>SRLM01000269.1:732939-979793 GCA_015708895.1 Populus ilicifolia
ATTGGATTGGTTAAAAAAATAAAATTTATAGTTTATTTTTATTTTTTATATGATTATCACGATCTAAAATAAATGTTTTTTTTGTAGGATTAATGCTTCATTTTAAAAATATTTAATATTATAATAAAAATTAAATAAAAAAAATAAAGTTATTAAACCCATGAAGTTCATGATCCAGGTTATAGGGTGACCGAAATTAATCTAATATGATATTGTCTTAATATAAAAAAATATGTAATATTATACTATATTTTTATCGATCATTTAAATTATTTTTAGACCTATTAAATTAAATAATTTATTTTGAATTAGTTATTATATTGCTTAATTTAAAACTCAAGTTAAATAAAAAATCAGGTTAATAGATTTAAAAATCAAATTATTTAATTAAATTAAAGAATACTATCATAATAATATTTATACTCAATATTTTATTTAAATTTAAAATAAAAATAATCGGATTGTAAAGAGAAGAGGACAAAAATATTAATAAATATGTCAAAACAAAGACAACAAAAAAATGGTGGTGCATAGAGGGGGGTGATTATTTTGTGATTCAATATACTTTCCAAACTGTTTTTTACATAAAAAGTTATTAAATTAATATTTTTTAAATTGTTTTAAGATTTTAATGGATTAATATAAAAAGTATATAAAAAAATTATATATTTTTAATTAAAAAATACTTTTAAAATCTATTTATACTACCGCATACTAAAATTGCTTCGGTTTAATTAGTCATTATCCAAACGAAGATCTTCCAGGGAAAACCAGAGGTGAATTTGAGCTCTGGAATACGACATGAGACCTTTTTTACTTGAGATGACCAATTCTTCGTGGTAGAAACATATAATTTAAAATAAGCTTGTATATACTCTCTTCTTGTTTTTTTTTTTTTTAATCTCGGTTCAGTGCTTTTTGAACAGGTCTGGTTCAATCAGTTTTGGATTTTTGAAACTGAATCATAGCCAAACATTTTTTTTTTCATAATCAATCGGTTTAGGATTTTCAAGCTCTTAATTTTCTTAACTTGAAGCCTTCACCAGTATGATGGTGAAAACCGAAAAACCCGTTTTCTGACCACTTTTACATAAATTGATAGATCGATGATAGCACATTTCACTCCAAACATTCCCCCACACCTCCCTCTCTCCACATTTTTCACATTCCATCCTTCCTTCTACTCCTAATACTCTTCTTCGCTTAATCGCTTCTATCTCTCCTTCTGTTTTCTTCGATGATTCTTTGCCCCGCATGATCGCCGCCGTCTCTCCACTCTCTCCACCCAAACACACTGCCGTTTTCATTCACACCACCAACCCTTTCTCCTTTCCTCTCCATTCAGGAGCGGATCCGGCCAAAATGGATTGGATACGGAAGAGGATGAATTTCATGTGTTTTAATAAGAGAACTGACAGTAAAGTACTCAAGGTGGAGGTTGATAGTGGCGGTGAGGATTTTATGGATGCAGCTGTTGCAGAGGCTAGGGTTTCGCCTCAACATCTTGTTATCATGGTTAATGGTATTATTGGGAGGTAACAATAATTTTACTCTTTTTTTTTTTAATTTTTGGATTACCATCATTAATTATCGTGTTATTCTTTTTTAAGTGCTCCATGCAAAATCCAACAGATATGATGAATTTCTATTTCTATTTTGATGAACAAATCATGAGGTCCCTCTGCAAATAGAAAATAAATTAGTGTAGTCTATATTATAATCAGTAGAGAAGAAGACTATAGCTAGCTAGCGTCCTTCGGTCACTCTGCAAATAGAAAAATAAGTTATTTTAGTCTATATTGTTATCACTAGGGAAGAAGACTTTAACTAGCTAGCGTCCTTCTAAGCTTGTTTACTAGAATTTTTGAATTATTTTGCATTGTGGGTCTCGCCAGTACTGAGCTATAAATTTGATTCCAATTTAGTGTTTCTGGTTTAATACTGTTCGTAGGTTGGTTATGAACTCTGAGAAAACAAAGTTTATTGTTGGATTTTTGTGGGTACAGTTCTGCAGATTGGAGATATGCGGCAGATCAGTTTGTGAAAAAACTTCCTGACAAAATACTTGTGCATCGTAAGTGCTTGCTTATGACTCCATCTGTCATTCATTTGATGGTGGTTCTTCATGTTCTGATTGAAGAAGCCACATATAATAGCTTAATTTTTTGCATTTTAGAAGATACTTGTATTTTGGTATGATGATCTGCTTATGGGCGGTCTGAGTTCAAAGAAATTGCAACATTCCAATTCATTGATGCTAACCTGGTTTTTGTGCGTGAAAGCCAAAGTTAGTTATCCCAATTTTGATATGTTGTAAAATGTTTGTTTCATAGCTTTCTGAATTGCGATATTTAGGGGGTGTTCATGGTATGGTTTGGGCTGAAATTCCAACTGAACTGGGATTTGAATTTTTGCTAGAAAATGGACTGAACCAAACCGATAACCGGTTCAAACGGAACTGGTTCGGTTTGGTTAAGTTCAGTTTTTTGGCTTGAAACCACAAAAATCCAATCTCTTCAAAGCAAAGGAAGCTTCTTCATAGTAGATAAATAAAAATGGGTTACCGTTTCTGCTTTGTTTTGTTGACGAGAAAGCAAAATAATTTTATTTTTTCTTTTTTTTTGACAAAATAAACAAAGAAAAATAGAAACTGCAGTTCATTGCAGATCTGTTGATGCGAGTCTTAACAAATTGTTGCAAAATCTATCAATAACTTGTGCTTCATCTCATGAAAGAAATTCTCTTAGGAAACAATCAGACTTTAGGAAAAATCAATCCTGCTATAAAAGTGAAAATTAAAACAGAAAGCAAAAACCGTCTTTCTTTCTTTTGGTAAAAACTCCACATCAAATTCTATCAATTACTTATTCCTAAGGCATGTAAGTATCCATGGTTTCTTAAATACCTCGGAGAAAAAAGAAGAAGAAATCTTACCTTACGAAGCCAGATTCTAGCGTGTTCAGAGTGGGCCTTCGATGAAAAGAAGGAATGATAGAGAAGGCAGGGGGAGACAACCGATTGAGATGTTGTATCAAGAGGGGGGGGGGAGAACAAGAAGGGGGAGTTAACATAGAGGGAGGAGATGGAAGAGAAAAGGATGGAACGAGATGGCTGCTGACTGCTGTTTTCAGTGGGAGAGGGGGGGGGTGGAATTTTTAGGGTTAGGAAACTTAGTTAGCATACTTTTCTTTTTATACCCCCTTTCTTTTAAGTGGGTTTAAGCCTTTCTCAAACATTGGGTCCAGTTCGGTTACCTGGTTTCAATTTCTAAAACCAAAACCGGACTGGACTGAGTCTGTTACTTGATTTTTATATCGGTTTGATCAGTTTTTCTCTCAAATCAGTGTTTTTGGTTAATTTTTCCTGGTTTTTACATTTAATTGGTTCGTCGGTTTTTTTAACACCCCTAGCGATATTTACGTAAACTTATGATGCCTAGAATGATTCCATATGGTTTTTTATTTTGATTCCAATTTGTACTCCATGGTTATTTCTTTGTCAATGTTTTCGGTTTTTGACTTCATATTCTTATAAGCAGGCAGTGAATGCAACCATTCAAAATTGACATTTGATGGTGTTGATTTGATGGGTGACAGGCTAGCTGAAGAGGTATGTTTGGCAGTCAGATTTTAGTTCAGGGTAATTTTGTTTAAACAATCTGTTGTGTCAGAAGATCTCCATAAGCCATTTCATGTGAATCTTGAGTTCTTGGTGAAATATCTAATGCAGGTATTGGCAGTTGTTAGACACAGGCCTGAGGTGCGGAAAATTTCTTTTGTGGCTCACTCACTAGGTGGACTTGTTGCAAGATATGCTGTAGCCAGGCTGTATGAAAATTTACCTAAATCAGCCCTTTCAAATCTCACTGAAAATTACTTGGATGAAGAGCACACAAATTCAATGCACTGTCTTGAGCAGCCATGTGAAGCTAGAATTGCTGGATTGGAACCTGTGAACTTCATAACATTTGCAACACCTCATCTTGGTTCAAGGGGAAATAAACAGGTTAAGAGAACAATACTTCTGCTTGCTTTTGTCATTGTGTTCAACCCACATGCATTAATCATCTTCTTGATTCTTGGATTTCTATGTTGAATTCTTCTATTAATTTCTTGAATTTTAATCAACTATCTTTGTTCTTTTTTTTCCTTCCGTAATTGTTTAGAATGTTTAGGGGTATTGGTTAATAGGTCCTGGAGCTTTCAATGCAGAAAGGGATTTTGGAATGAAATGATCCTATTCAAAACACTTTAGCATGGTTAGGATGCTGTTAGAAATCTTAATATGTGATTGGATGTTGATGTTCTCGTATGACCAATATATGATGAGCAACATAGATTCTTAATACTAATACTGTTCTTTTTGAGAACCTTAAGTGATTCGTTACTTCTATTCTAGTTTTCTAGAGACCTTTTGGATAATGTATTTCTGGTACCGTGCTTTTTCTGTATTTTTATGCGTTTCTTGTCTTGATTCTACAGCTCCCTATTCTCTGTGGTCTTCCTTTCCTTGAGAGAAGAGCATCTCAGACTGCTCATTTAATAGTTGGAAGGACAGGCAAGCATCTGTTCCTAACAGACAATGATAATGGGATACCTCTTCTCCTTCAAATGGTTAATGATTCTGATGGCTTAAGATTCATGTAAGTATATCTACCACACTATTTTTAATAGGTAACTCATCAGTCTAATCATGGATAAATATCTGGTAACATTGTTTATGATGTGTAGATCAGCTTTACGTGCATTCAAGCGTCGTGTGGTATATGCAAATGCAAATTATGATCGTATCCTTTTTCTCACTCAAATTTGCCTTTGAATTATGGATACCTTCCATATCTGAGGTCTCATCTCTACCTTTATGCCAGAGTACATTTGCCTTAACTTGTATCAGATATAGTTGGATGGGGAACATCATCAATTAGGCGTCAAAATGAACTTCCCAAGGTGTTTTTTCCCCTTAATTCAGCTTTATTTGCCAGATGTCTATTTAGAGATGCATTTCCTTTCCTGTTTCTTTCTTTCTTTGACGAAACTAATTCAAATGTTTTTTCCATCTTCATCTCCAGTCCAATCTTCTTGTGACAGATAATAAATATCCACATATTGTTTATGTGGAGAGAGAAAGAGTGGACCACAATTCTGATAAAAAAACTCTTGTTGTTGGAGAGAAAACAACTGATTTAGAAGGTTGGTCAAACTTCTTTCTTTCTCTATTTTTCAAATGTTACTTGGAGCGAGAGAAACATTTTATTGTTTTCTAGGAACGGAACTTGGTACTTAAAGTTGGTTTCTTTGTGCTTGCTCGTTATTTCTCTGATGACTGGGTTTGATTTCCATACACCAGCCTCCTCTATTTGTTACCCTTTTTCTTAATTTGTTTATATTTTTATTTTTATTTTTATTTTTCGTCATGCTTCTAATTTTCATGAGTATCCTCTCTTTCAATATGTAGAAGAGATGATCAAAGGACTGACTCAAGTACCTTGGGAACGTGTAGATGTTAGTTTTCATAAAAGCAAACAACGATATATTGCTCACAATACCATTCAGGCAAGTTCTAAAGCTGATTGGTTCTTCCATATCCTCTGCAGTATTTTCTCTTCTTCTGCAGATCCTCTTAGACAGTCTTATTGCTTTTCACAATACTTGTGATTAATGAAAATAAAATATCTCTATCTCAGATGGGCAAACAAGGAAAACTTGCACAATTAAGGTCGACTTTGCAACTTGTCTGGAAGTGGGTTTCTAAATAAATGTGACTGGTCTTTTTTCAAATGAACCCCCTTGATGGTTGTTAAAATGCCTAGAAAAATATAGGCTATGCTGTTATGCAATTAGCTTAGGTATAGGCTTGACAATCTGTTCCAATTACGATAGGACATGGTAAAATTTATCAAAATAGCAAGAGATAGAAGATGTTATGAGGAATTGTTTTTCAGTTCTATCTCTCTTATTGTTAAACACATAACAAGTCTGATGTAGCAGTTCATGCTGTCCTTTCAGGAAAGCCTTATTAAGATGAATGAAGCTTGGCCATTGCATTTTCTTAAAATAACCTTAAATAGCCAAAAAAAATGACATTAATAGGAAACTTGGATGGAAGGTGTAGTTTATATTTTTTTGTTCCACATTTTAATCCAAATTTTAAAACTTTATTAGTATATTTTGTTACAAGCCCATGGATTTTTAGTGGTTCAGTTACTAGTAAATTTAACAGTCACCATTAGGTATATATTCATATTGTTTTCTAGAATGGTACCACCAGCATGTGATCTGGGCAGAATTTGGAGACAGACCAATCCATCAGTATTTTTGCATGGAGCTGCTGCTTTCAAGGCTTGAGGGCAGCCATGTGTTGGCAAGTTCAGTATATATAATGTTGGCTTAGCCAATGGTCCTCAAATCAATTTTTGGGCAGTTACAATTTGATTGTTAGTTCTTCTATAGTAATGAAAATGTAGTGGTTTGGATTAAAATTGATTGCCATCCAGTAATACTTGATTTGTTTGTGCTTTTCTCATTTTTTTCATCATCTTGCTCATTTATTCAGGTGAAGTCGTATTGGTTGAATTCTGATGGTGCTGATGTGGTTTTCCACATGATAGATAATTTCCTTCTCTAGGCCTCTACTAGCTGGTTTCTTACAGTTGGTGATTCTATGGTGGATGGGTTGCTTCTTTTTTTTTTTTATGCAATGGTCTACATTGTGACATATGAAGGCATTGCAGCATATACTTCCATGTCAATGAGGAGATTCCAGGGGTACTGCAGAGTTGTAGCTATCTTAATCCCAATAGGTTCGTTTGTTTGCTTGCTTTCATCATGTAAATTCACTTTTCTTTAAAGGTTATAATTTCTTTCCATTTTACCAATTGGAAAGTATATGATGATTATTCTCTTTTGATAGATATAGTGTGTTTTCTGAATTTGAACAAACCCAAATTGCACTGCCATAATGTTTATGTAGCAGTTTACCAATTATATTATATATAACGATGCCATCACTCACCCTTATAACACATTAATGATGGAAACGTATTACTTGAAAGGGTGTAAATCAGGCAGTTTTACTTTATTTCTTCATCTTTTTTGAAGGAAACATTCATATTGAGCACCAAGACGTGGCTTCCCTGAATATTTTTTCACAATTGTAGTCAAATGATTAGTTCAAGCCTTGAGCAGATGGGCTCTGACCCTTAAATTATGGAGCTCACTAATAACTGTATATGTTGCTATAAACAAACAGATTTTTCTTAAACTTAGGTAAGTTATATATTTTTAAAGGTATTATGGATGGAATAATGATGTCTTAATATCTGACTGGCTAAATTGTGGTCAATATGCCTTTTAAAGCCATATTGAGAAATCCTTTGTGTATTTTATGAAGCAATTCAGGAGGCCATGTTTATATTATATCCTATTTTAATAGTGCAAACATGCATGGAACTGAGAAGAATTTTAAGAAAAGAAAACCAATAAAAGATACACCAAGCAATTAAATTAAAAAAAGGAACGTGAGGCTGTGGAGCTGTTTAATCTTTCTTTCCTGATCATGTTCATTTGGTGCTCATATGAGTTGTGTTTGTTTTTGTGTGAAATCAAACGGCATAAGCTACCAAGGAACAACTGAAATTTAAGACTATCTAAGTACGTCCAGGCAAGCATGAGAGGTCAAATTCTTAGACCACACACTTGGGATGGCTGGACATTCTTTTATGAAAATATATGATCACTATACTTTTTAGATGCTCATAGGTGCATGAATTGAATGAAATATGTTTTATAACTTTTGTTGTCTGTTTAAGATCATTGGCAAGAGATTGGATCCTTATTTTACCGAGTTGTTGCATAGAAGTGTATTACGTAAATTTCATATCAAACTTTGCAAATATGAAGTTGGCAGATGAATTTTCTTAGGTAATCATAATAGAATCACCGTGTGCTCTTGATGCCAAATTTTTGCTATGATGACTTATTTGGCTTCATGTTGCATGCATGCCTCTGAATTCACAAATTGCATGACCATTGTTGAGTGTGCCTTACTATTTATAGATTTTGTTGTTGGTTTGCTCTTAATTGAGGCATATGTTGAGAATTTAGCAGATCCAAAGGACCAGCAGGTTGTTTTTATAAAATTAGGTTGATGTCTCCTTATGGGCACCATGTGACCAGAAAAGGGGAGAATGTGAAATATGGATTTAGAATCTGTTTGAATCTTGATGTGTTCTAAAAATATGTAAGAAATATAAATTTTTTGTATAGAGATGTTTCAGAGAAATCCCCTTGGTGGTGGCTGCTGGCTTGATTAGGTTTGCTTGAATATTTGCTTTGCTATCTTGCTTCAACATTATTCTTTTGCTGTCAACATATAAAAACCAGGCTAAAATTGGTCTCATGAAGTTACAGGAATGTTTTCAGTCATTAATCTCTCATTGGAAATATTAAAGAAGAACTCTGGCCTTAAATATACATTTTGGAGTGAGTTATTAGTGTCAAAATGAAAGGAAGAAGCAAAGTTATATATATATATAAAGAGAAAAAGAAAAAGAAAAAGAAAGAATGAATGGGAGAGAATTTGGGGCAAGCAAACAGTCCTGTACACAATAGGGCTGACTTGTTTCTGTGGAGGAACGGTGCCCTGCTGCCTTACGGTACTTGTCAATGGTTCTTAGGTTCTGCAGTTGGAAGATTATCATATAATAAAGTGTCCAGTTTCTCTGAGGTTCTTGAAAGTGTGAAATGCCAGGTCAAATGCAGGTTAAGGTAATCATCAAGAAGAGGAATAGCCTTGAAGGCCATTAGTCACGTTTTCATTTTGCTCCTCACAGCTGCATGGTTTTGAAAATTTTCCAGTGAGTTGGATAGGCAATCTATTTTAGTTTATCTAATCAAATTGTATTTCAGAGCTTTACATTACCTTCTTATCTCTTGAGTGCTTCTATTGTTGCTTGATTTTTCTGATCCTTCCTTTTGCAATGATACATCTGATATCTTTGTCAGCAAACTCAATAAACTTTTGCAAAACTGTTCATCAACAATGATGATATGAAGTCATTATGCTGCAGATATAATCAACACTAATTGTTTATTCAAGAAAATGACATGAAAAAGAAGGTTTTCATACCTCTTTGTACAATCTTGTCTCCCCTACTGATTTTGATATTTCTACAACGCAATTCATAGGAGCAACCTCAATTACCTGACATTTGACACGGTATGATTAGACTGTCATTGATGTTAGCCTACAGAATTCTGATATCTTGAAGGCATTTGCAGAACATTTTACCTCTGCTGATAGGTCATGATATGATCTGGTATATCTTTTCATGTTTGGTTTCTGATGCATTTTCATCTGATATGGTGTGGTGCGGTCATTAGTTACTCTGTAATGGAGAAAATCTCTCTAGATGAAGACTAGGCAAAACCAACGAGTTCTTACCTTGAAATTGTTCATTCTTTCAACTGACAAACCCACATCCATTGCAGCAGCTTCTATTTTCCTTATGGTTTCGTTAACTGTATATTTGGATACCAGCCTGGTTTTCTGCTTCCTGTTTTCCTAGACAAGAGAGAGAGTGATTGAAATTCACAAATGAACAAAAGAAGTTTGCAGAAAGTTAAGCCAAATTCTGATTTGCAGACTTGCCTGTTCTTCAAAGAGACCTGATAAATCAAGATCATGGGACATTGCTATCAGTTGGAAAGCGTTTATGAAACTTGAGGATTTAGGGGTCTCTGTTTCTGAGGCGTTGTCCTGCTTAGAATTTCAGTTATCCAGGTGAAAGCACAAAACTTGCAGTAGTTTTACTGTTTATGAACATTTACCTCCTCAGGATTGAAAGCAGCATTAACATCATCCAAGAAGATTTTTTCATCACATTCATATCCACAAGAAGGCACGTAATCTATCTGAAACCATTCATCTTCAAGGATCTCTGGTAATGTTATTCTCTGTGATGATTGATGATTGCATTACTTTCTCGTTTGTTATGATCTTAGAATTTGTTAAAGCATAAAAACTCTTCTTGGTGATATACCTTTCTGGGATTTGGATCTAATATTCTTGATATTAGCTTCTTTTGACTTTCTGTAAACCACTGTGGACATGTGTAATCAGCTGCAGATATCTTTACACAAGTAGAGTCATCAATGGAGTGATTACTTTCGCACATGGGAGAGATAATGAACCCTTATATAGATAGTACCTTCTTATACAACATTATGAGGTTACATTCGTTAAATGGTAGATATCCCGACAGTAGCTCAAAAAGGATTACCCCACAGGACCAAACATCTGCAGCTGCACCTTCATAACCCTTATTTGCAATAAGCTGTGTAGCAGAAGATCACCCGTTAGCTACAGTGGTGAACTGTGAAGAGAATTTAGGAATAAGTTCTGTTTTAGCCGTAACAAGCTGGGAATGACTTGTAGGAATTTGATAAAACAGGAAAACTGCTTCTTGCCTCAGGTGCTATATAGTAAGGTGACCCGCATGTTGTAGTTAGCAAGCTTTGGGTCTGTAAATCAGACATGGAACCAAGGTTGGAATTACTCAAACTAGCAAATAAATAAACAGGAAGTAAACAAAAATTGCTTGGCTTCCGGTACCTTTTGTAATGCGCTTAGTCCGAAGTCAGAGACTTTAAGATTTCCTTTGCCGTCCAGAAGTAAGTTCTCTGGCTGCGCGCAAGATGTTCATCAGATTGTGTAAATCCTTAACAGAAAATTGGCAAAAAAAAAAAAAAGCGGAGTGTTGTGTCTTACCTTTAGATCTCTGTGATAAACTCCTCTGTTATGGCAATAGTCCACGGCATCTATCAATTGATGGAATATTCTTCTCGCCTCCGATTCACGAAGTTTCTTGGCATAGGACTAAGTAAACAGAGTTGAACAGAATTAGAAATGTCAGCATGAAAACATCACCTTTGAATAGCTTATGCTGTTAGATAATCCTCACCAGCTTATCTGCTAGTTGTCCTCCTGATACATATTCCATTACCATATAAATCTTTGTCTTTGTGCCAATCACCTGTAATTGTAATTCAACAAGAAGAAGTAATAAGGAAGAGTTCTCCGACTTGCCGATTTAGGACTTCAGTTGAGGTCACCCGACACAACATAAGAAACTAGCCATCAAACCTCATGTATCCTTACGATGCCGGGGTGGTGCAAGAGCTTCATAGCTCTTATCTCCCTCTGCACCTAGAATTAGCATTTCCATATGTCAGAAAGAAGCATTTTTGGTGGTGTCGTCATCAAGCGTCTCGCAAGGAAAGAAGAGGAAATGTTAGATGGAATATCACCTGATCCTTGAGATGGCTTTGCATGACCTTGTTCTTATCCATGATCTTGATTGCAAGAGGACGACCATCAGAGCTGTCTACAGCCAGCTTAACCTTGGCAAATGTTCCCTCTCCGATTGTTCGACCTAACTGGTACTTACCTATGTTATTTCCATGTCCCATATTTTGTTTGTGACAAAATATGAACTCCTTTCTACTAACAACAGCTGTTCCTCCTCAAACTTCCGAAAATATTCCCCCCTCGTTTTTTCTACTAATAACTAGTACAGGCACCTACCCTTCTTGCAGACGTTTTTTTATATATATATACATCCTCTTTGCTCCCAAACCGGTGTCAAGAATGGAAGCGATGGATGGATTTGAAATTGGAGGATAACTCGTTCTTCTTCGCAGCTATCATGTAAACACGGTTTTCATGCGGAGATCTTGTCTCATGTTTTTTTTATTTATACTCAAGCACATGCGTGTATTTAATAGAGGGCTGGGAGAATTCATATTTGAGTGTCCATCATGGAAGGGATGGAGACCGGTTGTTAGCTGGCTGGTCGGTTGACTGTGTTTTGAATGGTAAGTTCGGTGATGCTGTAACATTAAAAACGTTGTTCAGACGTCCCACCAAAATTATGGGACCTTTTCATTTCAAAATTGGATCTTGGCACATGCCTTGATCTGAATGGGGAGGTCAATCATCTGCCGAGAAAGATAAAATTGAGAAACTTTTCAGATATCTGGACGCTCCAAGTTGGAATAGTCGAGGATGTTTCTTTCTGTTTTCCTCCACCGAGTTGAGTTGCTTTATAAGCAATGCCATGGCTAGCTAGGCCATCCGAATAAGAAACAAGTAGAGGAGAATCGTTCAAATCTTGGTTTTCCATCCTATCCATTATTAATGGCTTCTCGAAGACGTCCAATTTCGCCGGCCATTCCGTGGCGTCATTGATGTCGCATTTTCACCCCTTCGCTGTCATCATGCACGCAGCATGCATAATAATGGAATAAACAACGCTATTACTAATGGGACTTGATGTTGTTGATTTTTGTCTTATTTATAAGCAAATTACAACCAGACACGTCTTAAGTTGTCTTTCTGAGAAACTCCCTTGCATTTTGATTTGATATATTCAAGTTAATGAATATCCTTGGGGTTTGACTCTGGTAAATTGTTTACCCAGCTACTCATTTCAAATTGAGGAGGCGGGCGGCTGGGAAGCGGCGTTTGATCGATTTGTGATTTTCTTGGTGCCATAGCATGACAACTTGTTGAGATCTAGTGAAAAATACAATAGGATAAAAAGAGAAAATAATAATAAATAAATTCGAGTTACCCTAAATTAGTAATAAAATTATAAAAATAAAATAACTTTAAAAAATAAATTAAAAAATTTAATTTTTAATAACACTCAAAGAAAAAATTTTAAAAAATAAAAAAAATCACGAAACTTTATTGTTAATAAATTTAATATTAAAAAAATAAAATTATGACCTAGACATATTATATGCTGGAAAAAAATGAAAAATAAAGGAGGAAAAAATAAAAAAGTTTTAAAATGAATCCAAATAATGTCATAGACACGCTACTATATATACCCTCCAAAAAACTTATAAGAAGAAAAAAAAGAAAATATAAATTTAATTGCCTTAACCAGTCAAATCTAAAATTCATATTATGAAGGTCTGATAATTAAATAGAAAAAAATTAATATCAATAAAATAAATAAAAAAATTAATTAAAAAAAATCATTAGTCTTTTCATCGTGAACTGCATTGTGCAATCCATAATGAAAAGCATAAAATGAAAAAAAATAAAAAAAATACTAAAAGTATCAACCTTTTCACTGTAGACTACATACAATATTTAAAGAAAAAATTAAAAGAAAAAAATAATGGGAAAAAAAATCTAAATCAACTAGGTTAACCTGCCAAATCAGTTTAACCCGTCAAACTTAAGATTTGTGTCATGAAAATATAATAACTAAATAGAAGAAAATTTTCATATTAATAAACTAAATTAAAAAAATTAATTAGAAAGAGAAAAAGCAAAGAGAAAAAAACCTACTAGAAAAAAAAACTAATAAAGAAAAAAAAATCTGAATCAAGTAAGTTAACCTATCAAATTTAGGATTCGTATCATGAAAATGCGATAACTAAATAGAAAAACGATTGAATATTAATGAACTAAATTAAGAAAAATATTAATTAAAAAGGAAAAAGAAAAGAGAAAAAAACCTACAATAAGAAAAAAACTAATGAAAAAAATTTGAATTAATTAGGTTAATCCGTCAAATCTAGGATTCGTGTCATGAAAGTCTGATAATTAAACTAAAAAAAATAATATTAAGAAACTATAGACAAAAAAAATAAATTATAGGTATAAGTTGCAACGCTTGACTCAAAAGTAATATTTATAATATTAAAATTATATGACTCAAGTTTAAGTGAGTTTGGCTACAACATCAGATCCAAAAACATTGAATATGGGTCTGGCTATAAAGTTATGTCAAGAGTGTGATAATTAAATAGATTAATTAAAAAATTAAATAAAAAACTAATATAAATAAAAAATACTAATAAAAAATAAAAAAAATATAAATTAACTAGGTTAAGCCTTCAAACTAGGTTAACCCATCAAACCTAAAATTCATGTCATAAAAGTTTGATTATTAAATAGAAAAATAAATTGACGGGTTAACCCAGAATTAACTAAGTTAACCCGTTAAACCCAAGATACGTGTCATAAAAGTCTGATAATTAAATAAAAAAAATTAACATTAACAAACTAAACTAAATGAAAGAAATTAATTAGAAAGAACAAAAATTCCAGCTTAACTCATCAAATCACATTAACCTGTCAAACCCTAAATCTATGTCATAAAAATCTGATAACTAAATAAAAAAATTAACATTAATAAATATTAATAAACTAAATTAAAGAAATTCATTAAAAAAAAACAAAAAAAACCTATAAAGACATAAAACACAAAAAAAAGACAACATATACTAATTATAATATAATAATAATAAAAAAACCTAAAAGGCATGGGGAAAGTTATAGTACTTTCCCTACATCTTTAAGAATATGTTATAATATATACACATGTTTAAAGCCTCAAATAAGTTATTGATTAATAAATTTTCTAGCAATAAGCAAGTCCTTTTTCATGTGAAAGTCATTTGACTTTATTTTAATTTCTAAGTTTTCATATTTTTCATATTTATTGTCTTTATATACTTAATTTACTTATAATTTTCATCTTGATATAAGAGATTCTTAAGATTTTAGATATATATTTATTACAATTGCACCACATGAAATATCTAAATATCTAGTGGATATGTTTATGAATAAAATAGACAAGTCTAAGCCAAGTACTCTAGACATGCAAAATGATCGTTTTGATAAAAATAAGAATAATTTTTATTTAACTATTAAATTATGCTTAAATTTTCTTACATTCTATAAATACTATTCTATAATAGAGTTAGTATTTTTTTTATAATAATTTGTGTTCAATAAGGTCCTAAATTACTATTAAAAGATGTTTTTTATTTTTTTATTTTATTTTTCTAATTTTTTTAGGATTTCTTAAAAAACAATGTTGTTTAACGTTTCTCAAACTTTTTTTTTTTGCTCTTTTTATTTTTCTTTTCAATCTTAATTATCTAGTTAAAGTTAAACCATATTTAGTTTATGATTGATTGTATTAAATCTATCAATATTAGTTAATTTGAGTCTAGATCTAGGACATGAGACCTATACCAATAACATAATAGGGCTTCTCATTGAATAATTATTTTTATTCTTTCTCTTTTTATTTAATGTAGTAGTCATCTTTTATTTCTATGTCATTAATTATATTAGTAGATCATCTTGTTTTGATAACTTAATTGAGCTTTGTAATTGAATTAATTTTGATATATTTCATAATGAATTTATAAAATAGAGATAGAAGGAAAAACATTGATATGGACTTAGCAAAAGAAATTCTTTTAGGTTAAAAAAAGTAGAATCTTATTATAATAATGGCTATGGTCAGTTTTGTTTGCTCTATTATGTAAACAACTTTTTTAGCTATAACTCTTACAACTAAAGTAAGTT
Source organism: Populus ilicifolia (assembly GCA_015708895.1). Lineage (NCBI taxonomy): Eukaryota > Viridiplantae > Streptophyta > Magnoliopsida > Malpighiales > Salicaceae > Populus > Populus ilicifolia. The sequence continues at coordinate 748,342 of SRLM01000269.1, forward strand.
TTTGTTAGTTTTCACAGCTAGGATGATTTTTGTTTTTTGTAATTGTGTTAAAAAACTCATATAACTAAAGTAGATTTTTCTTAATTTTCATCACTATCAAAAATTAAGTGGCAACTTAGTAACTTACCTTTTAAATCATTATTTCTCTGGTTATCTAAATGTTAGATGCAACAACTTGCTTGACTTTATAAAAATTCTTATTTGAAAGAATATGAAACTTTATCTATAAGATTAGGTTATGAATTCTATTAGTTAAATCTATTATGACAACTAGTTCTAACAAGCCTTTTATCTTCAATGTCTTCTAATTGAATTCATGAAATAAGTTATTGTGTTTTCATCATTCTTTTTATTAAATAAAAATTATTGTATAAAGCTTTTCTTTGTTGGGGTACTAGTGTTGAACTGAGCTATAAGCTTTAGGCATAGATTCTTAATGTTAATAAAGCCATGATATAAATTATGGTACCAAGATTAGGTTGACCTATAGATAAAAATTTTCACTTTGTTTGTATTTTGTATGATTAACTTTAGGCTTTTACATATGCTTTATGGGGTTAGTAAAGCTATTGTAACTATCTAAGTATATCTCAGTGCAAATAGAATACTTAAAAAACTGAGTATTTAACACATAATTTATAATGAAGAGCTCTTTAACCGTGTGTATAATTCTATCTTTAAAGTTTAGGCCACCATTAATTTGAAATCTACACAAGTTCTTTTATTGTTAAAGTTGATTAGGGCGCCTTTTAAGAAGGAATGATGGAGGTGATGACTCCTCTTATGATTGTGACTATATGTTTTTCTTGTCCTCAACATTCTTCTTTTTGCATCTTAAGTGTTTATTTAGAAAATACTCCTCCTTGTAGTAAAAACAATTTTTATAAAAGATATGACAGTGACGACACTTCATATGTTTTTTTCATATAATTTTTCTCTTATCTTTGCAAGAAGGTTGTTTACACACATTAAAAAGTAAGGGAATTAGATCTAAATGATATATAATTTATGGTGAAAGTGTTATGTCCATTAATAGTTTTTATATAGCCACAAGTGCCTCAACCATCATTTTCACTTATTAAACTAGTTGTTTAAAATTTTAAGTTAGTGGTATATAATGGTGGTTAGAAGGTTAGTGACTTCTCCAACGTTATGTATCTCTTAATTGTCAACTATAAAAAGATATAATGGTTAAACTAGTTTTGTTTTAAAGAGTTTTATACGAATGACATCACTAATGAGTTTGCTAAAAAAATTTCTAAAGGGTCAAAGGACTATTAATTCTATATTAGAATAATTAGAACACTTGTAAAACAAGTTTTTTATATAGAATAGGGGATGTTTTGATGTATAAGTTGGCCTGGGTAGGAGATAAAAGCCCTATAAAGAAGATTTGTAAATTTTTAGTTGCCTTGTATAATTAAAGTTAAGTGAATGGAAAAAGATTAATTCTCCTTCCTAAGGATTTGAGACTGTTTATATAACTTTAAACCATATAAATATGTTTCATACAAAAATAAAATGGTCAATATTTTTATTGATTATAGTTTTGAATTGCTTAAAAACAAAGATTTAATAATGACAATAAACCATTATAAAAGTTAATCTCTTACTTAGATAATATAAATTATGTAGTTGATAATAATAATTAGATTAATTGCTTGCATGATACATTTTTAATAATCATGCCAATAATTATATATAATTTCATTATCATCTCGAAAAAAAATAAAAATAATTATAACAAAGAAGATGAGACAAAGACAAGGTTATACTTGATAATAATGAACAAGATAAAATGAATGTTTTTTTTATTTTATTTGATTGATGAAGGACATTACAAAACAAATTATAGAAAAATTTGTTTTGTCCTTAATATATATTACCATTAGACTTGATACTTAGAAAAATAAATAAAAGTTATTATTTTTAATAAGGAGCATTAATTTTTTTAACTAATTTAAAATGATAATGTTCTTAACTCATTAAAATCACCTCAAAAAAGAGTCATAATCATCATAGATATATAAAAATTCTTTAAGAAGATAATATAATTAAATTATAATTTTCTCAATCATGAAATCATTTCTTCAAATATATTTAATAATAAAATAAACAATTAAACCAATCATACATCAAATAAAATATTTACACTAACACAAAGTTAAAACCTAACATAGATAGAAATGCAAGATAATAATTTCATCACAAAAGTATATTTTTTTGTTATCATTCAACCCTCACATCTTCATCAGGAAATCCAGCTCCTTTGAGAACATGAACAATTTTTATTTCTCTGCATTATATATATTTTAATCATCAGTTTAAAATTTCAATAATGATATTTAATAATGCTAAGAAAACCCACTCATTCGGTAAAACCTTTTTAATGCTTTTTAATAAAGGCCACTCTTTGGTTAAAAATAAAACTTAGTTTTGTCTCTATCTCCGTTCTCAATGCCCCGTCTGTTCACATAGATAAACATCCCTAAGGTGGTGAGAAAAAAAATTTAAAGAATTAATTAAATTAAGAAAACTAAAAAAATATAATTAAAATACTGTAAAAATAAACTAATTAAATTGATTAAAATTTTAAAAAAATCAGCCAGTTTGGTTAGGTTTCGGTTTTATAAGTAAAAAATTAAAAAATTAAAATCAAATTCAAATTGAAAAAACAAAAAAAAAACTACAAAAAAAAATCGAGTTAAACTGAGTCAAATAAAAAAACCAAGTTAAATTAGAGAAAATCTAGTCAAAACTAAAAAAACTATGCTAAAACCGAGAAAAATAAGCCAAAATCAAAAAAACAAAGCTAAACCAATTTGAATTGATTTTTATTCTTTGTTTGAGTTAATTTTATTTTTTTAATAAACACTAAAACAAACCAAAAATAATATAGATCCAAATTAATGAGTTTAGATGCAGAGGACGGGCTCACATCCTTATCAAGAACTTGATTCGAACCGAATTTATAGTATTTGAAAAGTGGGTTGCAACCACAATACCATCAGTCCATTGTTTGGGCCCATCATGTGGGGAGAACTGAGTGCTCAAACTACATCGTGTACTTCGCAACTTGCATCAACGAGTTCGAGTCGGGGCGCGTGAAAGTTTTGTAGAGTTTGTTTTTTTAAAGTGTATTTTATATATATATATTAAAATAATATTTTTTAAAATTTATTTTTAATATTGAAAAAATCAAAAAAATAACAATAAAAAATAATTTAAAATTAAAAAAGTCAAAACTTTCATTAAAAGGAGGTTGAATCGCAGCTACAAGCAGCCAACAAGAAGCAGCATGCTTGTTTTTTTTTTTTCAATGTTTAGAAGTATTTTTTAAAATTTTAAAATTAATTTACCTTTTTATTTTGCTTCAAGCTTACTTTAAATAAAAAATATTTTAAAGATCAACCAATAGATATCAAACACCTAGAGTATGACATTGACATTGATTGTAAATAAAGGATAAAGGCAATCAGATGGTGCAATTTTCTAGCAATTATTTTTGGTCAAATGCAGTGTCACCGCTGACTCACAAGTTTAATCCAAAGATACCTCGTCATCACTTCCCTTCCTATTAAATTAAAAATTAAAAATAAAAAAATCCATTCAGGTTTCTTTCTTATCTTTGAATTTTCTTTTTAAGAAACTTGACATCATGCATGCATCCATAGCTGGCACTCGAGATCACCGGAGCAACGAAACTTATCTTCTTCCTTTTGGGATAATTTGCATGGTGATAGCCATTTTATTATTATAATTATTATTACACTCTTTGCCCATTTTTTTTGGAAATTAACTTTTGAGTATGGAAAAATGATTATATTGTAACAATATTCTTAAAATAATTCTTTATTCTTTTGTAAAAAGAATTCTATATCACCATGAAAGGAAAGAGGAAAAGGAAACAGGAAAAACTCTCAACCAATATCAAACTTCTCTACCTATCATCACTCCTTTTATATATATATATATATATATATATATATATGAATTATTTAGTAAATGATAAGGGTTAGTAGAAGATTAAATTTTATTTTTGGACATTACTGAAAAAGAGAGAGTTGCAAATTAAATTAGCAATTTGGGTGATAATTTAAGGAGGGCAAGAAGGGATAATTAAAAATGGTTTAATAAAATCGGATCACAAGCAAAATCAAATCCTAAAATTTATCATTTTAGTTAAAGTCAAATTCTATGAATTTACCAAATAAAAAAAAAAAATCCTGTTTTTATAAATATTATCCTTTTACCAAGGCTGTCTCTATAAATAGCAGCAACATCCTCAGCTATTGTCCGTGTTTCTTTCTTTTGCAATCCCAGGAGTCCGATTTTCATTTGTGAGTTTCTCTCTCTCAATCTCTCTTCTGCTTTATCTTTTATTCGAAGTTTTTTTTTTTTTGGGTAAAGCTCAGTGCCTTGATGATCTTCTTGTTACTGTAATATTTGCTGGGGTGAATGACTGAATTTTATTTTTTTTGACAACCCATGATTGCTATATACTAACGTACCCATGGATTGTTTTCCAGTTTTTGGTCCATGTTATTTTTTTGGCAAAGCTTAGTGCTTTGATGGTCTTCTTGGTGTTGTAAGCTTTGCTGGAGTGGTGGTTGATTTTTTTTTTTTGGATAACACATGATTGTTATCTAGTCATGAGATCATGGGTTGTTTTCTAATTTCTGTTTATGTTAAACTCAAATACTTAATTGCTAATCGTGCAGCACTTACTGGACTGATTATCTGTTTATCAGAGGGAGAGAGATAGAGAGGATGGTCACTTTTTTAGTTTTGATTTATTATTATTTCGGGCTCTTAAAGTTGTCTAATTGGTCATGGGATGTGTGGGTGTTTATCTATGGTTTTCGTTACTTGATTGATTGATTATCGTTTGTTTGTTTGCTTTTTGTTTCTTTATATTGCAAGGTTAGCTTCAATAAGATGAAAGGTGGGAGGATACTGCTGCTTCTTGTTTGCTCGAGTGTAATCACTTTAGGAGTGGTAAGAGAATAAAAAAATAAATCTTTTCTGGTGTTGCATGGGGCAATATTGAGAATCTATACTGCTTTCTAATGTTAGTTTATTTTGCGGACCATATGGGACCAATGGGGATTTTGTGGAAATCCAGTTGTGGGCTAGGATTCACAGTTTAACGACATTATTCATTTATGTTCTCATTTTACTTTCGTTTCATTACATTGCAATGCAGTTTGCTGCTGGTCCACCAACATGCCCTGCTGATCTTGGTGGAAAATGCAGTGATTCTGAAGAATGGGAAGGGGAGTTCTTCCCTGGCATTCCCAAAATTAAGTACGAGGTAAAGACATTTATGACCGATAGCTTGGTGTCTTCAATCATGTATATTTTACTTGCACTTTTAGCTCAAGAGTCAAATTTTATTTGCAGGGACCTTCTAGCAAGAATCCACTAGCATTCAAATGGTATAATGCGGAAGAAGAGATTCTTGGGAAGAAAATGAAGGTGGAGTGCAGTTTTGCTATTACATACTGTAGCAAGCAGTAGAACTATTGCTGACTGTTACTTCTGATAGCAGGATTGGATGAGATTCAGTATTGCATTTTGGCACACATTCCGTGGAACAGGAGGTGACCCCTTTGGTGCGCCTACCAAGTATTGGCCTTGGGAAGATGGAACCAATTCTTTGGCTATGGCCAAAAGGAGAAGTAAGATCCATGATGTTACACATCATTTACTGAGTAATGTGCTACAAAGTTGGTGCCTATTTGTTTATTGATTTTTTCCCCCCTTTTGATACACAACCCAGTGAGAGCTAATTTTGAGTTCTTGGAGAAGATTGGAGTTGATAGGTGGTGTTTTCATGATAGGGATATAGCTCCTGATGGTGAAACTCTGGAGGTGAGTGAGTTTTTAAATAACAATATCAGCTGGGGGGGAGTGGATTCCTTGCTTCTGCTAATGGACGTTTGGTTTTTAAACTTTAATTATGGATAGACTTAATTGTTTCTTGTTTCTTTATTTTGATCTATGTTTTTTTATCAAACTGGTGTACCACTGAACTAATTGAGGCCTTTTCTTTTTGTTACAGGATAGTAATAAAAACTTGGATGAAGTAGTGGCCCTTGCTAAAGAACTTCAGGTAATCTTTGAAATCAAAGGGATGATGATCATATGACTGAAATAAAACAGATATGTAACTTCATACATCTGTGTATTAGCTTAACTGTTGTCAGAACCTTACTGTTCTTTAAGGCTTGTTGTATACCTATCGGACATCAGTTTTTTCATCATAGTTTGATATATTAGCTTTTTTTTTTTTTTTTTCTAATATACATTATTTGGCAACTATTTTCATATATTTAAACTGCTTTTTTATATATTTCTGTCAAAGGAACTGTGCCATGTAGACTGACATAGAATTCCCTTATTCTTGTATCATGAACTGCAGCTGGGTAGTCAATCCTTTTTTAAGAGGAAAAAAATAACTAAATATTTCTGCAATCTAATTCTATGGCAGATTTAAACCGCTTATTTGCCTACCTTGTCTTTTTTCCCCACTTATTTAAATTGCAATAGCTACCTTCATATTTTCTTGGTTGCCAAGTTGGTGAAGGGAAAGAAGTGTATAAATTTATAGCCGCCAGAAAAACTGGAGCAAAATCTCCTTGCCTTTTTTCTTTCATGTGATATTTCACAAGAGGTGCAAGTTGTAGTGGCACAGAACTTTCACAATCACTGTTCGACCAAGGTATTCAATAGTTGGAGGAGAACCACTAACACTCCCTTATGTGGATTTGGATATCAGCATGCTTGATACTTTATTTTGTGTGTGTACAGGAGATTATGAAGTTTGGTATAGTTTTTGATGCCTCAATCACGTGACTGTGCAGGGAACCAAGATCCGTCCTTTGTGGGGTACAGCACAATTGTTTATGCATCCTCGTTACATGCATGGTGGTGCTACTAGGTATTCTATCCTTGACTGGATGTCATGCTATTGATGCTATCCAGATCATTTGTTCATAGACTTAATACTTTTGGGTCCTCTTGTCACAGTTCTGAGCTAGGCGTGTATGCATATGCTGCAGCTCAAGTGAAGAAAGCAATGGAGGTGAGTTGATCTGTGTATAGTCTTGGGAAAAAAAATGATAGGTGCGTGAATGTAACATACTTATATGGAATTTTTATATCAACAATTTGCAATTAACACCTCTTATTCCAACAGGTCACACATTACTTGGGTGGAGAAAATTACGTCTTTTGGGGTGGTCGAGAGGGTTACCAGAGTCTTTTAAACACAGATATGGAAAGGGAGCTTGATCATTTGGTATGTTCTTCAATTCTCGCCTTCTTAACATTAAAAGATCTCTTACTACTTACCTCTCTGATTAGTGTTGGTTGGCCCTGGAGTTTCCATGATGAAGTCTGGGTCATCTTACTAACTAATGATTTCCAACATCTTCCTGCAGGCAAGGTTTTGCGAAGCTGCTGTTGCCTACAAGAAGAAGATTGGATTCAATGGTATATTTCTGTTCTTTTCATAACACAGGCAGCATAGACTCAGTTGCAGAATAGGATACAATAGGCATTTCCATTTTCATGGGGCATGCAGAACATGAATGGCTCATCCTCTGTTGTCTTTTTTTTTTTTTTTTTTTTTTTTTTTTTTTTTTTTTTTTTTTTTTTTTTTATCCTTGATGTTTTCCTCATTTTATCAAATGTTTCCTTCCAAAATTTTGAAGTGATCTTAATATTTGCTTGCTGTCTTTCAGGAACTCTGCTTATTGAGCCCAAGCCTCAAGAACCTACCAAACACCAGTATGTCTCATTCTCATTTATTTGATTGGCAGCCTTCTTCACATTTCCCTTTGATCTCACTGATGATGCTGTTTTATCAGGTACGACTGGGATGCTGCTACTACAGCTAATTTCTTGCGGAAATATGGCCTAATAGGTGATTATTTAAACTTATTTCCCTAACTCCTCTGATTTTGTTGCAACCATCTAGAACTAGCTTTACTTCTCATCCTGTTCTTTTCTCTTTTTTTTTTTACATTTTTTTTCTTAATAAACTTTAATTTGGCTATTTTTATTATGGAAGTAGTTGGGTTAATCTATGTCACTTTGCTAAGTATTATAGCATTTTGGCATCTTTGCTTTTGATTGATGATTTTGGGGAATAAATTATTTGTGCTTTCCTCAACTCAAATTGGCCCCTTGTCACACGTTGCATGGTAGTAAAACTTCTCGTCCATTTTTCTTTGTGTTCACTTGAGTTGTGGAGTTGTTTACCCATAAATAAGAAGTTCAAAGATTAGTCCCAAAATAATTTAATTAACAGAGCTGGAGATCGTCATTGTAATAATGTGATGATGTTATTATTGGACATTGATGAACAAATAGTTTAAAGTGTCGTAATTTAGAATACATAAACTGGTAGAAAGTCTAACCAGTGACAATTCAATTAGGAAGTTGGTCCATGTTGCAAACCCTGACTAGTTTGATATAGGAAGGTTTTAACAGGTGACACTGATCATTATTTGGAGGTGAACTGTATGGTACTTTTTTTTATCAAATTGCTACCCTGGCATAACCATGATTGCTTAAGTACTTGCTTTTGGCTATCAGATTTAACTAACACCAGCTATAACTAGTGACCTCAGTGGTTATGGCTTTTCACCAAGTTCAATTGATTGCCCTGTTCTTTTTTTTTTGAAATAGATCTAGCAGTCATTTTTAGAAGAGGCATATCTCCTGTTTGGCAAGACTCAGAATTGTCGTTTAACCTCCTTTTTCCATTTCCATTTGCAGGGGAATTCAAGCTAAACATAGAGTGCAACCATGCCACTCTTTCAGGTCACAGGTACAAATCTTCTTGTAATCATGTCCTTGTCACCTAATAAAATAATTAGCCAATCACGTGATTATACATGGAATTTTTTCTATCATCCTACGACATTTGAGCATTCTGCAGCTGTCATCATGAGCTTGAAACTGCAAGAATTAATGGTTTACTGGGAAATATTGATGCGAACACTGGAGACCCTCAGATTGGTAATGATTAGATTAGAAACCTTGAGTGTTTCAATTTTTTTAGTTGTATTTCAAGCTTACTAACTCCGCATGTAAATCCTTGAGATCGGTGGTTGTAACATAGGGTTGTTATCATGACTACAGGATGGGATACAGATCAGTTCATGACTGATATTTCAGAGGCAACTATGGTTATGCTTAGTGTGATAAGAAACGTATGTGTATGATTTGTTGCTTTCAATTGGCTGTGAAAACTCAAATATCTTATCATTTGAAATGGATTTACATTAGCTGGTTTTCGTTTTGCCTAATGCCAGGGAGGATTAGCACCAGGAGGATTCAATTTCGATGCAAAACTGTTAGTTTCACATCTTCCTTGAATATTTTTATCAATTTTGATGTATTGCCTTCAGCTTTAGAATGAAGACCTTATATGATGACCTTGATTATGTGATTCTTTAGGCGAAGAGAGAGTACAGAAGTTGAGGACATATTCCTTGCTCATATTAGTGGAATGGATACCCTGGCTCGTGGACTCCGAAGTGCTGCCAAGTTGATTCAGGTGAGATCTTTAATTTTCATCTTCTCTACAATCTTTTCATGGAAGTTGTTTTTATTATCTTGATTTTGATGCCTTTGAATTTGTTTGCTGTGGAACAAAGGATGGTTCATTGGCTGAGCTTGTTCGCAAACGCTATCAGAGTTTTGATACAGAAATCGGGGCGCAAGTAGAGGTAACATGCTTCTTATTCCTATTTTGTCATGTTTTTTAATTTCCCTTGCGGCTAACAAGTAGTGCATCTTCCAACAGGCTGGTAAGGGAGATTTTGAAACGCTTGAGAAGCTGGCCATGAAATGGGGTGAACCCAAGGTTCCATCTGCTAAGCAGGTATTTGGATAGTAACAATTTTTGCTTCAGCAATTGCAAAACATCCATCACCATGAATCCGACCCTTTTATGCAGATATTATAGATTGAAAGACTGAATGGATTTTTTGTTTGTCCATGAGTTCTAGCAGGAAACGTGATGGAAAAACTGTGGCTTTCCCTTTATATATCAGTGATAATTTTGTAGGATTTATTTCCTATAATTATGGAAACATGTTGGCAACACATCTCATATTTTATTCTCTCAGAGAGGAAATATACAGACTTGAAATACATAGTAGCCATGATTTCTTATTCATGCTAAGTCTAGGATAATTCCATTCTATATGCATGGTAGATGATCCTTTCAACATAGAAGATCAAAATGCATCAAGTCCATTGGCTAAACTCCTATATAATCCATGAACTTCAAGAATTTTCCGAATTGGTATCCAACAGATTTTAGCATGAGAAGTTAAAAATCAAAGTATGCAGTGCTTTTAGAAAGTGCTGGTTGAGCTTTTGCTATGAACCTCCAGCATGTTTTTATTTTCTTCCCTTTAAATTTTTGTTTCCTCGACTGGTGCTTGTTTCCTGCTTCTGTTAAAATTTGAATTGTTAGAATGTGACTAGAATCTAATTCAAGATATTTGTGCTATTTGCAGGAACTTGCTGAGATGATTTTCCAGTCTGCACTGTAGAAAATGGCACGTAGACAGATGACTAGAGCCCCCCCAACCCCCCCCCCTTTTTTTTTATTTTCCTTTTTCCTTCTATCTAATCATCTTCATCGGAAATAATATGCAATAGAGCTCTCACTAATAATAGATGCAGCGAATTGAACTTAATTCTGGAGTTGGATTCTGTTTCTTGTAAATATAATCCAGAATTGCTTTTCATGTCATGTCATTTATTTGTGAAATAATGAAATCAAGAGGGAAATTTTGAAAAATTATGAAAATCAATCAAAAACTTTCAAAATATCAAGTAAAACTCTTCAAACCAATCAAGAATTTATAAAACACCATCGAATAAAATAATAAAAGAATATTGGTTTGATTTTAATAGCATGTTTGAGATGGTAAGAAAGATTAATTTTTAATTTTTTTTAAAGAATAATATTTTTTTATTTTTTAAAATTTATTTTTAACATCAAAACAATATAAAATACATCAGCAAATTAATTTAATTTTTTTTTTAAAAATCATTTAAAAAAAAAATCATAATTGCACCATAAAAACAAACCAGATGTGATACTGAAAGTCCCTCTTCTTTATTTTTTTATTTTTTATATGATGCTTGGTTAGCTTCTTCGAGTTTAGTACAGGAGCCTCCGTACAAGAACTCCATTCACAGCCACATATTTAGGCATGCTAATTATCCGTTTCAACGTGACCTCCCACTCTTATAGATAAAGAAGTAACTAGCAAGAGATCAACAACCAGTCACAAAAAAAAAAACGAGAAAGATGAAGCTACAATTCCACACGCAATTTGTAAGGATAACCCTCGTAGTCCTCCAACTCATAAACCCTTCACTTCAATGGCCTGAGCCAGAGTACTCATCAGCCCCAATTCCTGCTCCATGGCCTGAACAATTCCATGCACTTTTGTATATGAACTTGAGCTCAACACGCCTCCAAATCACCAATCTGTGGTATGATTGGCCTAGAGGCCGCAATGTGAATATAATACAGAAACAACTATCTGTTTTGTTATATGACACGGAGTGGAATAATGGGACAACCTTCTATTACACTTTAAGCGAGCCTCATAGCTGTCGGATTATGGTTAATGATGTAGGTATTCCTAGGCCTGATTTTCTTGATGGAGCCGAATATCTAGGGACTGCTGTCACTGATGGGTATCTATGCAATGTATGGGAGAAGATCGACACTATATGGTACTATGAGGATGTTTATACGAAGAAGCCTGTCAGATGGGATTTTAACGATGGTATGATATCCCTTATGATTCCTATGATTAATTAGAACCTGCAGTGCCTTATGTTCATTTGATTATGGTTATTCCTTGTAGTTTGCTGTTTAGTAATATTTGACCACAACCTGATCATATTTGCAGGTATTTCCACTCATGTGATAACTTTTGACGTAGGCGCAGTGCTTTTGGATGATTCAGTGACTCAAGCTCCTGCGTACTGCTTCAACCAGGAGATCAAGAACATTTAAATTTTAGTTTTAAGGTGGTGCTTCTGCTTGAAGATGGAGGTGACTTTCCCAGTTTAGTCACGAACAAGGTCACTACTACGAATTATCCAAAAAAGAAAATGAAAGGGGAGAAATTGTCTATTGATCCCCCTCATTATCAGTTATGTATTTATATATTAAAATTTTAATTTACCTCTCCTTCTGTATTTTCTGTTGACCTGTGCTATTGCATGCCTTGCTGATCTGATAATGCTTTAGGATTACCTCTTGTGAAGTGCTTAGAAGCAACAGATTTTAAAAAAGATTAAACAAAGAAGGAAAGAATGGTTTTGTCAACAAAAGACAGATGATTAATATAAAAGGAAAATGGATTACCGTGTTGGATTGAAGCTAACAAACATGAGCAGTACTTAAATCGTTTTATTTTAGGTAATTGCTTGCAGCATAGTTGTATTTTGTAGTTTCCTGTGGTTGAAAATGAAGAAAATGCTTCTGGGCTGGATATGCTCATGAAAGGATGAAACGCACTTTGTTTGGGTATTTAACAGCTAGAGCAAATAAAGGGTCTTGCCACTGTTAATATTGTAGTAAATTTTATCATAATAAAGCATGTGACCTTGGCGGCAATTCACACCGTCAGAGGTGAATCGAGCAATGGTCCTTATTATCATTTTACACCATTAAATTCCTGGCTTAAAACTGCTTCAAGGGCAGAATACAACCCTGTAATTAGTTCCACCGGGACAGGTGAAGGTGCTTGTTTGGTCATCTTTAGGATAACTATAAGCGTCAGGGCACCTCTGCTTGAAAAACCTAGAGTAATCTATGGGGCTACAGCTGCCAGAATTGCAACAGTATTGATCTGTCTTGAAGACAGTGCAAGGATTGTTGCAGCCTCCGCTGGTCCTGAGCGGACCTGGGCACTGTCCATTGATATCAGCTGCGCACCTAATTCCGCGGCAGTTGCCTGATACTGGACTGAAGTCCATAGGAACATTAAACCCATCAACAAGAGATATGTCGAAGAAATCCAAGTTGTTGAATTGGTTCAAGGCATATTCAGCCATAGTGAAGAAATATGGATTGAAAATGCTGGTGTGTTGTGATTATTAGTGAGGGCTTAGGACTGCTTTTATAGGAGAAATGTGCCAGTTTGCTAGTGCCGTTGGATCAAGGGCAATGCAAAAAAAAGAAAAAAGAAAAAACTAAAGGATAATATCTACCAAGGAAGAAAAATCAAACTGTTCTGGAAAGCAGGAAAAATCAAACTCTCAAGTCAAAGCTTTCAACATTTGCACTGGTTTACAAGACAGTGGGATGAGATTGAAACTAGTGTTCGGCCATGTCCCTCTATAAATCATGTATTCTAGATGACGTAAAATACATTAGATCCTTCTATAAAAAACAATTATTTGGGAGTCTTTGTTACTGTAGTAATAGTTATTTTTTAAAGTTTTTTACTTTATTTAAAAATATATTAAATAATATTTTTTATTTAAAAAAATATTTTAAATTTTATCATATCAAAATAATTTAAAAATATATAAAAAATAATTTTAAAAAAAAATTAAAAAATTTTGAGAACTCCCAACCAGTCATGAGTATATTTTGTATCCTTCAATAAACTCTGTGGGTGTAAGAGAGGGAGAGAGAGTACTAGAAAAAAAATTTATAAGCCTCTTTTTTCAAAATTGTATTTTTAGATATCCATGAGTCATCTTATTTTTAAATAAAAATATTAATTAATTTGAGCCATACATTTTGAAAAGTAAAAAATAATTAAAAATAAAATAGCATAAATGGTGGAGAAAAGAGATAAACGTCCATGGAATTTAGTTTGGAGAGAGTTTAGTAATAATATTATCTTAGATCAGCATTAAATGAAAATTCTTATTTAATAGAGTTTCTAAATACCTAAATTTATCTATTTCTTTATCATAAATTGAAAAACACTTGGATTTGAATTATTAGATTTAAGAAAATATAGTTTGTTATTAGTGTTTAAAATAGTTTTTTTTTAAAAAAAAACCTAAAGTCGCATGCCAATGATGCATTTGTTTTTGTATCTGCAGTGTGAAAAACACGGCAAAGTGGTTGATAATTGTAAAAAATATGTTTTTTATTGTCGATTTTATTAAAAAAATTAAATTTAAAATGTAGTTTTTATATTTTTTTAACCGAGCTTTATAAAATACTGTTTGTTTTTGCATTTTAAAAAAGTTTTTGAAAAATTTTAATAATTTTTTTGTTTTAAATTAATTTATTCTTTAGTGTTTTTAGATCATTTTAATATGTTGATATCAAAAATAATTTTTTTAAATAAAAATATAATATTTTAATATATTTTCAACTAAAAAAACATTTTAAAAAAAAACCCAATACAACTACCAAATATTTTATACATTAACTTTTCTGCACATAAACCTCTCTAATTTTTAACGCACATATAAATGCAAGTAACCTCATATAATTATATTGTTTAAATTATAACCATAAAAACTCCCTCAAACATAATAACTTTAATAATATTTACTACGGCAAAGCTTGTAGGGTCCGTCGCTATTGACTTTGACTGACGGCAATAGGAAATTAATGCTCGAAATGGACTGTATCCACAAACACTATCTTTAATTCTTGTGTCCTGGAGAGTGGACCCTAGCTTGTATAAAGCATGCATATATAACCATTTGAGTTACATGCTTATATATCGATTTTAAATAAATTCAAAAGATTAAAAAATTTTATATAATTAATAAATAATAAGATATTTTTAAAATTTTTAAATTTTCTAAAAATTATTTTTTATTTAAAATAAAAAAATATTTTTAAAAATTAAACTAATTTTTTCTTTGATTGAAAAATATATTTTACTTGATCAATGTTTAGTAATAAAAAAACACAAAAAATAATAATAAAAATATTCTAACAGTCACTTATTTTTTTGGTAGGCGTGCGTAGAGATGAGAAGTGAGGCAGATTAACCTTGAAGGATTAAAGTTAATGATAATTCATTCAAATATTATTACTATTGAAATCTCCTTACATGTCCAGGCAACTTTCATGTATGATAATTCATGCTAATATTATTCAAAAAAAATTTATATTTATGCACCTTTCATATAAAAAAAAACTTAATTAATCCAAGATTTTTCTAAATAAAAGGGATTTATATTTCTTATCTTGATGGGAGTCTTCATGGAAAGTAGGGGCATCAACTAACGTAATTGCATTTAAAAATAAAGCTTATTTTCCATAAAAAAACAACTTTTATAAAAAAAATGATTTTCTCACGAACAAATAAGGCTCAAAGACAGCACCTTAGTGAGACACAGGAAAATAGTATATTGTGGGAAACAACACAATATTGCACGTAGTTGGTAGAATTTTTCAAGAAATGGGCATCCATGGGAGCTCATGAGGAAGGCAACAGCAGAAATAGAAACTTTCAGGTAAAAAAACCCTCTGTACAGTGCTCCTTTAACCGGAGCTTATATATATATATACAGAAACTTTCAGGTTAAAAAACCCTCTATACATTGCTCCTTTAACCGGAGCTTATATATATATATATATATATACTGTCTCGTCTCTACCAAATTTCTAACGTCTTCATGTGAATAATGTGTGGGGTAAAGACGTAGAGGGAGAGTCTTTCGTCCCCAGCAACGCGAGGGTGGCTGCGGGCATGTTCATAGAGAAGACTCAGGAACCAACGTACGAAGTCATGGCTCTCTTTCAAAGAGCCTGCAAACAATTTTTTCTACAAGGGTGGGTTCCTCTTTAACTACAGTTGGTTGTCAGAGCGCCATCAACATCTGAATGCTAACAGTGTTACACTTAATGAACAATAACAGCAGCTTGCTTAAAAGTGCACAAAATGACCAAGGTTGTTTAAATATTGAAACATAAGTGTGACTTGTTAAATAGCCTTACAATGATAATAGAAAACAAATAAAGTAATCTAACGAGATCAGGTAACAATATTCCTAGAAACTACAACAACCCTATAGACTAGGAGTTTTATTCTAAATGAATGAGCTTAGTAAACATCCTAATTTAAGCAATCAACTTCATCAATCCCTCTCTTAAACTAAATGCAATAGCAATTAGTTTATGCATTCAATTTCGCACACTCCCAGTTCTTCTCTAAGTTTCTGAAACGTCTCCACCTTCAAAGCTTTCATCATCAAATCTACTATCAGCTCTTGAGTTCTACAATGCTGTCAGCTGAATAATATCATCATTTACTAGATCTCTTAGGAAATGGAACCTAATGGAACCTGACATCAATATGTTTGTTTCTTCCATACATTACTGGATTCTTGGATAATTTGATCATGAAAATGTTGTCACACTAAATGGTGGTGTATTTTTTTTTAGCAAGCTCTAAATTTTCCAAGACCCTTCTCATCCAAATAGCCTGACTTGCACAGCCTGCAACAGCCATAAATTCTACCTTTGTAGTAAATAGTGTAACTATAAACTATTTTTTCGATAACCAAGAGACTGCTACTGAACTCATTAAAAAAACATATCTAAAGGTGTTTTTTGATCCTATAAACTATTTTTTCGATAACCAAGAGACTGCTCTTGAACTCATTAAAAAAACATATCTAAAGGTGTTTTTTGATCCTATAAACTATTTTTTCGATAACCAAGAGACTGCTCCTGAACTCATTAAAAAAACATATCTAAAGGTGTTTTTTGATCCTCTAAATCACCTGCATAATCACTATCTATAAATGCACACAACTCGTCCATCCCTTCCCTTTTGCATAGAATACCAAAGTTGGTTGTGCCTTGCAAATACCTCAGTATTCTTTTGGCAACTTGTAGGTGCAACTCAGTGGGCCTAGACATAAATCGGTTGATCAAACTTACACTGAACATCATATCTGGTCGAGTTGTTGTGAGATACATTAAGCTTCCTACAATTTGCCTGTAATAAAATTCATCAACTTGTACTCCTTAATCATCCTTGTTCAGTTTGACACCTGGTACAATCGGGCTGCTAACTGAATTACTTTCTGCCATACTAAAACGCTTCAGCACATCTATAGCATACTTTTTTTGACAAATAAAATTGTCATATGTTCTTTGTATGACTTTTATTCCAAGAAAGAATCGCATCTTTCCCAGATCTATCATATCAAAAACACTCATCATTGAGTTTTTAAAACCATTCATCATGTCTTCATCATTTCCTGTATATATCAAATCATCAACGTAAATACTCATAATTATCACCTTGCCTTCTGCACCCCTTTTAATAAATAAGGTGTGCTCACTTGGGCATGTTTAAAAGCCTTCATCTTTGAAATATGTTGCAATGCGACTAAACCATGCTCGTGAGCTTGTTTAAGTCCATATAGAGCTTTGTGTAGTTGATAAACCTTTCCTTCACTACCCTTCTTCTTGTACCCCTTTGGTTGTTCAACAAACACGTACTCGCTGAGTTTACCATGTAAAAATACGGATTGGACATCCAATTGATAGATTGTCCAGTTTTTTTGAGTTGTTAGAGCCACAATCATTCCTATAGTGTCCATCCTTGCTACTGTGGCAAACACTTTATTGTAATTCACTCTATATTGTTGAGAGTACCCCTTGGTGACCAATCATGCTTTATATTTGTCTACCTTTCGAAGCTCATTCAACTTAGTTTTGTAAAGCCATTTAACCCCAATTTTCTTGCAACCAGCTGGTAGATTTGTAAGTGTCTAGGTCTGGTTTTTCTCAATTGAATTGATTTTTAAATCCATTGTTTTTCTCCACCTTGATCTTGCCACTACTTCTTCATAGTTTATAAGATCTTCACCTTGCATTAAAGCCATGTTAATCTCATTTTCTTCTTCATAACATTGATCTCTGCAAACATAGTCTGACATCCATCTTGATTTTTGTCTAATTCTGTTACTTCTTGCTATGGACCCTTCTGCATTAGACATGTCACTCACCACAATGTCCTTGGTTTCTGCAGCTATGACATCTTCATCCCTTGTCACTGCTGCATCTTCATCAGTTTCTGCAGGTGTGACTACATCTTCATCCCCTACCTCATACCACTATATCAGTCTCATACACTAAAGGTCTCCAGGTCGTGTTCGGGTGACGCCACCATTATTGGGTATACGACCAAAGTCCCATATTGGCTAAAAATATGGAGGATCATGGGTATATAAGGATGCACAAATATCTTCATTGGTATGAGGCCTTTTGGGTATAGCTCAAGAGCAAATCCATGAGGATTTAAGCTCAAAGTAAAAAATATCATACCAATATAGAGATAGGTAGTGTCTATAGTCCATACATGTGGTATCAGAGCCATACCCCAGAGTTAGCCATGATGGATGAATCCTCAAAATGCCAAACAAAAGGTGGTGGGCTCTAATTAGATCACAATGTAATCCAAAGATTAGCTTTATTGGATAGGCGGTGTGCTCCGGATGCTTTATGGACGTGTCCTAATCTCAACATGATGAAGAGAAGTTAACCTAAAAAGAGCAAAACTCTTAAGTCAGGTAGTGCTCTTTGAATACTTCATGGACGTATCCTGACCCCAACACGATGAAGTAGAGAGAAATAGAGAATGAAGAATCTCGGTTGGTAGAGAGTGGATGGGTAAATGATCGTTTGAGGAGAGGCTCAGTGGTTCTTTGTTCAAGGAGAGGATTATTGGGTATACAACTAAAGTCTCACATTAGCTAAAAATAGGAAGGATCATGGATATATAAGGATGAATAAATATCTTCATTGATATGAGGCCTTTTAGATATAGCCCAAGAGCAAATCCATGAGGGCTTATGCTCTACCAATGTAAAGATAGGTGGTGTCCATAGTTTGAAGATGTAGTCACACTTGCAGAAACTGATGAAGATGTAGCAGTAACAGGGGATGAAGATGTCACAACTCCAGAAACCGAGGATATTGTGGTGAGTGACACATCTAATTTTGCTACTTCTTGTTATAGACCCTTTTGCAATAGACGTGTCACTCACCACAATGTCCTCGATTTCTGCAACTGTGACATCTTCATCCCCTGTCACTACTACATCTTCATCAGTTTCTGCAGGTGTGACTACATCTTCATCCCCTGTTACTGCATCACTGTTAGGTGGGATTATTCTATCAATTGTGGTGTCACTCACCATCACATCCTCATCTTCTACTGCTGTATCACTATCAGCGGCTCCACCATCAACTGAAACTACTTCTTCATCATTTATGTCCGCTTCATTAATGTCTCCCTACTCAAGGTCTTGTAGGATTTGATCCTTATAGCTTGCATCCTAATTCCATTGCCTTGCTTTTTCAAATATTACATCTCTACTAATTATTATTTTCTTTGCAATTGGATCATATAGCCTGTATCCTTTAGATTCCTCGCTTACACCCAACAACATACAAATAAAGCTCCTGTTATTAAGCTTGATACGTTTGGCTTTAGGTACATGTACATGTGTCAAGCAACCAAAAACCCTGAAATGCTCCACAGAAGGTTTAGCACCTGTCCATGCTTTTTTTGGAGTTGCATCCTTGACTGCCAATATAGGGCATTAATTCAGCGTATATTGACCAATGCACTACCTCAGGCCAAAAAGATTTTGGGATTTTCTTTTCTGAGAGCATTGCCCGAACCATATTCATCACCGTATGATTTTTCCTTTTTGCCACTGCATTTTGTTTGGAGTGTATACTGTGGTTGGTAGTCTCCTAATACCATTATGCCTTCAGAATTCTTTAAATTCATTTGAATTGAACTCCACCCCTCTATTTGTGCGTGGACAGTTAATGAACTTTCCAGTTTCCTTTTCTACCATCTTCTTAAAGCATTGAAATATATACAATGATTTTGACTTTTTTGTTAGAAAATATGTCCATGCTTTTCTATTGTAATTATCAATAAAGCATAAAAAATACCTCTTCTTGCTATTAGAAATAGGGGTTACTGGACCACAAATATCAACATGCACAAGTTGTAATTTTTCAGTAGCTCTCTATGTGCTCTTCTTTGGGATGCTGCTTCGATGTTGTTTTCCAATTAGGCAGTTAGTATAAGTCTTCATGATAGGAGTAAGTTTTGGCAGTCCTCGTACCATATTCTTGGTCTGCAGAATCTCTAGACCTCGGTGGCTCAAATGGCCATACCTACTATGCCACAGGTGGGTGACATTTATTGATGGTGAGCTTGTGTGGAAGTAGGCATCATTTCTCTCTTGTGTGTTTGCCAATAGTATAAACATTTTATTTGCAGACATACTGGTTTGAATGATCTTGCCCCTCTTTAAGTGATAAATCTTGCACATCCTGGCATGAAATAAAAATGCAAGTCCTTTATCTTACATTTGTCTCACACTCGGCTGGTTGTTATGCAATTCTGGCATATAGAACACATCAGTGATTATATGATTCATGCCATTCAATTTTAGTTTGATTTTTCCCTTCCCTTCCACATAAATTCTGGTGTTATTACCGAGTTTGACTTGCTACTTAAATCCCCTATTTAATTTACAGAACTTTTCTGCATCTCTGCTCATATGATTTGAACAACCAGAGTCCAAGGACCAAACATCTCCACGTTTTACTTCATTCATCTCCATTAAAGACATTAACAACAATTCTTCATCTGCTTCAACATAATTAGCCTCCCAAGTTGGACATTCATATTTGTAATGTCCAAGCTTGTGATAAATCCATGGCCTCTTCTGTATCCTCTTCCTCTATAGGTATTCCTGCCACGTCCTTCTCTGCCTTGTCCCTCATCAATTGTAACTTTCAAGGCTTGATCTTCACTGTTAGTTCTTTAAAATTTCTATTCATGCACAATCAATGAGCTTTATAGCTCATCCATAGAAAGGAGATCAATGTCTTTGGATTCTTCTATGGAATAGACAATGTAATTGAATTTGTTTATGAGAGTACGTAAAATCTTTTCTACGATCTTCACATCCTGCATATCTTCTCTATAATTTCGCATATCATTAGCCACCACCATGACTCTGGAGAAATAATCTATGACTGATTCACCTATCTTCATTTCTAGCACCTCAAAGTCTCTATATAGTGCCTAGAGTTGAGCACGTTTGACTCTCGTATTCCCTTGATATTTTGTTTTCATTAATTCCCACAACTGCTTGGAAGTGTCTTTCTGAAAGATAGTCTTTAAAATTGACTGGAAAAGGTAGTTTTTAACCTTTAGATATTTGAGTTTACAATCCTCAAGGTGTCTTTTTTGTGCAACAGTTAGTGTCTCTCCTTCATCAGGTTCTATAAAACTAGTTTCAATGTAGCTCTAGTGTTCTTTTGATCTTAGAAGATTCTCCATCAACAGGCTCTAATGATCATAGTCTCCATCGAACCTAGGAATGCTCAATAAATTTTGCCCTTCAACAGCCATCTCTCAGTCACTCTGTTTCTCGTAGTGTTTTTCTCACAATTTCCTCATAGTGTTTCTCATGGTGTTCCTCTCACCCACGGTGTTTCTTCTATTTAGGGTACTGCTATTCCTAAACTCTCATACTCATAATTCTCTTAACCTGGCTCTGATACCACTTTGTTACACTTAATGAATAAGAATAGCAGCTTACTTAAAATTGCACAAAGTGATCAAGGTTACTTAAATATTGAAACATAAGTGTGGCTCATTAAATAGTCTTACAATGATAACGAAAACAAATAAAGTGTAGCATTGTAAGGCATCTCACAAGATCAGGTAGCAACATTCCTAGAAACTAGAACAACTCTATGAACTAGGAGTTTTATTCTAACAGAAAAGACTTGGTAAACATCCCAAGTTAAGCAACCAGCTTCATCAAACAGCACTCCGTGGACTTCTGGAGTTTTACGAAAGAGATGTCTAGAAATGTAATAATAGTTATGTTTTAAAGTTATTTTATTGTTTAAAAGTGTATTAAAATAATATTTTTTTTATTTTTAATATAAAATTATTAAAATAATTGAAAATGTTAAAAAATATTAATTGAAAATAAAAAATTAATTTAAAAAAATTAAAATATAAAAATAAATAAGTTTTTATCAATATCTTTCCTATTTTTGTATTCTTTCAAGGACATTTCGCTTATGCGTGGCTGTATATTCTAGAATTTACCCTTAATTATACATCAATGTTGTTAAACTTGGTGTGTATTGATCCGAGACCTCGTCCCTTCAACTTTTAGAGTATTATTTTCAGCCTAATTCGTATCCATACAGAAAATATGTCGGTGAGAAAGAGAGGACAGGAGAAACTAATAACTCTTTCTTTCTTTCTTTCTTTTCTTTCAAAATTGCATTTTTAGATATTTTATAATTCTAAGCCATCTTCTTTCTTTTCCATAAAAATATTAATTAATTTGAAATATAGATTTTGAGGAGTAAGAAATAATTTAAAAAGAAAATAAAATAAAAGGTGGAGAAGAGAGAGGAACATGTGCATTTTTTATTTAAAATGAAAATCCTTATTTAATGGAGCTTCTAAATACCTAAATTTACCCATTTTATCATCATAAATTCCATTTGAATTCTTAAATTCAAGAAAATATAGTTTTTTAGATTTTTATTATTTGATTTATTTTTTTCAAAACAAAACCGAAGCCTGCCTCACATGTACGAAGGAAAGCGGCAGCAAGCCAACAAGACCATTATCCAAATCAGTTTAATAATAATTAAAAAATCATGTGGAAAAGACCATTATCCGTGATGATTGCTAATACATTTTTATTTTATTTTAATAAAGAAAGTATATACAGGAGGACCAGAGAGCTGGAATTGGAAGAAGGAAACAACGGACAAGAATTGAGTGGTTTCTTAGAAACACAATGGAGACTAATTAATACGTGTGGAAAAATAATTTAAGGGGAGCAATTTTCTACAGAAACAGTGGACTTGTCCTAACTCCTAACTGGAATTAGTTATTAAATAGGAAAAGAGATTAATGAAATAAATGCGGCGTTGTTAATTTGTTTTCAATTTTCCCTTGAAAAGAAATGTAATTTGTTTACTAACTAGTCGATTTGCAGTATGCTATTGGTTAAATTATTTTTTTAATATAAACAATATCTAGACATTATTAATATAATTTTTTTTAATTATGTGAAGATTAAAATTCCAAGACAACTCGAACAACCAGTAAAAATATATTTTGATTTATAAAAATTCAAAATAATATATATATTTTTTAATATTAAAATGATAATATACTGAATCAATCTGAACTAACCTGGATTAAGATAACAAATCCTCAACTTAATTCATGAGACTATGATAACCCCATATAAAATAAAACAAAACAAAACAAATTGTCATAACCCAATTCTGGGTTATTCCCTAAAAATCAATCTGTTTTTCAAAATAAAAATAAAAAAATAAAATAAAAACTAGAAACGTGCAGAAAGTAGGCCGAGAAGTCAAGCTATAATTTTTTAGGAAAATTCAAAGTTTAATTGTACTCCTTTATGCCCAAAAAATGGAGGAAACAATGCAAATTCAAGGTTAAATGAAACAATTATTGGACGAATTTCTATAAACATTAAGTCCAAAAACATAATTAAATTTTTAATAGGACAATTTGATTTAATCATGGGCCAAATTGAATTTTAATTATGTTTGAGAATTAGTTTTGGTTCAATTAAAGGATTTAATTATATGCAGGGACTTAATTATAATTTAAATGGGTCAAATTAATTTTATTTGGAGCTTAATTAGTGAAAAATTAAATCCAAGGACATAATTAAATTTTTAATAGGCCAATTTGATTTATTCATGGGCCAAATTAAATTTTAATTATGTTTAAGAATTAATTTAAGTCCAATTGAAGGATTTAATTAGGTGCAAGGACTTAATTATACTTAAATGGGTCAAATTAATTTTATTTGATGCTTAATTGATGAAAAATTAAGTTTAGGAGCTTAATTTGTGCTTAATTGAGAAGATTGAAATTTTAAGAGATCAAATTTAATTTTTACCAAGTTAATTGATTGAAATTAGGGGCAAAATTACAAGAAAATTCAAGTTTTGGGGCCAATTAGGGGTTAAATTGATAAAATTCACATCCTGGGACCAATCTGCAAGAGATGTCACACTTTAGGGGCTTAATTGAGAAAACCAGGCGCTAAATTGAAGAAATTAAAAGTTTAAAGGTCAATTAGGGGTTAAATTGACAAATTCCAAGACCAAAGACCATATTGTAAGATGCGTGTAACTTCAGGGTTTCAATTGAAGTTTAGAAGGGGTTTCATGTTATTAAATCAAAAGTTTTGGGTCAATTACAAATTCAATTAAAAGTAATTGAAAGAAAGAGGACTCAGTTGAAATTAGTAAAAATTCTTATTTTAGTCCATAATGGCGCCGTTTTACAAAAACAATATTTTGGGCCAATATTGGCCCACGTCTTCCGAGGAGGAGCTCGGCCTAGTTAGCTGAGCCAACTCAGCCCACATGTTTTAATAATATTTATTTAATATATATAATATTATATTATATATATCTTTTTTTAAAAATTGATTTTCTTAAATATTTTTCTACTAATTTTGCTTAATATCGATTTGTATATTTACATTGTAAAATATAAAATCCGGTATTAAAATACCTGGTTTTCTTAAAAATATTTCAAAAAAATTAAGAAAAAATTTCAAAAAAAATATTTTAAATTAATTTTTATTTTTTAAAAAAATTATTCTCATACATACGGTCAAATTCTAAAATTTTTCTAGCATGTTTTCATTATAAAAAAAAATTACATATTTCTCATGTTTTGAAAACCTAAAAATGGATATCATAAATAGTTTATGATCACCCATTAGGGTTTAGCCAAAATATTAAAAATATATTTTTTTAATTGTTTCTATGATCCGAATGTAAACTTTAATATTTGTGAGTGTAAAATTATATTATAAAGTACACTCTCAAGTATTAAAAATACAAAGTGTAAATAAATGTGATGTTAACATTTAGACTTTAGAATGGTTAAGATTTAACCCGATAAGATAGAAACTCTCTCATAAAGAGAGATCTACTTTAAGTCCTATATAAGACCAATAAATAGAAATTCAACTTAAAAAAATCAAATAACAATGCAGCTTACCTTAGATAGGATGCACTGGGGGTGATATGTCTTTTCCTTATACAATCAGTCCCTTACTCAGACTCCTGCAGACCATAGGTTTCTAATAACCATAATACTAGATGGTGACTCTCAAAAATTAATCATAATTTTCCAACACACAACACCTTTCATCAGAAGGCATAACAAGAGCCTCTGTCGTTGTCAGACGATAGTCGCGTACCTCGCGATATAAATTATAAAGTTCAATTACCAATCAACTCAATGTTGAAGAATGTAATTTGAAAAAGGTTAATTAAAAATAAAAAAATAACTTAGGTTAATGTACTAAATATATAATTCAGATTATGAGATTAAAATAATTTTATAAAAAATAAATACAAAAATTTCTTAAGTCAACCTAAGTTAATTGTCACACCTGTGAATAAGGTTATGAGATTATAATAATCCTATAAAAATAAATCAAAACAAATTATAAAACTCAATTTTCATTAAACTTCTCTTTGAATGTTGAAAGTTAAAAAAAAATCAATTTAAAAATAAAACATAATAAAACAACTCAAGTTACTTGAATTAATCAGCAAAACACGTGACTCGAATCATAAGATTTGGATAAACTTATAGAAATAAATAAATAAATAAATCATAAAATCTAATTCATAATCAACTCAATGTTAAATCATGAAATAAAAATAAAAATATCTATTATAAAAAAGAGAAAAAAAAACTCAAATCAAATAGGTTAACCAACCAAATTCACTACCCGAGTCATGAAACTAATATAACATCATAACCTCATATAAACACACACATGCTTCGATATACAAAAATAAAAGCTCTGATTAAAGAAGCAATGTACAGAGGGTTTTTTTTTTATCTGAAACCTAAAAGTTTCTATTTCTGCTGTTGATTTTCTCAATAATTTTTTAATATTTAATTATATCATAAAAATAAACTAAAAAATAACTTATTAATATTTTATTTTTTAAATTTTTATTAAAATGATAAAGATCAAATTTAATAAATAAAAAAATTAAAGAAAGATGAAATCGAAACAAAAAAAATTAATTTTATAGATTATTTCAAATAATATAAATATTAATAAAAAATAGGGATTAAATCTGATAAAGAAAAATTTTTAATTAAAAAATGGTAAAAGAAAAGAAAATAAAAAAATAAGGATTAAAATTGATATTAAAATCAAATCAAATCAAATTAAATTTTAAGAGATAAAATTGAAAAGAAAAGTATTTAAAATAAAATATATAGCAATGACAAAATTTAAGTAGATTTTATTTTTAAAATTAAAAATTTTAAAAATCTATAAAAACAAATCTTAGAAGTCACTTATTCTTTGGTAAATATAGGGTTAAAGTTCCATTTTGTTTTCTTGATTTCAAGATAAAAAATATGAATCCCTCTTATTTGGAAAGATATTGGATTGATTTAGTTTTGCATAAATGTAATGAGATTTAAACAGTATTATTAATTATAATGAAAATAATAGATTATATGATACTGAATAGATGCACTTTATATATATATATATATATATATATATGCACCAGTTTACTACTGTCTTTGTCCCTACCAAATTTCTAACGTCTTCATGGGAGTAATGTGTGGGGCAAACACGTAGAGAGAGACTCTTCCGTCCCCAGCAACGCGAGGGTGGCTGCGGGCATGTTCTTAGAGAAGACTCAGGAGCCAACGCACGAACTATTCCACTTATGGCTGGCTGTATATTCAAGACTTTACCCTTAATTATACGTCAATGTTATTAAACTAACTTGGCGTGTATCGATCCGGGACCTATTCCCTTCAGTTTGTAGTATTATTTTGAGCCTATTTTGTATGCATAAAGAAAATGTGTCCGCGAGAGAGAGGACAGGAGAAACTAATAGCTCTTTTTATCTCAAAATTGCATTCTTAGATATCTCATAATTCCAAGCCATCTTCTTACTTTTACATAAAAATGTTAATTAACTTGAACTATAGATTTTGAAAAGTAAGAAATAATTCAAAAATAAAATAAAATAAAAGGTGAAGAAGAGAGAGGAACATGTGCATTTTTTTATTTAAATAAATAAATAAACCAAAGCCTGCTTCACATACACAAAGGGGAAGCGGCAACAAGCCGGCAACCGAAAGACAGGTTAAAAAAAATCAACTAGAGCAAAACTTAAAAGGGTCATGCGCTATTGATTTTGATGGCGTAAGAAATTACTGCTCGGAATCATAGTTTTGAAATCCGCCCCGCCCCGGTGGGTCGACCCGGTCCTGGGCCGGGCGGGTCTAAGTAAAAAACAGCAGGGGATTTGGCCCTGTGAAACTCGGTCGACCCGGAACCCGGGTAAACTCGGTGAGACCCGACCTTATTTTCGGTGGCAACTGTCTGGCTCTTCGTCTCTCCTTCCATGGCAACTGTCTTGCCCAAGGTTTCTCTGTACACTGTCTATCATTTTATTTCTCTACACAGTAGAAGAAAAAATGGGAAAAACAAGTGAAAATGGACGCCTAATATCAGCAATAGCAGCCTCCTTTTCCTTTTCTCAATCAAATTTTGTTTTTTTTGCTGATGGCCGTTTTAGTTTCTCTCCTTCTCTTCTTCAAACCTTCTCCTTCACCTCAATCTTCTTCGTCTGTACAATCTCAGCCATCCACTTTGCCTCAATCAACGGCGGCGGGTAATCTAGAGCTCCTAGGAATGGTCACCCGCGAACAACACTGCTGGGTTTGACCCTGAAGCTTTAGAGAGAGGTGCTAAGGTTTAGAGAGAGTAATCTCTTTCTCTCATGCTAAAAAGGATGAAACTTTTCAAGGTGTCCACAAATACAATCTGTAAGGGTGCCTTTACTTTTTTGTGTTTTTGGAGGTGGGATTCATGGAAAATTTATGGAAATGGGTTTTCAGGCTTGCTTGTTTACAACTACAGTCTATAAGGGTGCCAACAAAAAAAATTCACGAAACCCAATAAGCTTTTCATTAGTTTTGCTGGGTTTTTGAATTGGAATTGGATTTTTTTTATTGAGTTTTTTTGTTGGGTTTTTAATTGGGGGGTTTTTATAAAATTTCTTACCATATCTTTTTGGTCTTGCACAAGAAATGATAGCATCAACGTAGATGGGGTATAGTTATACAATTCATGGATATGACAGGCAAAATTAATGACGTTGTCTAAACTCAAAGTTGCTTTTTGGAGCATTTGCTTTAAGGAGGAGTTGAAATTTAAAAGGTTTTTTTTTTATTAGGATTAATTCAGATCAATTTATTTAACCTGTAATTCGATCATTAGACCAAACCAATTACTAAATCGGGTTTAAAATCTATCCTCGAAATGAAATAGCATCCTCCACCAATATTTTTATAAGCAATTGTGGAGAGTAGTCGGCTTTAGCTTGTATTAGATACGTAAAGTGTGCTGATCTATTTTTTTTTTAATATAAAAAGATGGTAAGATCATATCTGGAAAAAAAAAAAAGAGAGACTCAATTAGTTGATTAAATTAGATTTAATAATTTCATTGATTTAATAATATGAATATAACAATATAACAATAATAAATAAATTAAAAAAATAACAATTGGGATAACCCAAGACAACCCAATGTCTTTTTTAAACAATATTTAATATTTATTAAAATACTAAAGTATCCCTCACTTTATTTAATTATAACCAAAAGCCCCTGGACTCTAGCTTAAGATCTATTTTACTTTAAAAATAATTGAAATATTTCACAAGTTTAATATATATATTTTTTATGTATTTAAAAGTAATTATGTGATTTTACTGTATTAAAAAATACAAAAATATTAATTAAAAAATCATGTAATTGCTAATCCATTTTTATTTTATTTTAATAAAGAAAGGATATACAGGAGGACCGGAGAGTAGGAATTGGAAAAAGAAGCAACGGGCAAGTATTGAGTGGTTTCTTAGACGTGTGGAAAAATAATGGTGGAAAATTTACAAAAAAGTGGGGAGCAATCTTCTACGGAAACAGTGGACTTGTCCTAACTGGGATGACTTATTAGATAGGAAAAGAGATTAATGAAATAATGGCAGCGTTATTAATTTGTTTTCAAATTTTCCTTGAAAAGAAATGTAATTTGTTGACTAAATAGTCGATCTGCACTAGGCTCTTGGTTAAATTATTTTTTTAATATAAACAAATATCTAGACATTACTAATATTTTTATAATAAAAAAATAAATTGTATAAAGATTGAGATGTTGTCATCTAATTAGCTGGATAGATTTAAAGACAACTTGAATAACCGGTAAAAATATACTTTGATTTATAAAAATTCAAGACAATATCTTTTTTTTTTAATATTAAAATAATAATATACTGAATCGATTCGAGCTACCTGGGTTGAGATAACGAATCCTCAATTTGATTTATAAGACCATGATAATCTTATATAAATCAAATCAAAATAAATTATGAAATTCAATTATTAATATTGAAAAATGCAATTGAAAAAAGATTAATTAAAAATAACAAAAAAAATAACTCAAGTTAACCTATCAAATCTATAATTCATGTCATAGGATTAAAATAACTTTATAAAAAAATAAAAATAAAAAATGATCTAAGTCAACTCAAGTTAATTGCCACACTTGTGTTATGAGATTATGATAATCCGTTAAAGAAAAAAACAAATCATGAAACTCAATTTTCATTCAACTCATTGTTGAAGGTTAAAAGTAAAAAAAATCAATTTAAAAATAAGATATAATAAAATAACTCGAGTCTACCTGGATTAATCCGCAAAACATATGACTTGAGTTTTAAAATCAAGATAAATTCATAATAAATAAATCATGAAACCTAATTCATAATGATAAAACCAAATCATAACTCCATGCTAAATAATGAAATTAAAAAAAATTATTATAAAAAAAAACTCAAATCAACTAGATTAACAAACCAAATTTATTGCTCGAGTTATAAAACCAAGATAATCTTATAGAAAACAAATTAAAATAAATCATGAAATCTAATTTCTAACCAATATAATGATAAATAATAAAATTTTAAAAACAATTAAAAATAAAAAAAATTGAGTTTATCGAATCAACTCTCCAAACTCGTAATACAGTTTATGAGATTGAGTAGACCGTGTATAAGACAAACCATAATAAATTATGAAACTTAATTTTTAATAAACTAAATATTAAAATATAAAATTAAAAAAATAAAAATTAATATAAAAAATAAAAATATTTTTAAAAAATAATTTTTTTAAGGTGATGCAAAATAAATAAAAACATCATCTTTTTAATTTATACTATCAGCTATGGTGCTAACACTACGCTGCAGCTAGCCAAGAAAGCTTATTTGAAAATAATATTTGTCAGGGGTGAGAAAAAAACTGAACAACTGAATAAACTTAAAAAACAAAAAAATAACTAAAAATATCAAATTAACCAATTAAAAACTTAGAAAAAAATTCTAATTTAGTTCAGTTTTGATTTTTAAAATTTAAAATCGATTAAACAAACCAAATCAAACCAAACCAAATTAATTCAACCAAACCGATACTTAAAAAAAGAAGAAGGTATAAATAGGATATCTTCCTGACCCTAAACCTAAATTAGCTTTCTTCTGAAAATAAAACTAGTCGTCCCTTTCCTTGCATCTCTCCATCTCTCCTCTCCTTTTGCTCCCTGCATCTTTACTTTTTGATTCTCCTTGATGCTCCCATTATTTGTTAAGCTTTGCTTCATGCTCCACTCTCTTTATTTTTGTAATTTTACTTTTAATTGTTTTATTCCTTTTATAAAAAATATACCCCTCTTTATTTTTCTTTTATTTATTTCTCTCTTCTTTCTATTTCTCATATAATTCTATAATTATTATATAATTATTCATGCACATGTAATCAAAGAAAATTATTATCTTGAATCAGTAAAAGGCTTTTCAATGCTCTCTGTTATAATTCATTTTTGGGTATATTTATATATATATATATATATATCCCAAAACCTAAAGCCCCACGCCCCTTGTTTGGAAAACTCGCCCGGTGTCCTCTACTCCCCCTGCGCAACAGCATGCCGCTCCCCTGCTCTCAGCAGGGATTGGCCATTAAATACTGCTCTCAGCACCAGCAGAAAGGGGGCGAGTTTGAACGAAAGAGAGGGGGGAGGTTTTTTTTTGGAGACAGGAAAAGAAGGAGTTTGAAAGAAAGAGAAAGGGAAAAAAGGAAAGAAAGGGAGAAAGTTTTTGAACGGGAGGAAGTTTCGGAGAGAAACCGAGAGAGGGGAGGGTTTTTTGGACGGGAGAAGGAAGAAACGAAAGAACAGGGGGGCTTTTGAAAACTGAAAGGGGAGGGAAGTTTGAAACGAGGAAAAGTATTGTGAGAGTGTAGAGAGGGGAGAGAGCCAAAACAGTAGGGAGGAGAGAAAAAAACAAAGACTGAGGTCTCTGCATGAAGAAGAAGAAAAACTGTGCCTCAGCCCCTGGAACCACCGCCATTCCACCACCATCAGCTCTGCCAACAATAGCAGAACCATCGTGAGAGGGAAGAACACCGTCAGGAACTGAAGGAGGCAACAGAAACAGAGGAGGACAGAGTAGAAGAAAAAAGACCCAGAGAAGAAAAGGAAGAAAGGCCAACCACTGTCTCAGCCATTCTCCGGTCAGCAACAGCCAACAGCGCCGCCTTCAGAGCCACCACAGGTCAGCCCTCTGCCCCTTATCTCATTTTACTGTTGATCTTCTTGCATGCAGAACGTGCACATTGCACGTTCTGCAAGCAAGAAGATAATTACCCGGTTACTGTGCATTTTAGTTACTGTGCAATCAATAACTTTTGAGGTAGGTGCAGTGCTTTCGGATGATTCAGTGACTCAAGCTCCTGTGAACTGCTTCAACCAGGAGATGAAGAACATGTAAATTTTTGTTTTAAGGTGCTGCTTCTGCTAGAAGATGGAGGTGACTTTCCCAGTTTAGTCACGAACAAGGTCACTAGAACGAATTATCCAAAAAAGAAAATGGAAGGGGAGAAATTGTCTATTGATCCACCTCATTATCAGTTATGTATTTATATATTACAATTTTAATTTACGTCACCTTCAGTATTTTCTGTTGACCTGTGCTATTGCATGCCTTGCTGATCTGATAATGCTCTAGGATTACCTCTTGTGAAGTGCTTAGAAGCAACAGATTTCAACGAAGATTAAACAAAGAAGGAAAGAATGGTTTTGTCAGAGACAGATGTTTAATATAGAAGGAAAATGAATTACCGTGTTGGAAGAAGCTAACAAACATGAGCAGTACTTAAATCGTTTTATTTAAGGTAGCTGCTTGCAGCATAGTTGTAGTTTGTAGTTTCCTGCTGTTAAAAATGAAGAAAATGCTTCTGGGCTGGATATGCTCACGAAAGGATGAAACACACGTTGTTTGGGTATTTAACAGCTAGAGCAAATAAAGGGTCTTGCCACTGTTAATATTGTAGCAGGTTTTCTTTATAATAAAGCATGTGACCTTGGCAGCAATTCACTCCGTCAGAAGTGAATCGAGCAATGGTCCTCATTATCATTTTACACCATTAAATCCTGGCTTAAAACTGCTTCAAGGGCAGAATACAACCCTGTAATTAGTTCCGCCGGGACAGGTGAAGGTGCTTGTTTGGTCATCTTTAGGATAACTATAAGCGTCAGGGCACCTCTGCTTGACAAACCTAGAGTAATCTGTCGGGCCACAGCTGCCAGAATTGCAACAGTATTGATCTGTCTTGAAGACAGTGCAAGGATTGTTGCAGCCTCCTCTGGCCCTGAGCTGACTTGGGCACTGTCCATTGATATCGGCTGCGCACCTAATTACGCGGCAGTTGCCTGATTTTTATGGCATTCTTGGAATCAAAATCTCTATCAGTGGAATCAGGTATATATATATATATAGAAACTATCCCTGATTTTTATGACAAAATCATAGAGATCTCTTTTAACTAGTGCGCATTTTATTTTATTTTATTAGCACAATTAATTAGACGTTATTAAGAATTTATATGATGTATATCAATAATAAAGGATAAATGGTAATTTACTTATAATTGTAAGTGAAACATGGAACACAAAAACGATACCTTCTTAAAAATCCAATATCGCAAGGTAAACACAGAAGTTGTCAATTTGCGTAAGTGACTTTCTTAGGAATCACTTTTCGACCAGTGTAATTTCAATAACATTAATTCCACGAAACAAACGTCACTTTAAAGAGCAGATATTTAACAAACAAGCACTTAAAATAAAACATTGAGTATAATTAAACAGCGTACCTTGACCAAACTGCTTTAAGAAGAAAAATTATTAAATTTATAAAATTTAATCGTAATCTCAGTTTTGTTCTTGATGATATTTTACCTGTTTTATTACACGTTCAAAAAATCATGAAAACTATAGTTTTTATCAAATAAATTTTATATATAACGAAATTGCAGATAGGTTAATGAAATAATAAAAAATATTTGATATAATAATATTATTTATTTAATAATAATACAATAATAATAGTTAAATCTATAATATTTAAATTAAAAATCATCAATATTAATATATATCTTTTTTATTTATTTTATAACCTCAATTTAAAAAGTATTCTCATTAAATTATTTTTTATTCAACCTTAATTTTAACCAAATATATATAAATATCAAATTAAACTCAACTAAAAATAATTTTTATAAAATAATTTGTTTTTTTAATCACATCCACGGTTATATTCACGTTACCAAACACATGACATCAAAACTCAGCCAACTAATGTCCACAAATCCTTTACATAATTCTAATGAATAGGTGGTCTTCACTCAATGGTCTTCCGGCCCTTTTTCTACACCCCATCTTCATTACTTTTTCTCTTTTGCTGAAGTACATAAAGAGCAGGTATTGAACAAACAAAGCACTTAAAATAAAACATTTAGTATAATTAAACAGCATACCTTGACCAAACTGCTTTAAGAAGAAAAAATATTAAATTTGGATATGTTTCAGAAGCACACTAGACAGGATCTAGTGGTTCGTGTTTTATCACAAAATGGATTGATTTTCTTTGTAATTTGAAAAACGATGTTTAATCGCTCCTAGGGTGTTTTAAAAAAAGAAAAATCTTGTGCCTAGATTTACAAGTTCTACCAGGTCTCATAAGATAGTTTAATTTAATTATATGAAAAAAAAAACAATGATATTAAATATACTTAATCAAAAGAGAAAAACTGATGAGGATGACTCATAGAAAAAGAACATTTATCAAAAAATAAAAAACTTATGAAGTTGGATTGTATGATAACCAAATATTAATAAAAAAATTAAAAAAAAATCTTAGATCAATCCGAGTTAGTATAACAAACTCGTGATTCGAGTCATAACGTCGGGTCATTCTCGTAAAAAACAAATAAAATAAAACTCAATAATTAAGGATATAATTGAAAAACAAGTTTAGTGTAAAAAATAAGATAAAAAAACCAAAATCAATCCAAGTTAAAATTTAACACATATGACCTTGGACATGAAACAGGGATCACTGCACTAAAAACAAAAATCATAAAATACAATTTCAACCAATCAAATCAAATATTAAATAATATAATTAAAAAAATAATTTAAAAAAACTAAAAAGTAAAAAAAATAAAAATTAAATTTAAAATAAAAAAACATAAAATGATGAGAGATGAAATTGAAAAACAAATTTAATCAAGAAAAAGGATATAAAAAAAGAAATAACAATAAAAAAATATAAACTAAATTTGATATAAAATTCAAATAGAATCAAATGACAAGGAATGAAAAAAATTCAAAATAAATAAAGAGTAATTAAAAAAATAATGACCATAATTAAGATAAAAAAAATAAAAGTACAACTTTTAATTTTGGTTAGACCAACACGGATTTTATAAAAGAAAGAAAGAAAATATAGAAAGAGAAAAAAATTAACCGTTGTCAAATCATTTCACACACGCCATCTTATTAGATGCGCTCCCGCTTTAAGTTTCAGATAACATGACAAATGGTCATTTTTAATTATTGGAAAGCAATCGCATACACCGTCTAAAAATAGTAAGTGACTATATCACACTCCATGCATCAAAAGCTTTTTAAAAAATAATATTTAACATTTTTAAAATATTAAATTTCCATTGAGTCTAGTTATTAATTACCAAAAGGGGGATGAAATGCAAAAAGAAAAAAGAAAAAAACCCTGGACGCAGGCCTCAGACAATTTGATTCTAATGGTAATTTAGTAATTTCACTTTTCAAATTAGAATCAATTTAGTAGGGCAATTTGATTGCAATGATAATTTAGTAATTTCAGTTTTCAAATTAGAATCAATTTTTTTTAAAAAAAAAACCCTGGACGGAGGTAAGTTAAATGGATTTTACTGGAGGGATACTTGATAATTTTATTATGCAATAAAAAAGCGAGATGATTGAGATCTCTTTGGTCCATCTGGTAATAACAAATTGATCCAATGAAAAAAAAATCGTATCACCTCTCAAGCTAAATTATGTGGTTTTGTTTTAAAAGGGAAAAATAATCGTTGTGTCACTCCAAGGTAAAATATGAATGTATGCACAGTAAATATCTAATCTCTTTTAACTTTTCATTTAGTTATTGTAAACAAGCACCTAGATAAATCCCATCTTAAAAAACTAAAATTCATATCTAAAACCTTAGGCTAAATAAGGTTATATCCATGGTTTCTTATTAAACCTGTTCCACCAATAACTTGGCCCAAGTCCCTATTCATGAGTTATTCAAGTTAATCTATGTTAATTTTGTTTGCCAAGTTTACATATCTCTTACTATTTTCACTATAACTTTCTCTAAAAAAACATTGGATTAATATGTGGTGTTAGAAATAAGATAGAGTAAGTGTTTCCTCCGTATAAATTTTGGATAAAAAAAATATACCTAAACTGACAATTTTTCACTTTTATTTTTAATTGTAACCTCATGCTTATAGAACATTAAGTAATCGTAATCCATCTTACAATGCTATATAATATACTATTTTCATTATATTTGATAATTCATGCAAATACTTTTTAAATATGGTTATATTTATAGACCTATAGAGAAAACTTAATCAATCTAGGATCTTTCGAAATAAAAGGATTTATATTTTTTCCCTGGAAATCAAGAAAATAAAATGGAACTTTCCGAATTAGTGTCCAACAGATTTTAGCATGAGAAATTAAAAATAAAAGTATGCAGTGCTTTTAGAAAGTGCTGGTTGAGCTTTAGCTACGAGCTCCAGCTTGTTTTTATTTTCTTTGATAATTGAATCCATCTTCCCTTTAAATTTTTGTCTCCTCAACTGTTGCTTTCCTGGAAAATCAGATTTACTGCTCTTGTTCTTAAAATTTGAATTATTAGAATGTGACTAGAATCTGATTCAAGATATCTGTGCCATTTGCAGGAACTTGCTGAGATCCCCCGCCCCCCCCTGGTTTTTTTCCTTTCCTGTTTCCTTCTATCTAATCATCTTCATTGGAATAATACGCTATGGAGTTCTCACTAATAATAGATGCAGCGAATTGAACTTAATTCTGAAGTTGGATTCTGTTTCTTGTAAATTTAATCCAGAAGTGCTTTTAATGTCATTTATTTGTGAAATTATGAAATCAAGAGGGAAACTTCATTTGATCGTTGAAAAATTAGGGGTTTGGCGGTTTAGATCATCCTAACAATTTGTTATAAACCATTTTTTTTTTATCTCTAAATTCATCTTAATTCCCTTCAGAGATCATTAAAAACAAATAAACTCAAAAAACTCGATTCTATATTAAAGACCTAACAAAACTATTCTTAAACTGAAGAGAGGAAACCAATCTAAAATTTTGAAGAATCAAGACAGAATTATATGACAATGAGTGAAATAAAAAGATAAAGAATATATCCTTTCAGTTTTTTTTAATAAAAAAAATTATCAAAATCAATTAAAAACTTTCCAAATATCAAGTAAAACTCTTCAAACCAGTCAAGAATTTATAAAATACCATTGACTATTGGTTTGATTTTAATAGCATGTTTGAGATTGTAAGAAAGATTACTTCTTTATTTTTATTTTTAATGATGCTTGGTTAGTTTCTTCGAGTTTAGTGCAGGAACCTCCATGCAAGAACTCCCTTCACAGCCACACATTTAGGCCTGCTTATTAGGTTGGTTGCCATTTCATGTGCAACAAATGGATGGCACTAACCATTGACTATTGATAGCTACCATTGTTGAATGAGCTAGAGTTGGTGGCCACCATTGTTGAATGAGTTAGAGTTGGTAGCCACCATTGTTGACAACAAACCAAGAATAGCTTCCATGAATGCCTATAAATAGAGGCATATGTTAGAGAGCAAAATGAGAGATGTAGTAGAGCCAAAAATGTGAGAAATGTAGGAGAGAGTGTGCTGCCAANCAACTATCTGTTTTGTTATATGACACGGGGTGGAATAATGGGACAACCTTCTATTACACTTTAAGCGAGCCTCATAGCTGTCGGATTATGGTTAATGATGTGGGTATTCCTAGGCCTGATTTTCTTGATGGAGCCGAATATCTAGGGACTGCTGTCACTGATGGGTATCTATGCAATGTATGGGAGAAGATCGACACTATATGGTACTATGAGGATGTTTATACGAAGAAGCCTGTCAGATGGGATTTTAACGATGGTATGACATCACTTATGATTGCTATGATTAATTAGAAGCTNAAAGATGTGAGAAATGTAGGAGAGAGTGTGCTGCCAAGGGCAGCAAGCAGTAGCTGTCATTGCAGCACTGCAAAGAGATAAATAGAGTGAGGTTGAGAGTTGCTACAAGAGGGGATGATTCCTCCTCCTCTATTGTTGTAAATCTTGTTCTCTCCCTACATAATACAATGGCTTCTCCCGTGGATGTAGGCGGTTTTGCCGAACCACGTTAAATATTGTGTCAGTGTGCTTGGCCTCCTATGAGCAAATATCATAACATCACCGGTCGGGATTCCCCAACACTGCTAATTATCCGTTTCAACCAGTCAAACACAAAAAAGAAAAATGAAGCTACAATCACAATTTGTAAGGATAACCCTCGTAGTCTTCCAACTCATAAACCCTTCACTTCAATGGCCTGAGCCAGAGTACTCATCAATCCCAATTCCTGCTCCATGGCCTGAACAATTTCATGCACTTTTGCAAATGAACTTGAGCTCAACACGCCTCCAGATCACCAAGCTGTGGTATGATTGGCCTCGAGGCCGCAATGTGAATATAAT
Organism: Populus ilicifolia; assembly: GCA_015708895.1. Lineage (NCBI taxonomy): Eukaryota > Viridiplantae > Streptophyta > Magnoliopsida > Malpighiales > Salicaceae > Populus > Populus ilicifolia. The sequence continues at coordinate 786,702 of SRLM01000269.1, forward strand.
ACAGAAACAACTATCTGTTTTGTTATATGACACGGGGTGGAATAATGGGACAACCTTCTATTACACTTTAAGCGAGCCTCATAGCTGTCGGGTTATGGTTAATGATGTGGGTATTCCTAGGCCTGATTTTCTTGATGGAGCCGAATATCTAGGGACTACTGTCACTGATGGGTATCTATGCAATGTATGGGAGAAGATCGACACTATATGGTACTATGAGGATGTTTATACGAAGAAGACTCTCAGATGGGATTTTAACGATGGTATGACATCACTTATGATTGCTATGATTAATTAGAAGCTGCAGTGCTTTATGTTCATTTGATTTGGTTACTCCTTGTAGTTTGCTGTTATGGTAATTTTTTACCACAACCTGATCATATTTGCAGGTATTTCCACTCATGTGATAACTTCTCAGGTAGGCGCAGTGCTTTGGGATGATTCAGTGACTCAAGCTCCTGCATACTGCTTCAACCAGGAGATGAACATGTAAATTTTTTTTTTAAGGTGCTGCTTCTGCTAGAAGATGGAGGTGACTTTCCCAGTTTAGTCACGAACGAGGTCGGTAGTACGAATTTTCCAAAAAAGAAAATGAAAGGCGAGAAATTTTCTATTGATCCACCTCAGTATCAGTTATGCATTTATATATTACAATTTTAATTTACCTCCCCTTCAGTCTTTTCTGTTGACCAGTGCTGTTGCATGCCTTACTGATCTGATAATGCTTTAGGATTACCTCTTGTTAAGTGCTTGGAAGCAACAGATTTTACCAAAGATTAAACAAAGAAGGAAAGAATGGTTTTGTCAACAAAAGACAGATGATTAATATGCAAGGAAAATTAATTACCGTGTTGGGAGAAGCTAACAAACATGAGCAGTGCTTAAATCGTTTTATTTAAGGTAATTGCTCGCAGCATAGTTGTATTTTGTAGTTTCCTGTGTTGAAGTAAACTTAATCTAGAAGGTCAAGGAAGACAGCCACCAGCTGTCACCGCCCAGCCACCAACCGACCAGCCGCCAGCCACTTTCACACCGTCGGTCACAAACCGTCTTCACACTTGAAAGTTGAATTTTCTTGTTTTGATTTCGTGTATAAATAGATAGCTAAGTTTATATAATTATGTGTGGAGAGATTGAGAGAAACACTAAAGAGAAAGAGAGAGGAGTTGTTGTAAGCTTTTGTTTATGTTATTGTAAGCTTTGTTCTTGAAATAAAAGAGTGTGTTTTATCCCCTCCGAGTGTTTCAAAGCCACCACAAGTGGTTTCTCCCACCAACAATTGGTATCAGAGCCCTGTTCGTCAGAAAACAGAGGTATTTTTAGGAAATATCCGAATTTTCAAAGTTGTCAAAAACAAGTTTTGATCATTCCACAGTGTAGAGCTCATCCATACGAACTCAACGGTGCAAAAATCAGGTCAATCGGAGCACGGGGTGGACCACACTCTCCGTCTGAAGTTTCAGCACTATAGCCCACGCGCCCCGAGGAAGAAGACGAGTGAGCCACACGCACGCCATATTTGAGCCGCGCCAAGCCGAGCCTCAAGCCGAGCCGCGAGCCATATTTAAAGCCGAGCCAAGCTCCAAGCCATATTTCAGAGCCAAGCCAAGCTCTGAGCCATATTCTAAAGTCAAAGTAAAAAAAAAATATTCCTTGGAATATTCCCGGTTCAACCCAGCAAACCACCCGAATTGGTTTTTGGACCGGTTCACCTCATTTTTGACCCGTTTTCTACAAAGTCAGACCGGTTCCCTACTATTTGGACCATTCCGGATCCATCTACGGTGTCGGTTTTGCCAAATTCAACTCCCAAAAAGGTGATATAGTCATTTAAAGAGCAAAATGACTACAGAAAATGCACAAACACTCATCCCGAAGCTAACCAAAGACAACTATGATAGTTGGTGCATCAGATTGAAGGCATTCCTTGGTTCACAAGAGTGTATAGACATTGTGCAATATGGTTATGATGAACCAGAGTCCAAAGAATCAGAAGATGCTTTACCAGAGGTACAGAAGCAAGTCCTCAAAGCCAATAGAAAGAAAGACAACAAAGCAAAGACCATCATTTATCAAGGTCTTGATGAAGCGACATTTAAAATCATTGCTTCCGCAGAAACATCAAAAGAAATATGGGAGGCTCTTCAATAAAAATACAAAGATGCTGATAGAATAAAGAAGATTCGTCTCCAATCTTTGCGAGGTGAATTTGAATTGTTACAAATGAAGTCCTCAGAATCCATTTATGATTATCACACAAGAATTATGGTGATAGTCAATCAGATGAGAAGAAATGGAGAAGCCCTTTCAGATGCTCGAATTACAGAGAAAATTTTGAGATCCCTAGATCCAAAATTTGATTTTGTTGTTGTTGCTATTGAAGAATCCAAAGAAGTGGACAAGTTAACAGTGGATGAACTTATGAGTTCTTTGCAAGCTCATGAGCAGAAGATTGTAAAAAGAAATGGAGATAAGGCAATTGAGCATGCCTTACAAGCAAAATTGTCTCTCAAAGACAAATATGAGCAAGGGGAGACTTTAACAAGTGGATACACCACTCGAGAAATAAGTCAACAAACACGAGGAGGATTTCAACGATTTCAAGGTAGAGGTTCTTGGAATACAGGTTTTAGAGGAAAAGGTGGAAGAAACACCACCAGAGGAGGTCGAGGACAACAAGGATTCACTCCTAGAGGAAGAGGAGGTGGTTATAATAACCATGACAAGAGGAATATTCAGTGTTATAATTGCAATCAATTTGGGCACTATAGCACTGAATGTCAAAAGAAAGCTCCACTGATACGTGAGCAAGTCAATTATGCAGAAGAGAATGTCAACAACAGAGGAGCAGCTGCATTATTTGTCCAACAAGGACTTGACAAGAATCAAGAGAATATTTGGTATCTTGATTCTGGAGCTAGCAATCACATGTGTGGCCAACGAGATTTATTTGGTGATCTAGATGAGACCATACAAGGTTTTGTCACCTTTGGAGATACGTCAAAAGTTCCATTCAAAGGTAAAGGCAATATCCCAATCAAGTTGAAGAATGGCGATCATAGCTACATCGCCGATGTCTACTATGTCCCAGCCATAAAGCAGAACTTGGTGAGCATAGGTCAACTTTTGGAGAGAGGCTATACACTTTACATGAAGAATTGTCATCTGACAATTACAGACTACAATGGGAGATTAATTGCCTATGTGAAAATGTCCAAGAATAGGATGTTTCCTTTAAACATCCAATATGATGCAGCAAAGTGTTTGAGTGCCATCACCAACAATGAAGAATGGCTTTGGCACCTGAGGCTTGGACATCTGAATTTCACAAGTCTGAAGATGCTAGCAAGCAAAAAGATGGTCAAAGGTATGCCCCACATTGATCATCCAGAACAAGTCTGTGAGAGTTGTGTCCTCAGCAAACATCACAAATCCAGTTTTGCCAAAGAAGTCAACTGGAAAGCAAACAAGCCACTGGAGTTATTCATTGATGATTTTAGTAGAAAGACATGGGTATATTTTTTGAAGAGGAAGTCAGAAGTGTTCAATTGTTTTAAAGATTTTAAAATAATTGTTGAGAAGTAAAGTGGCTACAAGATCAGAACCGTAAGATCTGATCAAGGTGGAGAATATACAGCAAATGACTTTGAAGCCTTTTATACACAACAAGGCATCAGACATCAGACAACACCGGCTTATACACCATAGCTGAATGGTGTAGCTGAGAGGAAGAATCGAACAATTCTTGATATGGCAAGAAGTCTACTCAAAGCAAAGAAACTGCCCAAGCAATACTGGGCTGAAGCTGTATCATGTATAGTATATTTGCTGAATCGCTGCCCAACCAGAAGTTTGTAAGTTGTCACTCCACAAGAAGCATGGAGTGGTCACAAACCAAGTGTTACTCATCTTCGAGTCTTTGGTTGTGTGGCATATGCAAAGATCCCAGATGCAAAAGGGATTAAACTCGATGATAAAAGTGGGAAATGCATCTTTATCGGATATGGTGAGAGAAGAATGGGATACAAGCTGTATAATCCCATCACCAAGAAGGTAATTATGAGTAGAGATGTTATCTTTGAAGAAGATAAAACTTGGCAATGGAATGATGACCAAGAAGCAGTTAAATGGATCAACACTGATTTGATCCTTGAAGATGAAGAAGTACAAACAGTACTTGCAGAAGGTCCGATAGTACCAGAAGATGAGCCACAAAGTCCGGTACACAGATTTCCTGTATTCAACAGGAGAAACACGCCAGAATCATCATCAATACCATCATTACCAGAACCATCATCAGCATCCTCAACAGAAGGACCAAGAAGGATGAGAAATCTAGATGAGCTGTATGACGCCACTCAAGTAATGGAAGATACAACTCTATTTTGTTTTTTTACAGATAGTGACCCACTTAGCTTCAATGAAGCTATCACAGAAGAGAAGTGGATAAAAGCAATGGATGAAGAAATACATGCCATTGAGAAGAATGATACCTGGAAGCTGACTTATCTACCAGAAAACAAGAAAGCAATAGGTGTCAAATGGGTCTATAAGACAAAGAAGAATGCAAAAGGAGAAGTGCAAAGATACAAAGCAAGATTAGTGGCGAAAGGCTACAAACAGAGAGAAGGCATTGACTATGGAGAAGTGTTTGCTCCAGTAGCCCGGTTAGAGACAATCAGACTGATGATCTCATTAGCAGCACAACATAGATGGAAGATCTATCAACTTGATGTGAAGTCAGCATTTCTGAATGGCTTCCTAGAAGAAGAGATTTATGTTGAACAACCACTTGGATACATTGATGCTGAAAATGAAGGCAAAGTATACAAGTTGAAGAAAGCCCTCTACGGTTTGAAGCAAGCTCCGCGTGCTTGGAATACCAGAATTGACAGGTATTTTCAAGATAATGGATTTGAAAAATGTCCATATGAACACGCAATTTATGTGAAGAAAGAAGCAGATGGCAGCATATTATTTGTGTGCCTATATGTTGATGACTTGATATTCACCGGCAACAATCCTACCATGTTCGAAGACTTCAAGAAAAGCATGGTACAAGAGTTTGAGATGACAGACATTGGTCTGATGGCACATTTTCTTGGCTTGGAAGTGGTGCAGAAAGAAGAAGGGATTTTTGTATCCCAAAGAAGTTATGCCAAAGATATTCTTGAAAGGTTCAAGATGGAAAGTTGCAATCCGGTATCAACTCCAGTTGAGAATGGAGTGGAATTGAGGAAAAGTAAAGTTGGAAATGTTGATCTAACTTACTTCAAAAGCTTAGTAGGAAGCTTAAGGTACTTGACATGTACCAGATCAGATATACTCTACGGAGTCGGACTGATCAACAGATATATGGAGAAGCCAGACTAGTCTCATTTGAATGCAGCCAAGAGAATTCTTCGCTACATCAAAGGCACAATAAATGAAGGTATGTTTTATACCTCAAGTACAAATTTCAATCTTACTGGCTACTCGGATAGTGATTGGGGTAGAGATCTGGATGAAAGAAAAAGTACAACAGGGTTTGTATTTTTCGTGGGAGATACATCTTTCACATGGTCATCCAAGAAGCAATCAATTGTCACGTTATCAAGCTGTGAAGCTGAGTATGTTGCTGCCAACTCAGCTATATGCCATTTAATATGGTTAAGGAATTTGCTGAAGTTTTTGGGATTTCCTCAAGAAAATCCTACAGAGATTTATATCGATAATCAATCAGCGATTGCATTGGCAAAGAACCCGGTGTATCATGAAAGAAGTAAACATATTGATACACGTCATCACTTTATCTGAGAGCATGTAAAGAACAAAGAAGTCGAGCTGATATCCTGCAAGACAGATGATCAAGTTGCAGATATTTTTACCAAGCCATTGAAGAGAGAAGTATTTATCAGATTGAAATTCATGCTTGGAATGACATCCCTCGATTGAGTTTAAAGGGGAGATTTGTTGAAGTAAACTCAATCTAGAAGGTCAAGGAAGACAGCTACCAGCTGTCACCGCCCAGCCACCAACCGACCAGCCGCCAGCCGCTTTCACACCGTCGGTCACAAACCGCCTTCACACTTGAAAGTTAAATTTTCTTATTTTGATTTCGTGTATAAATAGATAGCTAAGTTTATACAATTATGTGTGGAGAGATTGAGAGAAATACTAGAGAGAAAGAGAGATGAGTTGTTGTAAGTTTTTGTTTATGTTATTGTAAGCTTTGTTCTTGAAATAAAAGAGTGTGTTTTATCCCCTCCGAGTGTTTCAAAGCCACCACAAGTGGTTTCTCCCACCAACATCCTGTGGTTAAAAATGAAGAAAGTGCTTCTGGGCTGGATATGCTCACGAAAGGATGAAACGCGCTTTGTTTGGGTATTTAACAGCTAGAGCAAATAAAGGGTCTTGCCGCTGTTAATATCGTAGTAAATTTTCATTATAATAAAGCATGTGATCTTGGCAGCAATTCAATCCGTCAGAAGTGAATCGAGCAATGGTCCTTATTATCATTTTACACCATTAAATTCCTGGCTTAAAACTGCTTCAAGGGCAGAATACAACCCTGTAATTAGTTCCACCGGGACAGGTGAAGTTGCTTGTTTGGTCATCTTTAGGATAACTATAAGCGTCAGGGCACCTCTGCTTGAAAAACCTAGAGTAATCTGTCGGGCCACAGCTGCCAGAATTGCAACAGTATTGATCTGTCTTGAAGACAGTGCAAGGATTGTTGCAGCCTCCGCTGGCCCTGAGCTGATTTGGGCACTGTCCATTGATATCAGCTGCACACCTAATTCCGCGGCAGTTGCCTGATACTGGACTGAAGTCCATAGGAACATTAAACCCATCAACAAGAGATATGTCGAAGAAATCCAAGTTGTTGTATTGGTTCAAGGCATATTCAGCCAGTGTGTTAGGGGGTTTCCCGAAGGCTTGGCATTGCAAGACCCCATTGCAATCACCTGTCTCACACGTCCCTCACCCGGCCCCATCGAAATTGCACTTGGTCCGTCCCCAAATACGGGCTTGTGTTGTTCCGGCATTCGCGGTGATGGTCCATGATTGGCCTCGGTCGAGTCTTCGGCCACCACCGGGAACTGCCTCGGCCCAGACAGTGTGTAAGGGCATTGGTTTCGGATTTCGAAAGTAGCTGCGTTGCTTAAGGTGAAGAAATGGGCAAAAAGAAGGAAGCAGGGAAACAACGACAAGTAAGAGAAACGACTCATACTGGAGAAATAGGGATTGAGAATGCTGGTGTGTTGTGATTATTTGCGAGGGCTTAGGACTGCTTTTATAGGCATATTCAGCCAATGTCACAGTTTGCTAGTGCCGTTGGATCAAGAGCAATGTAAGAAAACTTTTAAAAAATAATAATTAAAGGATAATATCCACCAAGAAAGAAAGACCAAACTGTTCTGTAAAGTCACACTCTCAATTCAAAGCTTTCAACATTTGCATTGGTTTACATGACAGTGGGATGAGATTGAAACTAGTGTTTGGCCATGTCCCTCTATAAATGACGTAAATATATTAGATATTCTATAATTCTAAGTCACGTTCTTACTTTTAAATAAAAATGTTAATTAATTAGAACTATAAATTTTGAAAAGTAAAAAATAATTAAAAATAAAAGAAAATAAATGATGAAGAAGAGAGATAAGCATTTATGGAATTGAGTTTGGAGAAAGTTTAGCAATAACACTATCTAAGATCAGTATTAAATGAAAATTCTCATTTAATAGAGTTTATAAATATCTAAATTTAATCTATTAGTTCATCAAAAATTGAAAACCATTTTGATTTGAATTCTTAGATTTAAGGAAATATAGTTTTTTTTATTATTTAAAGTAGCTTCCTCTTCTTGTTTTTTTATCTTTTTAAAACCCGAAGCGACCAAACAAGGTAAAGAAAACTTATATAAGTAAAATATATTAGATTTTAAAAAATTATTTTGTAGAAGTTATTATAATAAATATGTATGATCTAAAGTATCTCTAACTATTAATTATTCGATATATTTAAAAAAATGGTTTAAATATTAAATATATAATTAAATAGGGCATGTGTGGGTGGGTGGGTGGCTAGAAAACAAGTAGATATAAGAGGCCAAACCTCATTGTGTGTGCAGAGCAGGGGAGAGATTAGTATTTAAATGCAATTAGTATAGTTGATGGCCCCTATTTTCTATGTAGGATTCCTAGTTGAGCAGGGGAGACTCTTTCTTCCCCAGCAGCGCGAGGGTGGCTGCGGGCATGTTCACAGAGAAGACTCAGGAACCATCGCACGGCGTTATGGCCCTCTTTCAAAGAGCCTGCAAACAATTCTCTCTACATGGGTGGGTTCCTCTTTAATTGTTGTTGATTGTCAGAGCACCATCAATATCTGAATACTGACGACCCTCCTTGGATTTTTGGAGTTTTATGAATGGGTGTTTGGAAATGTAATTATTTTTTTAAGTGTTATTTTATTTAAAAATATATTAAAATAATATGTTATTTATTTTTAAAATAATATCATTAAAACAATTGAAAACATAAAAACATATAGGATTTTTTATCAGTATTTTTCTTTTTTTTTATTTATTTACGTGGGGTGTCCGAGCCAGCTTACGCGTACCACGACTAACCCACACGGCCCACTGAACATCCAGCAAGCCCAGTGAACAGGTAAGGCACCGCGGGGGTGACAGACATGCATGGTAAGACTTAAACCCAGGTGCTGAAGAAGGGAACAAGCCCCTCCCACCGCTGGGCTAGAAGCTCACTTGCATATTCTTGTTTTCCTATTCTTGTTTTCTTCCGTTGTAGTATTATTTTGAGCCTATTATTTTATATCCATTAAAAAAAATGTGTCTATAAAAAAGAGAACAAGAGAAACTGATAGCTCGAGACAACCCGAGACAACCCAATGTTTTTTAAATAATATTTAATATTTATTAAATTATTAAATTATCCTTTACTCTACTTAATTATAATCAAAAACACATGTTGAAAATACAAGTACTCTAACTTAAGATTTTATTTATTTTATGAATAATTGAATCATTTTACTAAGTTTAAGAAAATGAAAATGTGAAAAGGCCTTTAAACACAAGTTTAATATATATATATATATATATTTATTTATTTTTAAAAGTAATTACTTCATTATGTTAAAAAATATAAAAATATTGATTTATCCAAATTAATTTAATAATAATTAATTAATCATGAGGAAAATAACATATTATCCATGATGATTTGCTAATCCATTATTAAAAAAATAAAAAATAAATAAGTTCAAGTTAACCAGTTAAATTCATTATCCAAATTATAACATTAAAATAACCTCATAAAAAATAAATCAAAATAAATTATGAAATTTAATTCTGAACCAATACAATAATAAATAATGAAATTAAAAAAATATTAATTCAAAAAAAACTTGAGTCTATCGAGTTAACCCTTCAAATCAGTAACTAATTTAAAATATCTAGTTAACCATATATAAAACAAACAACAATAAATTATGAAATTCAATCTTTAATAAACTAATTGTTGAAGTATGAAATTAAAAAAAATATTAAAAAAATACATAAAATAATAAATAATAAAAACATCATCTCTTTTAATTTCTACTATTCACTACGGATGCTCACGTTACATTTAAGCAACCGCAACCAGGAATGTTTATTTTTAGTAAATAAAATAATACTTACATGAAACGGAAAAAATTATTGGAAGTTCTATGAGCTACCAAGAAAAACTATGTAAAATTTATAGGGTAGCTTTAACCAAGAGAATATGGGAGATATATCATAATGCATAGATGTGAATGTAATGGATGATGTTCTTAACTAATGGGATGAGAGTCCCGGGCAAAAATATAACATGTTGTATTTTGATTATGCAAAGTAGCAAACAACCAAAGTATTTGTTTAAAACTAACAAAAATAAAATTTTGTTTAAAACATTAGAAGGTAATAAATATATAAATTACTAAATACACTAAAATAAACTAGGGTAAACATGTTCATGTGTACCATGCAAATCTTTTTGTTTTAATTATCAAAATTTCTTATTTATAATTTTATTTTTATAAATTATATTAGGATGATTTTATATATTAATATTTTTTCAATCTGCATTATCTCATATATACAGAGTAACGAGGAATATTTTGATAATAAATTAAAGATTGATTTTATAAAATAAAAATTTAATGATAGTTAAAAAAGAAATTAAAAGAAAAAAACATATTTAACAAAGATAAATAAAACAGACCCCAATGTGGATATTAAAATAGAGAACTTTTGCTCCCTGATATTTTATTTTATCTATTGTTTGATCCATATTATTTTATAATTGTGTGTTTCAATCCTAAATTTTATTTTTCTATGTTTCAATTATTGGATATTAAGAAATGAGAGAAAAAATCACTAAAAAATATTAGAGAGAAAGAAAATGCTTGAAATGTGATATTTCACCTATTAAAAAAGATGATCTTGATGTTAATAGGTATCTTTTCAAAGAGAAATGTGGTATTTTTCTGTAACCATGCTAAAAACATGCTAAAAAAATGGGTTGAGGTCTTTCAAAAAGATTATTCATTTAGTTTTTGTTGTTTAGATATATTAGAGATTCTTTTAGTGTTTGAAATGAGTTTAATAAGATTTTTAGATATTTTTCAAGTTAAAAAAAATTAAAAATAGATTTTTAGGGTTTCAAAACTAAGATCTTGTAAAATATTGTAAAAGATGAAAGTTGATAGAAAACTTTCTTAAAGATGTGAAGATTTTTAGTCTCCTAGTAAATTTAGAAAATCTTTAAGAAAAGATTATGATTTTAGCATCTTCGGAGGGATAAATTATTGTGATTTTATTGTTTATCCAATAAGATAAATATATATTATATCATCTTAGTTTCTTCAAGAGGCTTTATTCATATAGAATATTTTATATAATTTGCACGCATTTGTTATTGCATTTTATTTATGACTTTTTATCTTAATAATAAAAATATGTGTGCATAAAATTTATGGTGTTTTGATAAAGAAAATGTGTGTTCTTATTATTCAAATTTGTAATCTCTATTTGACTTTTAATTCTTATTGTTTTTAAATTGTAGTATATATTGCATATTTTTTTTAATTATCTTATATCTTATTCTAACTTAATGTTTTATTATATAATTTATATTTTTTATAAATTTGACACATTACTATAACTGATTATTATATTAAAATTTCTTTTGTTATTTGCTAGTTAAATAATTTCAAATCTTTGAGTTGTTGTTAAAATAGCTATTTTTAATGGAATCTACTAAAATTTATTTGAATGATAAGAATCTTAGAAAAACAATTACAAAAGAAAAATGAAGCATCCCTACATGTCACAATAAAACAATAATATTACTATGTCACTATCCCTATTAAGGATTAAAAGCTAGATATTTTACAATTATGGATCCATATATCATTTAGACTACGTTATTGAATAATGAAGTACCACTAAACAAATTATCTTTAACAGTTTTTTATTTTCCTATTAAAACTTTAGCATAGTTTCTTTTATATTTATAATGTCCTAAGTCATCAACTTAACTTGTTACACTTTAAAAAATTCTTTTCAATTACATAATTTAAATTCAATTATCATATATAACAATTATAACAACCACTATATAAACCACTGACTTCTCAAGCATATTAATATTTGTTTTTCAACAACATATATATGTGTGTGCCATTTTCAGTATTTTAAAAATTTAAAAACTGATAATCATAAATTAAGATAGTTTCTTAATAATTCTATTTATAATTATTACATCAACACCATCTCAAATAATCTATGAAACAATAATAAAAAAATATATATACGACGAGAATTAACTAATGAACTTTCAACCCAAAATATAAAGTAAATACCAAATGGCATGCAGATATACCATTCCAAAAATTTAATATAAAGCATTAACTAATAATTACATTAAAACCTCATATTAGATAAAGTTCTACCTAATCTATAACAAAATTTGCATGATTTCAACTAAGATGCTACTCCTGTCTTGAGTGAGACAAACCTGTACACAAACATACACAATAAAATTTATATATTAAGTTTATTTATTTTAATTTTAATAAATAAGGAACAAATTATTGCTTCTCAATAAACCAAATCAATAATACTACTTTTTTTTGTCGCACCCAACATCGTGGCTACCTTAAAAAATTTAGAAGAAAAGAATTTTATTACACCCGATATCACAACAATTTTAAAAAATTTAAAAGAAAAGAACATATTTCTAGCATCTTGTTTTTTTTTTTGAATTTTTTAAGGCTATCGCGATGTCGGATATGATAGAATAACGACTCCACTAAGGACTTTTAGGACTACTCTTCGCTTTTTATCTTATTATTACTATCTTGTTTGTTGTGCCTTTGGTTTATTTTTTTGCCTTTACTGCTTTAACATGCATTGTTGTATGTATTGTCATGCATCACATTATAGCATTCATCTTAAACATCTAGGATATGTGGGTAAGCAATAGTACCCCAACGATTTAGCATGGGTAAGACTCATGAAATCATCCAACTCTCACTTGATTGCTTACTCGATAGTGGTTGATGTGTCAATATGATATTACTTAGGGCCTCTATCTTCACACTACTTGTAAGCCTTATATCAATCTTTTGAGGACGATCATTAAGCATGTAAAAGACCCTTTAAGACTAGATAGTAACCACCTTTTTGATGCACTAAATAACCTTTGTCGCCCTATAAAGGGTGAGTTCATGTTTTTTTTTTTGTTAAATCGATACTTTTAAATAATTACATGATTTTTATTTAATAGGTTGAAATATAGGTTTTTCATTGAAACTCACCTATAACACTCAACTACAAAAAAAAATGAAGGAAAAGCTCAATTGAAAGCCTAACACAAAAAAGAGTTGGAAAGTTTTAGAGAAGAAGTCACAAGACTTACTAGTATACTCGAACATGCCTTGAGATCTAAATTTGAAAAAGCAACACTTATTGCTCAACTTAAACCTATACCTGCAACTCCTTTCAATCTATAGAATCTGGGAGTAAATGAGGTGTCATCTGAATTTCAACAAGTCATGCATTTCCAACTAGCATGCCTCACGGGAATGCCATCTACCATTAATTTTACAAAGAAAGGATCACAAATGGGCAAAATGTTGAAAGAACATGGTCTAGACAAATTGGTTGTCCTATAGTAAAGGATAAGGGCATTTGAGGGAACTCATATATATAATCCTATAAAGGCTATTGAGATGTGTTTGGTGTCCAATGTGTTCATTCTAAAAAAGTTTAGAGTGCCAGAATTTGCCAAATATATGGAAACTTAATATCCTATAACTCCTCTCAAAGCATATTATAACAAAATAGCTAAAGTAGTTGATAATGAGAAAATACTGATTCACTTCTTTCAAGATAGCTTAAGTGACGTTGTTCTTACTTGGTATATGTGCTTGGACAATACTAAGGTTAAAAAGTGGAAGGATTTGGCCAATGCCTTTGTTATGTAGTATAAGACTAATATAGACGTGAGCTTTGATAAGTGAAGCTTGTAAGCTATGGAAAAGAATAACAATAAGTCTATAAGAGAGTACGCCCAAAGATGGCGTGAGGCAATTGCAAAGGTTAATCATCCTTTGTTGCAAAAAGAGATGATTAGCTTATTTTCAAAAATATCTAGTTAGAAACTCTACACAATATTTCACTCACTTGGTTGTTATAATTGAGAGCATTGAACAAGCCATTGGGATATGTAAGATTGCTGACCCGGCTGAGAAGAATGATTTTAACTAGAAAAGAGAAGGACATTGAAGGTGGTTGTCAGGGCACATACCCTTTCTATATCTAATTTTTTCATACCAACTCTCAGAAATCAACTATCTTAAAGAAAAAGTTATGATAATATTAGGCTAAAAATGACCTACATATACCCCCAACTTACTGTTGGAAAGATGCCCATATCTAGGAGATGAATGATTGAAAGATTTCAAAAATTCTAATAAATGATTGTTAAGTGTTTAGTCTTTTTATGTATCACGTTGCTAGTAATCATAACTCAAGATGTTGGCATAAAATTTTTATTGTTGAACCTCATTTCTAGAGTTTTAAAGAAATAATGAGTTTGTTCTTCAATTGTATTTATAGCCAAGCATCATTCATTTTTTTGAGTGAGGTTCCCTATAAAAACTCACAAATACATCTTTGTAGTCTTACATGATACTTTTCGTTAATGAAAATTCAAAAATTTGAATTGGCTTTTGATTTCAAAGATGATTGATGTTTATATAAAACAACACGCAGACATTTTATTTGTAGAATAAAAAAAGAATCAAGTCACTCCTTTATTTGAGGTGACTAAATTTTAAAATAAGAAATATGGATAGGAAAAAAAATGAATGGCCACCCTTACATCAGGACTCTCAAGCTAGGTATTTCAGATGTATGTATAATGATATGCAGCGAATTTAATATTTATAGACTCATAAAATGTATCTCTTTTTAAAGTCCAAACCATCACACTAGACAAAATTAAAATTTATTGATCTTAATTGCTTATGCTTTAAATGAGAAAAGATCATTTTTGTTAGGCCCTTTCACGTTTTAAAATGAATATAACCTTTATAGACCTTTTTTGGAGTCTATATAAATTTTCTTTTATGAAAAATCTTGATTAGGATCATACATTACACTGAGGTTAAGTTAAAATTTCAATGATAAAAAGTGATAAAAGAGTTGTGAGAAAGCTAAAAATACAAAAGAGCCCAAAAAACTCAAATGTTAGGGAACATGTCAAAATCACAAAAAAAAATGATAACCAAAACAAAATGAGTATGCCTCAGTCAAAACAATGAAAAAAGACAAATAAAGAAAGGACAGTAAAAGAAATAATAATAGGTACAAAGAGTCGAACTACTAATAGTGATCCCTAGTTTTTGAAACCTTAAAACACTCTTTGAACCTTATGAATTCTTTTCATTCATAACCAAGAGCCACAACCTATGTTACGTGCATAAAAAAGTTTTTTCTAATTAAGCAAGCAAGCAAGCAACTTGTTTTTTTCCTAATGACTTTTAGGCCGAAATATATATTCAAAGGAATCATGGGTTCCTTGTTTTTTCTTCAAATTTTTGTATCAATTCATTATAATTAGGTATTAACATAACCTTCCATATCATGCATATAAGACAATTCAAAGAAATTATCCCCTCTTCTTTTAGTGCCTCCACCATTATTATACATTAAAAAAAACTAAGAAATAAAAGAAGAAGGACCAATTTAAAGTTTTTATTATTATTATAAAAAAAATATCATAAAATTAACTTGAAGGATAAAATTAAAAGTATAAAAATTTTGATGAAAGAGAAAATAAACAAAATAAGAAATGAAAAGTTAAAGAACCAAACCGAAAAATATTATATATACAAATTAGAATTGAATGATCAAATTGACAAATAATAAAACTTTAACGAAAGGGAAATGACATAAATAAAAAATCAAAACTAAAAGGACTGGATATGAAAAAGTAATAAAAATGGCAACTAGAGTGCATATCTCTATGTAGGAGAGAGAAATCAAGGGGGAAAAAAGAAGTAACCAACGATAAACTGATCACTTTTAGATGATACATACAGCCCATAGAAGAAAAGGACATAACAAAGAATAAAGTGAGACAGCAACAGAAAATTTTCAACCACTAGAAAACGTTGTACATGTTGCCCAAAGTGCATTGCAACTCTCACATGCTAGCACGCGTGCACCACTTGCTAACAATTTTTGAATAAAAACAATATTAACTAAATGTTAAATTACTTTATCACCCTTGACCAACTTAGTAATTATATATATATATATATATAACCCTTAAGGAAAAGATGTCAATATCCCTATATACACAACCTATTTTTTTTACTCCAAGGACAATTATGTAATTATATTACAAAATAAAAAATAAAAATATCAAACACCTTTGTTCATCAATGTTAGTTTTTTTTAATTCTATGGGTATTTTAGTTATTTTATTGTGTATTAAAAGATGAATCGATGAAAACACCCCTAAAACAAATCAGTAATGACAAATAAATAGTGTAAAAAGACCAAAACACCTTTAAATAAAAGATAATCAATTTTTTCACCCTAAGTCATAGATATCACTCCATTATTCTAGTGAATAATGAAGTGTGTCTATGACTAAATGAATAAAATGATGATGATAATAATAATAATAATCAAAATAACCTTGGAATAAAGTATTTTGATATATTAATTATTTTTCTCTTCAATTCAATCTTTTCATAAAAAAAATGCTTTTTTATAATTTTTTTGTTGTCCTTTGTCCCTTTGAATAAGTGTTATTTTGTTTTGATTTCGCCATTCGATTTTAATTTTTCACATATTCATTTTATTTATTAGGTTTTTATTATTTGAATTTCTTTTTTTTCTTAATCATTTTAAAAAAAAATTTATTGATTTTTTATCTCATCTTTGAATCCAAGTTTATGGTGTGTTATTTTTTTTTAATTTTTCTTCATTCTTTTTTTAATTTTCTTTTTTCTTGAGTTATTTTTCTTCTAAATTTAATCTTTCAATTGAAAAATTTATTTTCCTTTTAATTTTTATTTTATTTTGATTTTCACTCTTACTTTTTCAATTACCATTTTTTTATCTTAGATTTTTTTGCATGGTTAATCCCCCCAAGTTCTTTCATGTTTGTTGATCCATGCCATTTTTTTTTATCTTGTTTCATGATGACACTGATGTTTTTTTGAAAAAAAAATTAATTAATATTTTTATCTTTTATTTTACTATCTAATTAAAATAAAATTAATTCTTATAACTCAAATCAATAAAAAAAATTATTTTTTAAAAATATATTTACATCATCTAGCATAGATTTATTATTCTTGTATTTTTTATCTATCATATAAACAGAGTCATTTCAATTTGATTGGATAAAAATATTTTTTTTTTATTATTATTATTATGTTATGTTTACGCTTGCTATTGATTCTTCATTTTAATTTTATATCGAGCTCTACTTATTTGGGTTTATTTTATTCCTTTTTAACATGATGCCTGCGTCAATTGTTTGTATTCCATTCTTCCTTGCACTGAATAATCGAGAGGCCGAAAAGCGAAAGCAGGATATCTGAGGCCGTTTCTTTGCGTGGTTGCTTCTGCGTTGAAGCAACCACGCCAAAATATAATTGTTTGGTAACATTTAAAATGTAATTTATTTTTGGTGGGGTTTACTGAATTTTATGTTTAAAATGTAGTTAAATTTAAAATAATCTTGGTTATTTTTTTCTCATACTGTTTATGTAAATAAATTTTAAAAAAAAACTAAACGAGCACAATAAATTTATTAATTTACTCATATGATTCACGTGAATATAAATAATAAATTTATTAATTTTATTTATGATAATTTTTATGTAATTTTATTATATGTTAAAAAGATTATGGAAAGTGTAGTTCCTGTCTCTTATACACATCTAGATGTGTATAAGAGACAGCNATTTAACTACTGGGTATATGCTAAATTTAAAAAAAAATGATTTTCAATGAAAGATTTGTAGATTTGATGATTTCAACTCGTTTTATTTTTTAAAATTTGATTATTTAATGTTAAATTTATCAAAAATTATTTAAATTATTTTTAATTTTGTTAAATCGACATTATTAAAATAGTTGTATATTAAATATGTTTAAATATAAATTAATTGTATAATTAATAGCATAATTATATTATATAAAAATTAGTTATATAATTATATTAAAATTAATTTAATATAAAATACATTAAAATATAATTAAATCTTCTAAATAAATTTTTAACATACATATATATATATATATAATAGCACAATAGTTAAAAAAATAATTTTATCATTTTAACTCTATAAAATAACATCTCAAGGGAGGTGCTTATTCTCACTCTCGCAAGTCTTAAAAATTTTATTCTCCTTTCTTTCACTGTCCCGATATTCTTCTTCTACCTTATTCTCCCCGATGACTTCTTAAATTTATATTTCTGCCTCGTTACTCTTAAATATCTTTCACAAGCAGACCCCCTTCTGTCCTCTCCTCTCCTTTTCACTCCGGGCACGTTTCCCTTACATATCATATACACAGAAACGAAAATATAAATCCATTTTGACATTGCTTTTTTTTTTCTTTTTTTTCCTGCTGATTGCAGAGTGGAAAAGGGCTCTGCTTTGCAGATCTTATTCAACTTCTACGATCTCTTCATCAACTGATGCTTTGAAAGAATCTCCATTATACTATCTCCCACTTAGCTATAAAGAAGATGGGAATCTTGTTTTCCAAAATGTTCTCTTCAGTATTTGGCAACAAAGAGGCTCGGATCCTTGTTCTTGGTCTTGATAATGCTGGCAAAACTACAATCCTCTGTATGTTGTTCTTTTTTCTGATTCTAAGTGATACCCTTTTGTTTGTTTTTTTTTCTTAGTGATTTTGAGTGATGGGTATTTGTGGAATTTTGATATTTTTTTTGTGTGTTCTGATTTTGGTTTTTGATGCAGATCGGCTTCAGATGGGCGAAGTTGTATCCACCATTCCAAGTTAGTGTCTTTTCGTTGTTATTTTTATCGGAATTTGATGTTTGTTTGTTTGGTTACTGAGAGTATGAATCCAAAATTGACATTATTGAATCTGGATATCTGATGAGATGCGATTTGTTGTTTTTGGTTTGCATAAGATTCCAATTGCATTGCCTTTTTCAGTTCCATCGAGTGTTTTTCCTCCAATGTATCAGTTAATGAATGACCCTTGATATGGGAATTGCATTTTTAGTTTTAAATTTCTGTCATTGTTTTGCTGTAATGGGGTCGAGTAATTTGTTACTCTGTTCAGAATTCATAACTGAAGCGTTTGTTTTCCTAATGCAGCAATTGGATTTAATGTGGAAACAGTTCAGTACAACAATATCAAATTTCAAGTATGGGATCTTGGTAAGCCCATTAATTTTGCTTGATCTGTAAGCCAGCATTACTTTTTATGTTCATTGCAATCATAGCCTGTATAATGAATATGTGAACCTTTGCTGATTACTGATTGCTCAGTGTTAGAAAAATTTGAAGTTTATTATAGATTTTGCTCTTTCTATTACCAACAAATGAAAGTAGATTATAGGCTTGCTGTGTTTTATATAGAATTTATTTGTTTGTTTTTTGGTTGATGAGACAATGGAACTTTTACTGTATACATGCCGATGTCCCATTATCATTTGAGTCGGATATTTTACTGACATACCCCATCTTCCACCAGTTATATGGGAAGGTCAATTGTTCCCACACCATCTAATTATTGTTTTCCACCAGCCAGTTAATTATTCCCCACATTTGTTATTTTTCCACTGGTTATTCAGAAGCAAATGTGGAGTTACACATTAATCTGTTTTCTAAGTCTTGCATGATCAAAACTTTCATGTTAATTTCTTGCCCTAATGACATTTATAATGTTTATGATACAGGTGGGCAGACAAGCATCAGGTAACTTCTTGCCTTTTCCTTCTCCTTTTTCACACAAATAAATCTGCTTTATATTTGCAGGGAACTGTAACATGAGTTGCATTTTGATATACACTATTCAGTTTTGTTTAATGACTAGCAATTTCGGAATCATAAGCTTATGATACTTGATGTGATTCATTATATTCTTTATAGAACTTGCAACTGGTTATGGACTCAATTTTTTCCCCCACAAATAATAACCAAAAAGTTATAATGAATTATAGCTTCCTTAAAATATTCTTTCAAATTTGTTTTTGTTACTATAAAAATTTATTTCATCACAGTATACACGAACCACTGGTATTTTTCTAATACCATTCAAACAGTTGATTTTTTCTACTCCAATAGCATAGGCACACTTTCTCAAGAGGAAAATTTTGAGTGATGGCTAGTTACGCATAATTCCATGTGTAAAAGATTGAGGGTGATATTGTCATGTAATTTTATGATTATTGATTATTATTTCTGCCATGTTTTCCACACAAGTTGTACATAATTTCTTTTGATTGATTGTGAGATAATAGGTTGTTTGATGAATGTCACAAGTTCACTGGCTGCTTATTGTTGCAACAGACCATATTGGAGATGTTATTTTCCCAACACACAGGCCATTATTTATGTTGTTGATTCAAGTGACATTGATAGGCTCGTGATAGCTAAAGATGAGTTTCATGCAATCCTGGAGGTACTGTTATCCCCATTTTATGTTCACATGAGTAATTGACAAAGTTGGTGTTATTGGTACCCCCTATTATCAAACCCATGGCCATTGGTGAGGCTATGTGAAAGCTAGGGGTGTTAGCTGACACCCCTGATTTCAAAAAAGGTTTTGAGAGATTTAGGCAAATAGCATAGCAATCTAAGATTTTCAGGGGGATATTACTCACTTGATCCTCTTTAAATTTTGTAAAAAACTTAACCATATAAGATCGTTTTAATAATTTTGTATCAAAAGTCAAACAAGACCATTAAAAATATTCACTAAATGTATGAGCATTTTGCTTAGTTTCCTTTACTATCAAGTATTAAAATTGCATTAAAAAAGAAGTTGATTTCTGTAATTTTCAATTCAAACGTAATAATTTTCCTCTAAAAAAATAATAAATTAGCATTTCAATGCCCAAACAGATTCACGTCTTTCATTTAAAGAAGGTAAATATGGTTTCTTATGCTATTTGAAAAGGGAAAAAAAAATTCCTTTTCTTAATTGAAAAGGTATCCTGTCTTGTATTTTTTTGGTGGTTTGCAAAATTGTTAAATTATAGTGGAACAAGCTATGAACGAATTAAAAGACTTTCTAATTTTTCTCTTCTAGGAGCGCAAAGTTTCTGTGTTCTTAATCTCTATTAGCGGTACAAGGTCTAATTCTAGTGATAAATAGTTTTAATGTTTTATGTTCTATTTATTTAAGATTAAATAAATATTACTATTAAATTTTTTGTTAATAAATAAACTGTATTTTAATTTGATGTTGATTTTGGACTTGAATAATTCCATTGTTACTATTATTTATTTTAAGTGTCATATCATGGTAATTTTTCAATGTATGATGGTTATCAATTGACCTAGCTGGAAAAAAAAAATTCTAGCTTTGCTGCTGTCCATGGCATTCATGATGTAAAAGATTATGAACCCTTAGCGGACCAAAAACAGCCTGGCCTGAAGTGATAAGTAATGATATGTTATCACAGTAGCTATTAAAAAAATCAGCCTGCATTGAATTTAAATGTGGAAGCATATTCATGTAGCTGCCCTTAAGTAGTTTAGCATTGTGGTGTACTTGAGATGCCTTCAGGGTTATAAAGACTGAAGTGGTATGAATTTGAAATCTTTTTTACTTAGTTTTATGATTTCTTCTATGGGCTAGGGTGGTTTGATTTTCTTTTATTTGTTTTTTATTATTTTTCTAGACATTTCTATATCACTGGGATTGAATGCAGGCTAAAGATTGCAGAGGCCTACATCCAAAGTTCATAATTTTTTTTTTTCAGAATAATAAGGCGACTATAAAACAATTGGCTTTCAATCTATAATGTGGAAAAATCATAATGGAAAAAGACTTGTGATCTTGTTTTTGCATACACTTTTCCTTATGAGGAACAAAATTTCTCAAACCTATTTTCTATCTTCTAACTAAAAGCTCTGGGATTCCATCACTTTTTTCTTTTTTTTATGAAAAGAAAATTCCACACTATGTGGATCCTTATTGTTCTTGCATATGTGATTGTATGAAACCCGTTTATGTTTCTGGAAAAAACAAAAAAAACCTGAGCCACTAGTCCTTTTTTGTTGCCACTCAACTTAGAGTGCCAAGCTTACATATTTGATTGTTTTGGCAGGAGGAAGAGTTAAGAGGTGCTATTGTTCTTATTTTTGCGAACAAGCAGGTTACTGTTGTTTCCTAGTTATTTTTTAAAAAAAAAAACATACACATGGAAGAAAACAAGCTTGAAATCTAATCATACATGCAAACTCAAATGAAAAGGCTTCATTGGATGTGAAAACAATTAGAATCTATCATCTTTTTATGATGTGGTCTTGGAGTGATGCTCTCTTCATAGGCTTCATATATCGACATGCATTTCACATTCAAATATTTATATCAGATTGGAATTTGGATCTCCCACTGTTTTTAGTTTTGTCATTCATTTGGTTTGTATAGGATCTTCCCGGTGCACTTGATGATGCAGCAGTGACTGAGGCTTTGGAGTTGCACAAGATCAAGAATCGACAATGGGCAATTTTTAAAACGTCTGCCATGAAAGGAGAAGGTCTTTTTGAAGGTTTGGACTGGTAAGTTTACAATGAAGTGGAATGAGTTTCTAGCAACAGTTTTGAACTTCTGAATGAATAGTTATCCCATACATCTCTTGTACTTCCTTGGGAAACCATTCCCTTCGACTCACCTTACTTTCAGAAAACCAGTCTCTAAAATCTATGGTATCCCATACCAAGGTAGGCTTTCTCAAAATAAATGATTTTAAGCTTTACCACTTAAGAGCCCGGATTCCACTTCACCAAATGAACTCTTGTCCTCTGAACACCCCATCGGAACCTGCTTGAGGGCAAATATTTTGTTGGAGCATTGAAAGCAAAAGAAGTCTGCTATTTAATCTTCGTGTTCAATGCTCAAATATAATTCTTCAATGGGAAATCTATATCCATCACTGTCTAGCAAATTTTTTAGAAAAAGAAAATCACTTACTAGCAAAACAATACCCTGGAGACTCAAAGCTCCAGCAATAAATGTGAGAAGGAAAGAGCAACGATAATTTTTATGATTATCCATATGCCTCAGCAGGAATTTTGGTATATATAAAATTTACAAACTGATGTTGTACCTGGTTCTATACATGAAGATATTAAATTCTGGCTTCACAGCATCATTTTCTTCTGTTATTTTATTTTATTTTTCTAAAAACCTAATGCAGAGTCACATTTTATTGCAGGTTGAGTAATACACTGAAGTCTGGGGGTGGCTAACTCTTTTGGAGAAGAATGGGAAGCTTGTGATTGTTTCTCTGAGCCAGAATTTATAAAGATGACAGTTGGTATGGCTGGTGATAGAAATTGATTCATGGTCGTGTTGATGTCATTTGACCTTCACTGATTTTTCTAACTGATATGCTTGTAAAATTTTTGTCAAAGAAGAACCACTTAGCTCTTTTGTTGTTGTATTACTTTCCATTTCTTTGCCATTGTTCGCTTTCCCACCATGCACTGCATTGTTTGAAAATGATAGCGATGTCCTGATTTTATTAATTCCATATTCTACACTAGTCACTCTTCCAAACCCTTCTTGTTGTCAGCTTGTTGTGGCCTCTCTTGTAGGAACGAACTTTCTAGGTTTAAGGTTCACAGTACCTTTATCTTTGCGGGTAGGCAGTCGCTGATATAACATCTAGTGCCAAAATATGGCTCGTTATCTCCTAGTAGTTCTTGGCTCCAAGTAGTCTTGCTACTCCCTTATATGTTGCTTTTTATTTGTGATGTGGGGCATAATGGATGCTACAAGGAGGCTGAACAGTTTCAGTTTTCAGTGATTAGTATCCTTTTAGTAACAGGATGCCACTGAATTCTTTGTGCTTAGGTGCTGGAAACATGCAAGTTGATGTGAAAGTTATTCTGGGATAATGCCAAGTCATTGGCTAATGCTGTTTCGTGTTGTGCCGTTGCGGACAATGAAGCTCATACCAAGTTTTGCTTGGCATTGTGATGGGCAAAAGACATGGAGTCATTTGATTGCCCTTGCCTTTGTGCCAGCTGGCCATGTAATGGGGCTGTCCATAGCTTGGCAGCCACAGTACTAAGAGAATTAGCCCAGGATGTTTTGGGCTGATCTTTGACCTAACTACTGGAAAAACTAACACGGAGAAACATCACTTGAATTTAAAGCTATATAAGAACTAGCATGTATACTTTTAATTTCAATTTAGACCTCCATATTGAAAAGGTAAAGTGAAATTGAGAATACTAAGATTAATTCTAAAATGATTGTAAATTTTGAAAAAGCTTGATCGGTCAAGCCTAGAAAATAAATATAGCATTCGGACAGGAAAATGGTAATTCTGTGAGATGTCAAACCCATTTGAACATGAGCTTGCACGCTCGCTTAGATATAATTTGCATGATGTCGTTTAATTTTGAAATGCTGACTGTGACGTCCATGCTGGACAAATCTATCAGAATCTAAAACTCTATATTATTATGTTCATATATCCGGCCTGAATTAAGGTCTGGGTATCATAGATTGGAAAGTTCTATCCGAATCAATTTAATTTTTTTATAAAAATAAATTAAAATAATATTATTTTAATAAAAATAAATTAAAAAAATTAATTGATCGAAAACTATGTTTCGAATATGTTATTAACATGGTTAGTTTGGATCAATATCTTAACCTTTTTTTTTTTTTATAGGAACTCATTTAGATTTTGGGTTAACGAGATAACATATTGATTTGGGTTTTATAATAATAGTTGTGATTATCTAACATCACTTTGATATTTAAAATTGCATTTATCATTGTTAGGTGAAGTGCATCTAAATTTGTTTAGATGATATTACTTAGTGTGCTTGTACATGTTGTGAAATATTTTTTTATATTTTATCTTTATTTAATTTTATAACAATTAAAATATATATAGTCAAAAATATATAAATCTGAATTTAGGAGAAAATTTTATTTTTTAACCAAAAATCTATTTTCTTATTTATGTGTTTTTTTTTTGTTATAACAAAAATATGACATTTTTTATTAGTAACATGATTTTTTTTATAGAAAAAAAGTTTAATAAAATATAAATGCTTATAAAGTCCCAATGATTTGAATTAAGGAGAAAAAAGTATCTCTTTATGAAAACTCTACTACATTTATCCATGTATTTCTTTTCTATTTTGAATTTTTTTATCAAAAACATTTTTTTTATATAAAAGATATCATAATTTTAAAAGCAAGCTTTGATTAAAAAAAATCATGAGTAGATAATTTTAAAGTGATTGTATGAAATAATAAAAGAATAAATAATCTTTTATTTGTTAATAAAATCCATGATCCTAAATGATGCGACCTCCAAAACGGAGCCCAATACAGCTAAGAAATCATTTGCATTATTAAATTTTAATAGTTTGTTTTATGTTATATAGTGTTTTACTAGGCACAACACATGACCGTTCTCAACGCGTTTTCTAACCAAAAATAAATAAAAATTATGATTGTAAATTTAAAATTTAAAGTGTCTGCTTAATAAAATTATCTAGATTTCCATGCGTCAATAAATATCAACATTATCAAAAAAAAATTTTATCAAATATCAAGTTAAGAATCTAAGAGATAAACATAAATTAAAACACCTAATTTTGTTTCACAGGGAGCTATCAATTTGTTTTTTTAATTTATTTATATAGCAATATTATATATATATATAAATGAAGAAAAATAATTTAAATTTCATTGAGATACAATAATTTGCTAGTATAACCCCTCATTCTTTTATTTTGTTGTTGTATGATTTTTATTTGATAAAAATAAAACGCAATCATCATAATAATAATAAAAAAATGATGCTTTAAAATAAAAAAATATTTAATTTAAAAAAATTATCTTATTAAATCATGTAGGTCAATTTAAAGGATCTCTTTGTCTTTTTATTTAGCTTGAGTTTTAAAATTAAATTGTGTGAAAGTTGAACAACTATAACATAGGTGATTTAACAAGTCTATCTGTAACTTGGTTGACTTAATCAAAATCAGCTTTGACTTATAAAATTATAGACACCAAATTCTTATAAATATTAACATGATGAAGTTATAGGTGGACCTAAGTGTTCTGGTGTATCCCAACTAACTCAATTAACAAAATCAAAACCTGATTTACTTTATTGTTTTTTTTTAAAGGATATTAATCTAATATTTTTGTTAAAATAAAAATACTAGAACGATGATAATTTAAATAGACTCGAATGAAACTGGGTTAATTTATCAATCTTATGATTTGGATAATAACCCTTATAAGATTTAATAATATTGTCTTTTGAAATCTATTTTGTAATCAAAATTTAAATAAAAACTTAGTATGAAAAAGAAGAAGAAGAAGAAGGGTTTCGATTAAAATTTGAAGGAAAAAATAATACTAAGTGCTCCTAATCCAAACTTATCAAATCTAAACATCTAGGTTGATATCTCGTTCTCTTTTATTTATGTTGAGTAGGAAAACATTTCATTTAGAATGCTAGTTTCTGACCACCATATTGGTGGTTGGAAAATTAAGATTTAATTTTTTAATTTTAAAAATTTATATTTAATTAGTTTTTATTTTAAAACATTTAAAAAAAAACACTATCCAGGCTTTAAAAAATTCATTTGTTGTTTTAAACTTGGAAAAAATTGATTATTAAAATAAGCACAATGTTAGATAATTAAATGAAAAGAATTAAAGGATAAAAACACATAGCCCAACTCCGGCAAACGATGAGGAGAGCTACAGTAGAATCAGCAAATCTTTTAGGTTGTTTTTAATATAATTTAATATGATGTACAAAAAAGAAAATAATAAAACACAAGACGTTAACTGTACTCAACTCAGATAAAAAAATAAAATAAAAATGGTCTCTTTGGTATCAGCAAACTAAAATGTTGTATGCTATTAAATGCAATCGTAGTGGTGGCAGTTCTGAGTTTGCTATGCTGTTGTAGAGAGGGGGAGCTTCACAATGCACGAAGGGATTGATTCAGTGACTTATCTGAACCATCTCGGTTTAAAAATTTAAATAACGTATTAGAATATAATTAATAATATATTTTTTAAGTATAATTTTATTTAATTTAAAACTATTTTATATTTAATTTTTATTTAATAAATAAAAATAATAATATTTAAATTTATCATTATTTAATTATTAAAGTTTTGATATCACGTTAAAAAATTATTTTAATTTAAAAATTTAAATTATAAAATAAATTATAAAATCTATTTATATTATTTTATAATAAATTGGGGAGGGTAGTCTTGCTGTATCTAGTCAAGAAATCTGCACCCGAGTTACCCGCATGAAGGGGGTAACAAGAGGGCCCAAGGATCGTCTTCACTTTATCAATCGATGCGCTGCAGTGAAGGCAATCAATGCGCAAATATGTAATCATGCACTGAAATCAGCAAGAACTGGAAAAAAATAACTATGGTGATCTACCTTCCCTTTCATGTATTGAATGAACAAATACTGTACTGTAAGCGTTGTTCTACAGTCTACGCTACAACGTAATTTGCAGGCAAACAGTATCTTCCCTTTTTCGACATAGCAACTGGCAAATGCCTTGGCTTCGATCATTTCCTTCTTTATATCCATTAAAATTTATAATCTATAGGATCACCTAGAATCCCTAATCTCAATTTTCTGATAACAACCCTGTTGAGAATATCATACTCAGACAGAATGTTCATCAATTCTCTACAATGGAAAATGAAGAATCCACCCTCTTATTGATCTTATTTTGAATTGTATCCCCATGTATAAGTATTGCTTTCCGATGGAGATTAAAAAATGATGATATTTGGGATTGTAACGGGGATTGTTTTTAAGATTATTTTTTATTCAGAGATGTGTTAAAATAATATTTTTAAAATATTCTAATGTCGGCTGCCTAGGTGTATCTTAGATGTGTTTTGGGTGTAGGTTCATGGAGTAATTTTTAAACAAATAGGATACGGACATATTGAATTTGTGGATGGCCGTTGTCTTTTGTTGCCGAAAGCAAACATGGTACGTTAATTAATTTGGACATCAATCATTTGTAATTGACTAAAGAGCAACAAGACAAAGCTACCCTTCTCAACAGCCGCTCCTGTGCCTTCACCTTTACCTGGTCCTTCTCGACATTTCGCCATGTCCAACTTTAATGCAAGGGAGAACCATTTGGTTTAAAAAAAAATTAATGTGTGAGTGTTCGAGCTCATTTATATATTTTTTAATTAATTTTATAAATTTTAAAATTAATAATGATATAAAATTTTAATAATATTAAAATTTATAAAGCTCTGGTTAATAATCTTTATAAAATAAATTTAACATCTGAACTTTAAAGAAAAAAAAGTTGGTATTTCAATAGTGAAAATGACGTGAAAGAGCAAGATTATTAATATACTATTTTAAATCTTGTAATTTAGTTTTTTATTTTATTTTAATAATTTTATATATAAAAAAAGTGTTTTAACTAGTCATTTTATATATTGAATAAAACAAGAAAGAGAGGAAGTTTTTTGAAAAAAGGTAAAAAATTTTCTTTACTTGTGACTTTTCTCAAAACGCATAAGAATGATTTTTCATAGGAGAGCAAATAATAAATAACTAAAACTAATCTTTTTAGCTTTTTTTTATTTAAATAACTTTGTATAAAAAAATCACTACTAAATATCTATCAAAAAAGTCAAAATATTAATATATATTATTTCCTTCACCGCCGTAACTTTTCTCAATAAAATTTTCTAAAAAAGTTATTAATATTAAATATATTAAAATACAAATAGATTGTTAAAATATATTTTTTTCCTGTTGGAATGCACATAAAAAAATTATATTTATACTATTGAAAAAATCATATCAACAATTTAGCTTTTCTAAATAGTGTTTTTGCCATTGAAAATGCTCTTGTAAAAAAGAAAAGAAAAGGGATTTTAGCATCCCATATGGCTATCTCCTTGAATCAATAAATTAAATAATTTATTTATTTATTTTGCTTTCCTTATATATAGCTCTCCTACTAAAGATACCCACAGTGTTGTTGTAAGTGATATGAAATTTTTGTATCGACTACAAAAACGACCCATAAACCATATCCTCGTTAGCAATGTTTCTCTTTACCTATGGATTAAATCGATTTTATCCTTAAAAATATTTAATCATTCTGTTAAAAGATGTGGCATGAATAATTTTTTTTATAATCCATTAATAAAAAAAAGGTTTAGATATTGAAGTTAATTAAATTTATTTTTGTATTGATTATATTTTTTCAATTTTAAATGATTTATAATCTTAATTTTTATATGGTGAAAACTATGAATGGTATCTGATAGCTATTTTTGACGAAATATAGAAAGAAATACAAATAGCTTTGGAACTATTTGATAACGAGAATGGTAAGATTTATTCAATTTATTGTGTAGATTTGGCGTGTTTTTGTAATTAAATAACCCAATTTTTTTTATTTTTTTTTGTTATCTCTAAGATGTCAACTTGCCCTTATGGAGACTTCACTTTATCAATGGGATTAATCATTTAATTATGATGTTGTATGGCGACAACCTTAAAGCACCAAACTAATTAGAAACGTTAACCCAAACACTGAATTATGGGTCCACTACCAATCTACCATAATAGTTTATAACTTTATAGGGCGATGCTTCTTCTTCATTAAACGCGAGGATTTATAATCTAAGATTGGACTAGTTGTTTCGGAATACATTGATTGTATATTCATATGTCAAAAACTCAAAATATCTCGTTCTTGAGGGTAAAAATATGATAAAGAAAATAATTGTTGTAATAATTATGGTGTTGGGTTGTTGGTTGTAATGATAAAAGTAATAGGTAATCATTATAATAATTAAAAAAAATTATAATGTTTAGAAAGTAGTTAGTGATTTTTTATTAGTTATTTTATAAAAAAAGACATAAAAAATAATTATAATTCATTAAAAGTTAAAATATATTTTTATTTAAGAATTTTTTTAACTATACCTACTTAAAGTAGATGTAAAAAGTACCTACTGGAATATTATTAGTTACTTCCCGAACATTATAACAATTATAAATTAAATATTAAAAAAATAATTATTTTTTATTATAATTTTTTTAAATGATATTGTTTGGAAAATATTTACAATGAAATTGATATTTAAAAAATAAAACCTTTGAATTAATTTATTTGCTTTGTGAAACCTAGAAACTAAGTTATAACCATGCCCAAAACCAAAAAAACAATTTTCTAATTTTTCATTATTTATCTATTATCGAAAAACATTTTCCTTGAAAAAAACATATTTAAATGATGATCGGTTATAAAAGGAAGCAATTTTCTTGTATTATCCACTATCTCTAGCCTAAATCCTATAAATAGATATAAAAGCCTAACTTGCTCCATACATCCCCAAAAACAACGCCACAGGGTCTGCCAACCCATCTATATGCTACACCTGGCATCCTGATTGTGACTTTCTACGTATCCGTGCCTCTCTCTCTCTCTCTCTCTCTCTCTCTCGTTTTTTATCATTCATGGCCATGGTTGCAAGGGCAATCGTGTCCACCTCCACTTTTTGGCTACACGTGTTTAAATCAAAGCTCACGCATCACATGACGTTGTGACATAGTAGCTGCCCGCCCTTCTCTGTTTGATTTGGTTTCTGCACCCTGCGCTCACCCATGTCGTCACACGCTTCTGCATAGTTATTACACTTGACCCGAATCTAGTTGTTGGATTCGGGTTAACCGGCGACCTTTCTTTTTTAAAGGATGTCCTTTTAGGCTTTTAAATTTTTCTGTGTTGACACGACCCTTTTGAGACTGGATTTCACCGAGTTGATTGGGTCTGGCTGGATCATAAATTAAGTTGATTGTTCAACTAAACTTGATTAAATAAATATTTAAATTAATTTTATTTGAAACTCGGTTTAGGTTAGCTTATAAATTACATATTTTTGAACTAATCTATCAAGTAATGTTTAGCAATTATGCTGTTATATGCATGTCCTCACCTATTAAAAAGAGAAGACATCTTTCAGAAAGTGCAGCTGGTTATGGTTCTTAATTTTCTTATAAAAATACAAAAGAAAAGAAAATATGATTAAGGAGTGAAATGACAAGTAAGGAAAATATGTTTTTCTTTTCTTGTTACCGTTGCTAAATTTTAAAAACACTTCTAATTTTTCAATTAAATCTTCTTTTTTCATCATGAAAAAAAAATCATTTTTTAAGCATCCATCCAAGCACATGTCTAAACAGATTGTAAAGTCCCGTTAGTAAATCTTTCTTCTTGTTCATGAAAGCAACAACTTCTCCAACTCAATACATGTTGCTTAGGCGTGCTATCATGCGCGAATGCTGTTATTTAGAGTTTGTGTTGCGCTACAGTAGCTCCTATTTTTCCTGAGAAAATATCAAATTAATATTTTTAGGTGTTTTCTAATGGTTTTGATGTGTTAATATTAAAAATAAAAGCATCAAAATAATGTTAGCAGTAACAATAATAGAGGTAATTATACAGGAGGAAAAGGAAGAGGAATAAATGATGGTAGTGATAATAAAATCCTGAACAATTAACATATTTAAAAAAAAAAAATTAATGTTGTCACCTTAAGAGGTGCAGTGGAAAAGGAGTCATAGTGATGGTGATGAAAGAAAAATGATGGGGATGGTAATAAAAAGTGATGATATGATAGTAATAATTATACCAATAACAATAATATATTTTTTGAAAAACAAATATCATCATCACCATAAATAATGATGATAATGCTTTGAGTAATTGATATATATAATGAGCAAAAATAATATATCTTTCTTAATAAAAAAATATTTCACCTTTATTTTCATTTTATTTTCTAATCAACCACCTAAAATTGAGAACAAAACTTTCATTGTTGTTTCTATAAGAAAAACGTTTTGATGCGTTAGTCATTAAATAGGAGAAAGTGAAAGATTTTTTTATGCGTAAGTTAGTAAATATAGGAGAAATATAAGAAAAATACAAGAAAATGAGGAAATTGTGATTCATGACTAGTTATTTTGTTGATATAGAGATCTAAAATATTAATAGACATTGGTCACGTCACTCACTCACCTCATGAGATGTAGAGCTGCTAGGTAATTAGTTGGTACAAACATTGGTTTCCACCTTTAATTGTAGTGTCTTTCACTTCATTAGGGGAGGGGTAAGTAGATGCTTGATAGTAATGTATTGGCTTAAAACAACCATTAGTCTACAAATAAAGTGTCTGATTTGCATTGAAAATGATGTTTGTTTGCGTTTGACCATTAACAAAAAAAAATATATATATATATACACACACACCAAATTTGTATAAATATATGTAATTGAAGAGAAGATAACATAAAATATGTTATTTAATCATTAAAAATATTGATTGCAAGGAAAGGGCGACGCATGTTCTGACTCCTCGGAACTTGAAAAGATACATGTAGAAGCCAAGAATTCTTTAGGTCAAGCCAAGAGAAAAAGAAGAAAGGGGGTGCGCGGGTCCAAGTGGACTGAAAGAAAGTCTATTTAGACGTGTGAGGGAAATTTAAGGCTGCTTGGGCGTGCATGGAGTGAATGATGTCAAAGTGCGGTGAAATGCATCGGGTTAAAGAGTGAGTGCAGGCTTCATTTCACTCTGTATGGGCCATGGCCCGAACCCAGTGGTTAGATTTCTACATTTTTTTACCATCCAACTCGCGATTTTTACATGGGGCAAGCATATGGAATCAAAGTCCATTAATTTGATTCCCTTTTTTTTTCTCTGTAAGGGTTTTTATTTAAAATATTTTTTATTTCTTAAAATTTATTTTTCATATTAATATATTAAAATGATTTAATATAAAAAAATTAACTTTTTTAAAAATATTCTTGCCCCGCAAAAGCAAACAATAAGTTTTGCAACCACCGTCATCATCTCCCTCGAGTCTCCCCAGCTCAAACGGGTCCTACGTCGGCACGGACACGTGACCACAACTTCTCACAAAGACTATTAAAATCCTCGAAAAAACCCAAACCCGAAACATGTTATTGTCTCAACAAATAAAAAAAATAAGAAACCTTTTTACTTGGCTATGAACTCTCCACGTGCTCTCTTCTTCCTTATCAGCACCCAGCTGTCCTTTCCTCTGACTAGACTTAAGAAAGATAATTACGATCGACACATCCGACTCTTTACTCTTATAGCCCCCACAAATCGCAAACCACCAATTCGATAACTCTCTCTTGCGGGAGTTTGGAGAATCAAGAAGCACCCCCACTAAAAAAATAATAAAAGAAAGTTTTCGGCTTTCCTATTTATTTGATCAGAAACCGGGAGAGAAAAAACATGGGAATTGAAGTCGAGAGCTTAAAGAACTTAACCGGAGGATGGAGTGTTGCGGCTAAACGTTGTGACTCGTGCAAAACCGCGGCTGCAGCTGCGTTTTGCAGGGCCGACTCTGCTTTTTTGTGTCTGAATTGTGATACCAAGATTCACCATAGCCTGGTGAATAGCAAAATCATGTCCCGGCATGAGCGTGTGTGGATGTGTGAGGTCTGCGAGCAAGCACCAGCTGCGGTTACTTGCAAAGCTGATGCAGCTGCTCTTTGTGTCACTTGTGACGCTGACATCCACTCTGCTAACCCTCTTGCTCGCCGTCATGAACGAGTCCCCGTCGAGCCCTTTTATAACTCTGCTGAATCAATTGTTAAGACTTCCACGGCCTTCAGTATTCTTATACCTGGGGAAAATGGTGTGTCTGGATATGATCAGAACAATGATGTTGAGGGTGCTTCGTGGCTGTCACAGAGTAATCACACAACACATGACCATAATTCAAAGCTCCGAATCGAGAATCCTGTTGTGAAGACTGGAGACATGTTTTTCCCTGAAATTGATCCGTTTCTTGAATTCAAGTATCAGAATTCGGTTGATGAGAGCTATGAGCAGATTCATGGTGGTGCTGGTGCTGATAGCGTTGTGCCTGTGCAAACTAAACCAGCTCCGCTTCCGGTGATCAATCATGAAAGTTGCTTTGATATTGATTTCTGTAGATCCAAACTCACTTCTTTCAGCTACTCATCTCAGTCTCGTAGCCACAGCGTAAGTACCAAAACCTGCTTAATTAAAGCTCTAAAGAATTTTATATGTGTGTATATATATAAGCGCCTTTGTGACTAGGATTTCATAATTTGTAGAGATGCTGACAAAGTTTCTTTGATTTTTTTTTTTTCAGGTTTCTTCGTCTTCCCTAGATGTTGGTGTTGTTCCTGATGGGAATTCTATGTCCGACATATCCTATCCTTTTATTAGCCGAAGCATGTATACTACTACCGATCCAAGCATGCCCCTCTCAGGCTGTACTGCGTATCAAGCAGCAACTCAATTAGCTGGGATTGACCGTGAAGCTAGAGTTTTGAGGTACAAAGAGAAGAGAAAGAACCGGAAGTTCGAAAAGACCATACGGTATGCTTCCCGAAAAGCTTACGCTGAAACCAGACCGAGAATCAAAGGCCGATTTGCAAAACGAACCGAAATGGAATCCGATACGGACAACCTATTTAACTCCCGGAGCTCTGTCCCTTTCATGGCCGATACCCAATACGGTGTCGTTCCCTCGTTTTGATCATGGATTTAACGAGAGGTTAACTGGCCAGTTAATTACTATCTAGAAGATTATGTAATTTGTCAGCTATAATCAATAACGGTAAGGCGGTCTTACCCTCTTTTAATGTTGATTACAGTAATCTGTAGATCTTAGACGAATCCTTGAACGGATCAGTCGAAGTGTAGCCCTTCGTTTTATAGGCAACAATATTAATCATGTTGCAGCTGCTAAGGCTTTTGCTCTTGAGATTTTGCTTTTCAGGTCAAAAGCCCCATTTCCCTCCTTTCCTTCTGGAACTCCATTTTCTTTTAAAAGGGTTTTTTTAACTTTGTTGGGACTTCTTCCCTTCTCAAAAAAATCACGAATCTCTATCTCCAGCTCCCAGTATTAATTTCTCCTTTAAAATCTATTATTTTATTATTCTATTCATTACATAAAAAAATAATTTTTTTTGTCATGCGAGATACACATGGCAATAAAATTATATTTATTTGATCTAGCATGCGTGGTCCATGCGTTACGAAATTGATAAAATTTTATTATTGTGTGCATTACACGCGCCAGCACACCACAATTTCTGGATGTAACACCTCCATGGTCTGTGTTGGGTGGTCTTATTTCTTTTACTTTCATCTCTACTCAAACTCTTTATTTGGTCCCTCAATTTATATACAATCTTAATTTTAGTTCTATTACTAAGATTACTTCACGAATTAAACTTAATTTTATTCAAGTTGGAAAAAAATTAACTATTGTTCTAGCAACTGCATTAAAAAATAAATATTAAATTTGGTTTTTCTTTTCACAGAAATAATGAATGAAATTATCATAATAAAAATATAAAAATTGAGGGATCAAATAAAAATATAACCTAATAAAAAAATTAATTTTTTTTAATATAAAAAAATTGAGGCAACAAGATTGTGATCCTTAGTGTTCCAAAACAAGAGTGATAGAAATAATAAAAATAAAAATATGTTTAGTTATAGAAATAAAGATAAGGATATAAAAATAAATTTGTTCTAGAATAATGAGTTTATGTGCTTTTAAAAAAGAACATACGAGGAGGACATATCTTTATATATAATATTTTTTATTTTTTATTTTCATAACATTTTAGTAAAAAATTCTCAATTTCAAAATTAAACAGTTAAAACATATAAAGATTATATAAATTATTATTGTAATTTTAAAATTCAATTATGAGGTCAACTAGGGACAAGATCTGGTTTAAAGGTTGAGTTAACCAAAGTCAATATAAAAGTAAAAATATTTATTTTTATAGTCATAAAACCCAACTTAAATGTTGACTTGAGGCAAGACCTTGATTAATGATTGATTTGATCATTAAGTTGGATCAACGTAAAGATAAAAATGATTATTATTATAAATTTAAAACGAAACTCGTAAGTCAATCTAGGGCAAGGCTAGATTTACGAGTCGATAAATAAATAAAAATCATTATTACCATATTTTTAAAATTTAATTTAGAGGTAAATCCTGTGTAAGGGCTGAGTTAAGTGTCAGGAGTTAGTTTATGAATAAAAATGATTATTATTATAACTCAAAAATCAACCCAAGACAATGACCATGTTACGAGTTGAGAGGGTTGACTTGGTTTAACCCAATTTTATGTTATTTTTTAAATTAAAGCATCTTTGTTTTGACAAAAAAAATTTAAAAAAAAGATCTATAAATTTTTACCTGTATTTTATCTTGAATCAACTCAAGTTTTTGATAAGATGAAGATAAGTACAATTATTTCTCTATTTTTTCTAAACTCAAGACGATCCAAGCCGCAAATCAACCAGGTTTGAGGTTAACCTGCTAAGCTAATCCGAGGTTTATATTTAAGGTTATTATAATATTATTAAATTAAACACTCACTATAAACTAAAGTAAATAAAAATAATATATAATTATTTTTAAAAAATATGTAAGTTTAACAATAATACATAGTAAATTTTTTTTTATTATGTCTTATTCACTATAACCAAACAAGATACAAATATAGTCATCATGTCTTGTCTTGTACACTACTACCAAACATAATTTTATCTTTAATTTTTGTTTTATATATATTTTTTATCTTTAATTTCTTTGGATAATAACCAAACACTACCTGACTAGTTGTAGTTCTTTTTATTTATAATTATCAATTAACTTAATTTATTAAGGAAAGGGATTAAAGTTTTATTCATAATTATTAATTAAATAAATCCTATTGAAATTTAAATTTACTATAACTAATGTATAAAAGAACCCTATTAAACTCTAATCTGCCTATAACAAATTATTTTCAATGATAATTATCATAATTATTAATTAACCTAATAATTTTTCTATTAAAATTTAAACATATTAAGAAGAAGATCACGTTCATCATTTAAATAATCTGTATGTTTAAAAAAATTATTTTCTTAGCGCAATTTTGTTTTTTTGAGAGGTGCTATTTCTTCAGAAATAAAACATATTATTAGCTGTTCTGTATGAATTTGACCGACCCGGAAAGTAAAAGGACCTTTTCCAGACTGACATATGGGAGCTTTCGCGTTTCACGAGGCATTGCAGCCGGACAGGCCGTGAAAGGGCAGGGCAGCAAATCAGGGCATTCAACACCTACCTTTGACCAGATGTTTCACAACTGCCTTCTCTATCTAGAGAGAGAAATTGGTCTTTCTTACTGTGAAAATCATGGATATCATAGTCAAGAATTTGATAGGTCGGTGATTTTTATATTAATAATTTTTAATTATTTGTTTGGAAATGTAAGTATAAATTGCATTTTAAAAAAAAATTATTTTATTTTTATTTAAAATAATTTGTTTTTATTTTTTTAGATTATTTCAATATATTATATATCATGTGAAAAATATTTTTTTAAATAAAAAATATTTTAAACTATTATCATTATAAACATGTTTGTTTTTGTATTTTGAAAGTATTTTTTAAAAATTTTAAATTAATATATTTTTAATGTTTTTAAATTATTTTGATATATTAATATTAAAAATAATTTTAAAAAAATAAAAATTTATTAATATATATTTTAACATAAAAATTTATTTAAAAAATAACAGTAAAAACTATAATAAAAAGACAAGATGTATTAGAAAAGCCATCCCACATGATGCTTCATCTCCTATTTATGCTCAATATAAAATAAAAATGAGTATTTAAATGAGGTGCGTGGGAGTGTGGTGATATTATTTTTTAAAATATTTTTTAATTTAGAATTATTTTAAAATAATATATATTTTTTATTTATTTTAAAATTATTTTTTATACAGTACATCATAATAATGTAAAAAAATAATTTTATAAAACCAGTGTGTGTACCGTAATTTCAAATGGCCATTTATTGTCTTGTTTGAACCGTCGACGACAGACTTTCTCACCGTCCATGCTCTCGAGACTAGGATCCCCACGTCCTTTTTATCGAGAAGCTGTGGGTGCAATTTCGGACACAAAAGTCAATTTTTGGAGATCGAGAATCAAACATGTTCAATCCATTGTCAAGATTGCCACCAACTTCTTAATTAAAAACGTGGAAGGTTTTTTTTTTTTTTTGAATTATCACAAACATAAAGTTAAAGTTCCTAAAAGACACGTGCAAATAACTTTAAATCTACGGAGAAGATTATGCATATAGGCCAAATTATTTAAAAAAAAAAATAGAAAAGGAAAATGGACTTGTATTTCTTGATGTCTGAGGTACGTCGGTCTTTTTCGAATTCAAGAAACGGATACACGTCGAATACATGTACGTGTAACCATTTAAATTTTGTGTACGTTTTGTACTTTTGTCCATGGAAAAACATATCATTTTTCATACTAGTTTTGCACCTTGATTTGCAAAACTACAAAAAAGAGAGAGTAAAGATTCGAGTTAACCTATGTTAATTCACTAACCTCTTTACCATATACAAAAAATTAAAACAATTCTATATAAAAAAAATAAAAAAATAAGCATGAAAAATAATTCTTAAAAAATAAAATATTAAAATATAAATTAAAAAATATATTTAAAGGCCCATTTAGATATACATAAAAAAATAAAGGCATATTAAAAACCAAGTAACAAGGCTTGAATTGTATTTGACAAACATACATTTAACTTAAGGTCTAAGACTTTAAAAATATTTTAATCACATGTTAGATAAACATGTTTTAAATAAATAAACAAAGCTTTATATCTTAAGAAAAAAAGTGATGTGCCAAACACATCATTAAAGATGAGCTTGGGCTTGGTTCAGCCACGTGTACGAAATGTGATCAGACCTATACCACTTGTTTTGTTGGGCCAACAAATAGCCCAACAAGTCTATTTCTTTTTATATATAAGTAGGTTAGTCTTAGCCCAGTCATATAGGTCAGGTTTAAGTCTAGCTCAAAAAAATCTGGTCACTGGTCTAACTTGGTGACCAAGTAATTAGCATATGGAGATTGTGAATTATTTCATGTTTTGTAGGCTGAATAATACAATAATATATAAAAAAAAGAGAAGGATTACTTGGTCCAGGGTCACTTGTTGTCTTTACTAGTCTATCTTTTTACAAGTTTTCGAGAAGGTAATGTTGTTGATACCAGCTATGTGTTTACTAGAATGGAAGGTTTGTTAGTTGAAGATGAAAGGGTTGTTGATGCTTCATGTTACCATGGAAAGAAAAAAAAAGGAAGAAAAACGATGAGGATTTGTAGGAAGGAGAAGGTTTGTTTTTTAGGTTAAAAAGATTTTAAAAAATATGGTATAAGAGTGCCTTTTTTTTAGATAGTGTTTAAGGAAGGTAAAAGAGAACGATTGAAGTATTTTTGCTTTAGTTTTTTCTCTAAAAAAAATCCTCCTTTTTTCATCCCTATCTCCCTTTTATTATATTGGTTTTGAAAGATTATCATGTCTTTTTTTTAGCTAATGATCTGCCACAATTGCATCTCTTTCTTTGATGTTGTTATAGTATAATAACAATTAGCCTAAAAAACTGGTTTAGGTATCGGTTTTTGGCTGCCAACATGTTCAGTACTGCAAAATGATTGTTATTTTGTTTGGGTGAGAGTACAAGTGATAAGGTATAGATAAGGATTTTTTATCTTTTGTAAAAGGAGAGAGGAGAGTTTTAAACTTTATATATAAAAAAATTAATTCATTTTGTCTCATGAGACATTGAAGACAATCCATAATCCTTTCCAAAACGACATCGTTTCTTTTTATATATAAAAGGAAACGATGTTATTTTGGTGCTTAAGATTTGAATTAGATTTTTTCTTTTTCATTTTCAATCTTTAATCTTTTAATTTATTCAATTGGATTCTTACTTAAATTTTAAAAATTAATTCAAATTTACTCTTGCATAGTTCCATAATAACCACCGAAATCTATGGTTCCAAATTTATACAAATTGATCTTTAATTGATCATTAAACCTTTGATTTTCTTTAATTTCAGCTCTTAAAGTCTTGGCCTCTTACAAGTCAATTTCTAATCTTGAAATTCTTTAATTTTATCCTTGATTGACCTCAAATCTTTATTTTTCTTGCAACCTTGTCCTTGTTTTCACCCTATTAACTTTATAGAGATTAAATTTGATCCTTTAAAATTTTAATATTCTTAATTAATTTTAAATTAGTCTTTCAATCTTAATCTTTTATCAATTAAGTCCACAATAAAATTAATTTGACCCATTAAAAGTCTAATTAAGTCTTTGCACTTAATTAAATCTTTTAATTTGACTCAAATTCATTCTTAAACTTAATTAAGCATCTAATTGAAACCATGATTAAATCAAATTAATTTATCCAAAGTCTAATTAAAGTTAACAAACTTCATTTTTATTCAAATTCACCTAATAACTATTTAATTTGACATTAAATTTATATTGTCTTTTAATTTTGGATTTAATGGGTTCAATTGGGCTCCTAATTATGTTCAAAATCTTAGTTTGATTCCTTAATGTGCTTGAAATCCTTCCCAATCTGGCCTTGTCAATATGTTTTTTATTTTTATTTTTTATTTTTTAATATTTAAAAAAATATTTAAAAAATAAAAAAGTTAAATATTGGATAACAACACCATGGATTTCAAGATATAAAGATGTGTCTTGTTTGATTTGGTATGAATATTATAATAAAATTTTTTAAAGTTTTTTTTATTTTGAAATATATCATTTTTTTTTTACTTTTAAGATTTATTTTGGACTTCAAAGTATTAAAATGATAAAACAATTTTAAAAAATAAATCTAAATTTTTAACAAATACAGTGGCCACCTGCGTTGCGAAACAAGTTGATATCAAATGTGCTGTTTTGCACATGCCCAGCAGGCTCATGCATGTGGTGTATCTTTAGTACATGTGCCCCTCCCAGTTGCCGTGAGGCAGGCTCTCTTATTGTTGGGACACTTTGGGATCTTAAAGCAGAGGATGCAATCGATCCGAGACCCTTTTTTCAACATGATTCTCTTGAAGGCAGCCAGCAATTTTTTAAGCGATGCCCCAATAGGGGTTTTGAATCTTTGATGCTCCTACGATACAGTTGCTAATGTAGGTCCACGTCCAACCCCTATAATGGGTTCTTCTATTTGGTCTTGCTGTTAGATTTTCAATGTTAATATATATAAAAATAATATTATGCAAAAGAAAGTGTTCTTTCTTTCTTTAGAGAAACGAAAGTGTTGTTGAAATGTTAAATGTCGATAAATATACAACCAGTTGATAAAGCTTCAAGAAAAATCAAGTCAATTATTGATTTATTAGAAAATTATTTGGAAAAAAAAATTAGATTGATGATTTTTTTACTGGATCGATAGTTCTTTCTTCAGCTCCTTAAACTTTAACGCAAATAAATTTAATTTATGTGATATAATAGTCATCGATATCTTCTTGTTTAACAGAGAAGGTATTTGATAATATAATAATAATTGTTTTTAAAAGTTTTTCTTTAATATTAACATATCAAAATGGTTTTAAAATATATATAAAAATATTTTTTAATGAAAAAACTTCTTTTTGGTAACATAAAGCTTATGATTTTGTTACAATCAAGTGTTAAGAAACTCTAATGGAAGTGTTACAACAAAATGGAAAATAAGAAGGTTAAGAAGCATCTCCACTCTTGACAGCACTAAAAATCAATCCCAAAGTGTATAGAAACGCATAAGTTACATAGAACAGGAAGAAAAACCTTTTTTTTTTTTTTAGCGGTTATAGACTTGTAGTCTGAACTATATTTCTTTCATGCCAGGAAAAATTATCTGCTTACAAATAATCCTCCAAAGCAGTATCAACAGCAACATCATATCCAAAAGTCACGGAGTAATCATCCAACTCATCAGATGTAAACTTTGGCATCCTCCAGCTTGTTGCAACTTCAGAGTCATGGCCGCCGGTTAGAAGCTCTAACACCTACAAAGAAAGCAAAGAAATCAGGAAATGGGTTCAATCAGGTTAGCTGGCTGGCATCTCATATGGACTATAAGTGCATGACCCAGCACATAATAATGTATGTTCACCTCACTCATTGATGGACGCCATGGTGAGGATTGTCTCACACAATATGAAGCTGTTAGCACAACTCTATGCATTTGGTCTGGATCAAAATTTCCTTCCAATGCCGGATCTGCTAGTTGCACGATGTTTCCAGATTCCATTAGAGGCTTTGCCTACACATGCAAGCCATTTAAATGAAATGAATTGGAATGACTTGGGGGGAACAAGAACTTCCGGTTTAGTTTTTGACAGACTTGAATTTACAAGTCAGAACTCCTAACTAGCCATTGAGGTTATCTCCTGGTAACATTATGTAGCTGGGATTCCCATTACAGTTGTTTAAATAGTTGAAATTTGAAGTAGTATAGGTATTGGTAATCGATCAAGGGCAGAATCCAATTATCACGTACCCATGAAAGAAGGTTTTGCTTCGATGAGTCCACAGGCCTCCGGCCGGTTATGATCTCCAAAAGAAGAACTCCAAATGCGTAAACATCAGTTTTTTCATCCACAATTCCGTGCATGAAGTACTCCGGCGCTATGTATCCAAATGTACCCTCAATTGGAATCACAGCATGGTGAGTCCACTTGTTAGGAAGCCATTTCGCAAGCCCAAAATCAGTTATCTACAGAAAAACGAAATGCCAGCTTATCATCCCTTTAACCCTTCATCAGCTTTTAAGATTAGAATAGTGGAAGAGTTTGCTTTCAATGTTCATTCACCTGTGGCTCATAATCAGGCCCTAGAAGAACATTAGAAGCTTTTATGTCACGATGTATTATTCGGTGCTTGCAGCATTTGTGGAGATAATGCAGACCCCTAGCCACTCCAAGGGCAATCTTGTGTCTTACTGGCCACTTAAGTGACTCACATGTTTTACCTGATGATCATCCGTAAAATAATCTGTTAAATAAACAAGAATCATTTATTTCATCATCTTCAAATCATGAATGATTTCTGAACTCAGAAATGGAACTGTTCCATTTCTGTAGAACGCTAACATATCCTTTGCTATAACCAGCATTTTCAAATCTTTATTGAATAGAATTCCAGAGTTATTGAGAAGAATAAGTGAAGTAACTCCTTACTGTGCAATGCAGATGCCAAATTTCCATTCTGAGAGAAATTGAAAATCAGGTAGAGTCCATTTTCAATGCAGCAGCCAAGTAAGTTTGCAGTATTGGGATGGCAGACATGTCCAATAATTCCCAATTCCAGCAGGAACTCTTTCTCTTTAGTAACATCCTTGGTGTCCTTGGTTAGCATCTTTACCGCAATAGTTCTCCCATCAGAAAGATCACCTCTATATACTTCTGAATACCCTCCTCGGCCTACTATATTGTCTGATGATACTCAAAAAAAAAAAAAAAAGAGGCATAAGACTTCTGAATTAATTTGATTTATTAGTCACTGAATCAGAAAGCTAGCACATACACCACATAAGCTTAGTGGTAGTTTACCTGGGTGGAAGTTGTTTGTGGCGTTGGCAATTTCCTCATAGGTGAAGCATTTTAACAAAGACTGTTGCTTTTGTTTGTTGGAAACGCTTCTATTTATTTTTCTCATCGGTGAAGCAAAAATTGAGGAGATAAGTTTACAGGTAGACGTCTGCTTCTTTGTCTTTGAGTGGACATTGAAATTGGTAGCCAGAGGAGGGGACTCTGTAGTGCTTGAGCCTCCGATACTGAAGGTATCATCTTCTGTACTGTGAGATTCTGTTTCAATTTCATATAAAACTGTTCTTGGTGAAGAGTTCAGTCTATTTGTTTCTGAGTTTATATGTTCTTCAACAGAGGAGGAAGGCCTGCCGCTACGACTGTTACCATCATCGTTCTTGCTCAACCACCTTGAACTTGATTGATGAGTCTCTGCCATAAGTGAATGACTGGATAGGTTAACACTAGAGGAAGTTACATTCTATCTGCATGCATTTTCCTTTACAATGAAACTAACCTCTTGTAGTTGCCGAATCCGGCCGTCTTTCACATTTCCCTAGTGAAAGTACTGTGCAGGTTTCTGAGGCATGCTCGAAACAAAACCTTATAACTCGATGCC
This sequence comes from Populus ilicifolia, assembly GCA_015708895.1. Taxonomy (NCBI): domain Eukaryota; kingdom Viridiplantae; phylum Streptophyta; class Magnoliopsida; order Malpighiales; family Salicaceae; genus Populus; species Populus ilicifolia. The sequence goes on from SRLM01000269.1 coordinate 830,607, forward strand.
AAGTTCTAATATAGGCAAACGAAAAAGAGAACAGTTGTCATTTATAAGTTATAATATCAAACCATCATAGGGATTGTCTAACCTAATCTGGTTTCCTTACCTATTTGATTGGTTTCTCAAGCGACGAAGAAGAAGATAATCAGCTGAAATGGATTTTGCTTCCTCGATTAGACCTCTAGCAATACCAGAGCTAAATCCCACCCTGGCCTCCAAACTTATCTGAAAGATATAAAATTCACAATAATTTCTAATTTCAGTGATATTGCCATAGTAAAAGATTGGAACATGCATTAATATTCTGCAAGCGACAAACATTCAGAAGGTTATAATGTTGTTAAATACCTGCTTAGACTGGCAGGTCCTGGCAAACTCTCCAAGAACAGATATAACATGTGCCTTTGCTTGTCGAATCTGCGATTGTTTCCTCTTTGACTCCTCACCAACTGTATATAATCAAACATGCACAACATTACCATGTCTAGTGTTAGTAGATGCAATGTAGGTTACTAGTCTATATGATAAATGCAGCTCATTTGAACCAAACTTCACTCAAGGAAGTTCATATTGGGTATCCACTCCTGCATAGTTTAGATTTGAATCAGCAGATTTTGAGATGAGATGATGCAAAGATATACGTGCAGTCAAGTTTATTATGCATGGAGAATTATTTATTTATTTTTTCATGGAAGTAGCACTAAAGATCCTGACCAAGAACATAAATGGCAACAATGGTGTCATTTGGTTGAGCAAGAACTCTAATTGCCCATGAAAGAAGCTCGTTGCTATCGTCTAGGTCTGATGAGATGCCGATGAGTATTTTGGAAGGAGCTAGAGGGATCATGTTGTCTCCACCAGGTTGGCCGACCAGCTCGAAAGATCTTGGAGTTGAGAAGGGAAAAGTATTCAATTATTTGCTCTATTGTACGTGATGGAAGCACAGAAGCTTGGCTTAATAACATGTTGAAGGGAGCAACAGTATGATTAAGGTTAGTAGAGGGAGGTGATGACACATTAGCTAGCTCTCATTGCGTTATTCTTGTTTAACAAGCATAATGTGCCTTTTACAGTGGCAAGAAGAGAAGTGATAAGTCTCTCCGAAGAAATCCTCGAGAAAGAAGAATTAAGTGTTATGGTAGGGTGCTTTGGGGTATAAGCAAAGGTGATGGGAATGTATTTGATATGTCTTGACATCCAAGCCAAAACCTCAACATTGGCTAAGAAAAAGTCCCACGTTGTTGGATTTGGTAGGAGGCCAGGTGGGGGTATTTTCCACTCAAAAAGAGACCTTACCTTTTTATCATGAATCAAAACGTTTAGAACAAACTAACGGTTTCACTTTTCACATGGATGGATGACACAGAGATGCTTGGCACTTGATGGACATGGCATTATGATTTTGTCTTAATTTTACACATTGCTTGCATATTTGCAAGAAGATAGGTGCAAATCATCAGGCTTAATCTAGCAATCTCCCTGTCTAATGGTATCCAAATGACTATGTGCTTGGCTAAAGGAAGAACACACGCACACTGACTGACATTTGCTGTATTGCATTTCACACTTCACACCCACCTTGCTTGATCTGTTGCTTTATTGTGTTCATTCTTCATACCGGTTAAGGAAAAAGAAGTATAGATCGACTGAACTAGTTGACGAGTCCGAGATTATTGCTATTTCAGCCATATTGTGTTTAGATATCTAACTAGATTGGTGGAAGCTAAGATGCCGCGGGCTGTATTAAAACTTTTCAACCGAAAATAAAAAAATAAATAAATTTGAGAGATGGTTGTATTTTTTTGAAAATAAAAAAATTTAATGGTAAGATTAAATCTTAATTAACTTGATAGTATGATAGAAATATTTTATCATATTAAAATGAAATAATTAAAATTAAAAAGGGATGATTGATCAAGTATGACTTGATTGTAAATAAATGTTAAAAATTAAGAATTAAAATTTAATTAATACAAGAAATCACAATTTTAGACTAAAAAAAATCAAATAGAAACTTGATTGAATAAATTTCTAAAACTATTCTAAAATAATATATATGATATTATTTAAGAGATAAATTGATATTTTATCATTTATATAATTTTTAGATTTACATATAAATAAAATATCATATCTTTTATTTTTTACACATTACATTGTAGTACAAAAATATATTACAGTAATACCTAAATACAAAATAAAAGAGTTAACACTCACATATATAGCAATTCATCCTTTTTAAAGGAGTCTAGAAGATTTTTTAGTTGTGGTTAATGTGAACAACTTGTAATTTGCAATGATCAAAACCTTGAAGTAATTATTTAAATTAAAAAAAAAACATTGGATTTCTTGGTAATCTATGTATACACCTTAAATAAATCTAAATTTATTTTACAAAATTCTTGAAACTCTTAAAAATTCTAAATTTATTATTTTTATTAAGTATATATACATTTCGAGAAACCAATATATTATACTACAACTCATACTCAAGACTTCAACTGTCTTGCAAAATCGAGAGTCAAAATGTACCGTCATCCAAAATCAAGAATATATATTAGTGAGCTACAACTCCATTGATATATTCTATACGATTAGATTATTCATGTTTAATGGTTTAATCTATTATAGGTTGGTCTTAATTTAAATCTATCCGATATTATTATATTAATTAGAAAATTGAATAAAGCAACTCTCAAAAAATCATCTTAATGTAAACTTAAATTATTAGATAAAATTTTAAAAATAACATCATTTTACTTTCTAATAACAAAAGCACTCTCCATACACGGCATAATATCAAAGGAATGTTTCTGTGATAATCAACATGTAACTCTTTCTAAAATGAAGTGCTGAGAATCAAGACGAGTGCATTTTCCATTTATTACTGATCAAGCAGCATGTATACATTTAGACCAACTGGGAGGATAGTGTGTAGGATGTTCTAGGTTAGAGACCTGTACTTCACAGCGGGTATTGTGTTGCACAAACATGAGAAAGTTTTCGGGAAGAGGAAATGTAGCATTTTTAAGAAAAAAAGTTTTGCGTTCAGCTTAAGGAAAGGAATCCAAAAATAAGCAATAACATTTTGTAAAGGTAGTTGAAGTCATGCGGTTAGTTATTCCAGACCAACAGTCCGCACAAATAATGATTAATCTGTGTCTTGTTTACCTGAGCTTAGAAAGCATTTCACAAAAAAATCAAATATCGCAGTAAAAAGTATACAAGGAGGTAGACAAAAAGCAAGATATATATATTAGTAGTATGTATGATGTTTATATTTACAGCACGATACATGTAGTATCGGATATTAGGTGCAAGATTTTAGCTAATCCGTAGCCAAGGAGGGTCAGTTTACTACACAAACGTACCAAAACGTTTCTTAAACTCAGTTTAGCTGTGATTTAGATACATGTAGCATTGGACAGTAGTTGTCAAAGCTTAGCTGATAACTTAGCCATTTAATGGGCTTCACATGTTTTATGATTTATACAGTAAAAAAAGTTTGTGGCAAAAAAGGGCTTCATGTGTTTCTGGTGGTGCTGTGTCCATATCAGAGTTCCTGTGAACAACACAATGAAGACAACAAGTTAGATTCTTGTGGCATCGCAGCTGAGAAAGTTGATTGAATTGACAGAAAACAACAATTTAATTTATAGAAAACAATTGTAAATCGTTTTGGGCTCGATTGTGTAGAGGGGGATCAATATACTAATGAGGATCAGTCTAATATGAGATAAATGAAATTGATGGGCAATAAAAAAGAGGGATAAGTAGTGATCTTTTGATGTTAGCTGGGAAACTCTGAACGACCATGTGTAAAGATAATGCTTCCCATCTGTTTTCAACATTTTGATTGGGATGGTCGAATGAAAGTTGTAATTAGGCGTTCTAATTCCTTGATAACTTAGATCTTGTTTAGCAATGCGGTACATCCATGTTTTTTCAAAAAAGTCTAAATATATTTTGAAGCAAAAAATATTTTAAAAAATAACATCCATTCCTAGATGGGTAATGAGTCTAATGTAAGATAAGTGTCTGTAGATGAAGACCTAAACAAACAATGATGTGGAGCCTTTTGCCTTCTTAGATGGTTGGGCAGATTCATCGTTTTTTGGAGGAGAAGCTTTCTGCTGAAGAGATTCCAGCGAGATTGGTGCTCTATATTTTGGTGATGTCTGAGAATCTGGGATGCTGGAGAAGCATACACCTTATTTTGTTGGGCAGTGAAGCTTCCATCTTGCAGCCATAGTTTGCGCCTGGTCTACCTAACATTGTGTTAAGACATTGTTTTCCCTGCAGAGCTGGAGTTTCGATCATTTTTGCGGCAGACTGGCTGAAAAAGGCTTTGTTATTGCTGATGACCGCAAAAGATGTAAGAGGAGCTTCTTGTTGAGTTACAGAGGTTGTCTCGGTCTTTAGATCATCTTCAAACACATTATTAACCACAATATAACATTTGTTAGTTTCTGATCTGGATTTTCCAAAGCGCACCTGAAAGATTTGATGCTGGTCAAGCTTTCGAAGCAGCGACGGAGGCGGCACATGTTTTGGGTTCTTGTCTTCAAATTTACACGTTAAATTTAAAGTTAATAATCTGAAATCCGTACACTGTTTCTAAATCTCTAAACTTACAGTTTCAGATTTATGAAGATGTATTAAAATCTTTTTGGTATTTTGATAAACACAGAAATTTAAAACTTGCGGAGGCAGATGTGAAAATTAAAAGATACTTAATATAGCTCATGATTAAAGCATTTATTTTCATTGGATGATTTTTTAATTGATTACAACCACACAATGAAATTCTTTGACATGAAAACATGAACTCATATATAAATTTGGTATTTTCTAGGGTTTTTGTTAATAAAAAACTGTAAGCCCATTATTTTAAGCAATTATCGGTCCATGAGGTATTTTCATACAAGTTATATGCCTCCTCATTATTACCTATTAGATTACACTTCTAGTTGAAATCCCACACAAACTAGATCCAATTAGGAGTAACCATGTTTTGTTTGGTTTGGTTTTCACATACAAGAAATAATCAAATCAAAATATTTTTAAAATTTAAAATTAAAAATGATTCAAACTGACTATTTTTGATCTAGTCCAGTTTCATTTTTGATTCTCGAAAACTAATAAAACCAAGAAGCGAAACCGGTTGATATGCTAGGCAGGCAGAGCATGAGTCATGCTCCTTGAAGAGGCAAAAGAGTTCATCAAAAGCATGCCCGTGAGCCCAGATGCCATTATATGGGGGTCTTTACTTTCCTCTTGTGAGTACAGAAACATTGAAGAAGCAATTGAGCCAAGGCTCTCTTTGAAGGAAAAAGATTATTCATCATCTCTTCGATCTTTGTTCAGTCCAATTTAATCAGCTTCAGGTATTTAAAATCAAAACTAAACTGAATTTTTTAAAAAACAATTTAATCAATTAATTAAATTTTTTTCAGTTCGGCTTTCTCAATTATTATTTTATTTAATCAATTTTTCAAAAAAAATTCTCAGATCTAACTAGTTCATTAAGTGGCCGAGCATAAAAAAATATTACCAAACCAAAGATGTGGTCATTAGCAATGTAATTTTTTGTGGCAGCACTAAATATTTTTATTGTGAGTCCAGGACTGTAAAAAAATAGAACACCCACTAATATTATAAAAAACAACATTATAAGATTTCATGAAAAAAATTAAATAATACTTATTGAAATAACAAACAATAGATGTACAAAAGATATAGCAATGCAATAAAATCATTGAAAAGATTTCTTAAAATTTCTGGGATTTCGATGGTATTCAATAAAGAAAATTCAAATTACTTTATAGTCTATATAACATTAAACTTTATAGTCTATATATTCCCATTACAAGCCTTATATAAAACTAAAAAAACCAATAATAACAATTAAAAAAAACACGACCACATCTACTATCTCAAACAGGAAAAGGAACAAAAAAGCACATAAATAAAACTTTTTTTATCAAATGAAATTCGTTACCATCAAAATCAATCATGATCAATATCAACCAACATTATCTCTTCAACATAAATCCAACCACTTTCTTTTCTCTCAAACCATGAATTTAAAAATAAAATAAAATTTAAAAAAACTGAAAGAACCAAAAATTTAGAAATTGAAGAGGACCAAACTTAAATTTTTGCATAAACTTTTAAATTGCCACCTGTTTTCCATGCTTCGTCCACTTTGGTTCTCTTATCTTTCAATCTTGCCTCTCTTGGCAAATAAGAAGCAATTGACCATCACTTTAACCACAAAAAGATCCAATTGAGAAGAAAAAAAGAACGATGACCACAACAAAAAGTTACTACAACAATCCACATTAAACTGTGCGAGGTCTCATAATTGCATGGTATCCAATAAAAACAGCACGCCATTTATTTAGCGTTCGTTACTATTTGAAACTATGTGGTAAATGCAGAGATAGTGGTTGACCATATTGGGTTATTACAAAAGGGAGGACCAAAACAACAAATAAGAAGCAAACGCAACCCCTGCAACCTGAACCTGTGAACCATAACAAGCAAGCAACGCGATTTACCGGGGTAAGATTCTGAATGCCCTACCTACACCCATCACATGAAGGCCAAGCCATCAAGATTTCTAAAGAGTGGCTGAAAATTGACATGCCAGGGGGTTTGCAAATTAGATACAAAAATTCATGCACGAGAAATATCTAAAGCAAGCATACATTGCCAAGTCAAGTGCAAAGACATTCATTGCATGTCATTAATAACCTACTAATATTTGATACCCAAAGCTGTTCCACTGAACCTCCACTTAAAGAACCAGGAACGACCATTACTTTCCCCTGTTATGTCATAAAATAAAACCATTAGGAACATACGGAAGAAGGGAGGGGGGGGGGCATTGGGAGTTTTGGTTCAGCTTACGTGTTCATCATAAGAGTAATATTGTCTCCTTTAAGAAGAATCCTTCCTGTCAAACATAAAAGATGTATCTCAGAGCACGCATAAATAATAGAAGAGTTGAAAAATTAAGAATGTAATTACCTAAAGACTTTCTGCTCTTTTTCTTGATATTGACTTCTTCAGCATCTTCCAAAACCAAATTCATGTACTCATCAAACCCCTGCCAACCATAAAAACACCAGAATGACTCAGAAGCGAAGCAATATAAAAGCTGACCATGGATATGCTCCAGGCTTGTATATGCAAGTCCCAGAGAACAAGTGTTTGGAAACTAAAAGGTAAGCATTTTCCATCTTCTATTGTTCAGCAAGAAATCCAAAAGACATCTGACATGGGGAATTGGATGGGTGATGATTACTTTTAAAGGACTTGTTAATCCCTGAAGCACCTGAAAATCTGAAACCAGCTTAAGGCACAGATGTGTAGTCCCAAAATATGTGCTTCTATATCATTCTCAGAGGAGTTGTGCAAGGCCACAAAGAACATTACTAATCATAACACATACACTATACAATTGATACTCAGAAACTTGAAAGTATGGACTCTTACACAGTTTCAAAGCAAACACCACTTGTTCATAAAACCACTCAACTACTTGCAAGAGCCTATTGATTTTTATCTGATTACGTCTAAGTATTATAAATAGATGTGCTATAAACTACAATATTGGTTTGTGTGCCATGCCCAAACAATGCTTATATAATGCCTCTTAACCAAAGTCATTACTCACATATGATCAAGGAAGAAACATATGATAAAGTCATAAGTGAATATGTTCACAGAAATAGAACAGAAACACGAAAAAAGAGTGAAAAACAAAATGCAGTTCCATTCAAATAAATGACCAATTAAATGAGCTTCTGATGTATTATAGACTCTATGTATGATCACTTCCTCTGGATCTTGAAGCTAATCCTCCAAAAGGTTTCAAGCTTTTAAAGAATGAGTTGCCAAGGAGAATAAACTGATTTGTTCAGTTCTGAGTACCTAAGACCCGTATCTTCTTTAAGAATTAGTTTCACAAGATTTTTCCAATAAGAAGACAAGCACATTGGAGAAAACTAGATTTCAATGATTTAAAGTAGACTATAACAATACAAGGATATTTCAAAGCTGCAAACGGAAGAAAACTGAAAGATGGGGTCAGAGTGTTGACTCTGACCAGAATGTCAATCCTTTTATGCTCTCTCATTTTTGCTGATGAGGTTGATTCTTAAAAGTAAAATGATTTAAAAGAAAGTGGAGATCTTATTAGGAGGTTATACTAATAGTATGCTATCTGCAGTTTGTTGGCAACACATTACCATTTCTACTAGGAAAGAGAGAAGCTTTTCCAGATGACCTGCTAATATAGCAACATCTAGAAAAAACTTCCACACCATATATATAAACAGTGTTTGGTAGATGGCAATTCTTCCCAATCTTTTGACAGATACACAACGCAGTAAAGGCCAAAGAGTAATCTAGAAGTTCTTGATGGAAATCTATTGTACATTGTCTGTTACCTATTGGGCTTCTTTGCCCAAGTTTCCAAGCACATGGCTGGGTGGGGAGATGTGCTCAATCCTCATTTTCCTCTTTCTTACATATCCTTATCTAAATCTATGTAGTAGTGGCTAAGCAGACACAAGATGATTTGAGCAAGTTAGGCAGTCACAGAAAGCAAAGATAAGAAGAGATTATTTGGTTCCTTGATAGCTGTTTTGTTATGCAACACCTAGTTTAGAAGAACATTTGTCTGAAGGAAATAAGGTTGTGGCCCTTGCATCTAGACCTAATGCATTGTGACACAATGTCATCGAGAGTATATATGAAATTCAACCAAATGATTATGCTACCAAATTCGGCTCTCCTATCACCATGCAAGACCCTAGAAATACTACAGATTTCTGCCCAATTCTATTCTATAGTAAAATAAAGAGTGTTGGTCTCAAATCTCTTTCTTCATGGATGTGTGGGAAGGGTGTGGGAGATGGGAAAAAAAATGTTTTCATTTGATATGCATATAGGTCATGGGATAATATATATGTACTGGGGAAATTCATAAAGTGGGTGTTGGAGAATAAAAGAATTTGGGTAAAAGATGAGTATTAAGAGAAACATGCAACTGTGACAACTGACAACTGCTCGCTCTAGGAACCTTTTAGATGCCATCCCTAGTACAATTGTCCTACCAATGCTTTGCCTTGCCATCATCGATTTTTATTATGGCATAAACCAGTTAACTAGGCATGTTCAAAAAGATAACCAATGAAGCATGGTGTTTGTTGACAATTAGTTCTTATTGGCAAAACCATAATTTGAATAAACCAGAAGTTGGGAGCTCCTTTGAATTCAAGTGTTTCACTTTCAAGTTAAGCGACAGTAAGGGAGGTATATACGCGTCACAACTGCCTCAACACCTTAATCAACAATAGTACTGGTACTTATTAAATTAGGTGCATCAGTGATGAGTTAAGTTCAATTTGCCTTATAGATGCCTACATCCCAACATGCCAAGAGAGGAGATTGAAGACTATTATCCACGGAATCAAGGAGAGATAATTCAAAAGGTGTAAGTATGAATAAAATATTTTATGATAGTAAAGTATCAATTATGCAGATGCATAAATCCTATAAGATTGAGATTACGCAGGCTCCACAGCATGTCAAATAAAATAAGAACAATTGAGTTGAGAATGTAAATATCTATTCATGTAACCTATAAAATTTTATCCACCCATTTCTACCACTAATCGTGAACGCTATTCACATTAAATTCAAATAAAATTAGATGAACCAGCACATAAGTAGATACGCTCTTCTCTAAGCAGTTAACAACCAGAACGGCCCCATGAGGTGCCAGTAGCAACCTTACAATAAAAATACCAAGTGGAATGCACAAACAAACAAGCATATATACATTTTCCTACAGAACAGCGCGTCATCCATAAAACAAATCAACCCAAATAAACTTTATATTTGTTCAATTCAAAACTTACAATGATTCGGCCTTCAATCCTCAAGTCCTTCTGCTCAAAAAGCCATATCTGAATGCGAGCTTTCTGCATCCACAAAATAGAAAAGAAAAAATAGATTTAAAACTCAACAACCCATTAACAACCAACAAAAAACAAGCAGACGTGGAAGAGAAAACCAGTAAAAGAGGCAAACAGTGACTTACACTTTGAAGAAACCTGAAAATCAAGTTCTGAAGCAGCACAAATTCACAAGGAAAAAAAGAGGGTAATATCAGTAAACAGAGAAACTATCAAAAACCCTAGAACAAAAATAATAAGTAACCAGACGTACAATGGGTTGGGTCATAATACGCTGCACTTTGGTGCTCGCCATGACTGTGAAGCTCTCGGGGATTTTTGGGGCACAGACTAGTGTAGTTGTAGAGACGTTTAAACCCTAAACCACACGGCCTTTAGAGAGCGTTCACGAGAGAGGCGGGTCTGTTTGGTACTTGGCTTGTTACGTAGAGCTGGAGGACATAACGAGAGAGTTAGTTAATCACTTTAGTCCCTGTAGTTTAATAAGACTATATAACCAATCCCTATACTTGTAAATATGTTTGCGAGTTTGAATTTTATGTTTTTTTAATCGGGGAATAGGAATAAAATAAAAGGAAAAGATAAATAGGTTAGAAAAATTAATTAAAAAGGATAAATTTGGCGTGATTCTGCAAGTGACAAGATCAACTAATTCTATTATAGAGTTACTTGCAATATGACCTTTAGAATATTTTGATGGTGTCACTTGCAAACCACGTCAAGTTTTATATATATATATTGATTTTGTCAAACACATAACTCAGTTGACCGACTCAAATCTGAATAAAATCTGATGACACACTTGAACCTTGTATATAAAAAAAAAAGCATAAAAAAATATAGAATATTGCCAAAAAAAAATCTCAATAACAATTTGTATTTTATATTAAATAATTTTATCTAATGTATTTTGTCTCTTGAAGAAGTTTATAACTTAAATAGAAAAGGTAGAAAATTATAATAATAAATCGAAAAGAAAAAAAATATAATTAAAATAAAAAAATAATGGAATTTGCTAATTAAACAACATCATTCAAGCCTAATTTTAAGGCCTTCCTCACTTAGTTACTTAGTTATAGCTAATGGACATTCATATAGAATTGGATTTGTGGAACCCTTTGATAAAATCTTAACGTGATTTAATGGTCAGGATAAAATCATAATTATTTTTTTTGTTGGACCAATCATGTAGTGTGATCAGATTTCTTTTAAGGTTTAGCTTTATCACCTTGATCCATGAACAAATCTACTAGGTTTTTATGTGATTTTGTTATGATAGATCCATAATTTGCCTCTAAAAATCATAATTCCAAGGTTTTTTTTTATTATTATTCTAAATAATATTGTTTCGGGATTGATATGTTGATTTGGAATTGATCCAATGATCTGAACCTCAAATAAGTTAAATCCGAGGTAAGGTATGACAACTATATATGCCCCCATTGTGAATTGTTGCAGGAATATCAGATGGAGATCAATTCTAAATCTTAAAGACTCAACACATCAACAACAAACTCTAATCCCCAAACATGGATACCACCACAGCAGAATGTGATAAAAACCAACAATATTGCTGCCTTTGCTGAAGTAAAAACAGGATCTGGATCAGTGATTGCAAGAAATGATAGCGGGCAAGTTAAGGTTTCAGCTATTTGTCCATCTCAGGATAGGATGTGCATGGAAATTGCAGAAGCTCTTACTGCTCGTCATGGTTTGCAGATGGCTTTGGATAGTGGGTATATCCTCATGTGATGTTGGAACTCGACTGCTTAGCAGCGGTATCGGCCATTAACAGTAAATCAAGTTCATGTTCAAAAACATTTGGAGCTTTTAGCCAAGATATTGTCATGTTATCTATCAATTTTTAGTCCTTTTTTTTCTTATGTCCATGGCAGGAGGGAGGCCATTATGGCTCTGTTGTCCTTCATAAGCTAGTTTGGATCGAGAATTATCCACCGGAGATTTTCACAGTGGTTACCGATGATTTCTAAGTTCATGGAATAAAACTCGATTTCATTCCTTCAAAAAAAAAAAAGCATTCCTTTTTATTGCCATTGTAATTCGGAGAGTCAAGTTTCTTAACTTTTACTGTTCTTTTCTCCGAGTTTTGGGAGCCAAAGACTTCCCCAGACCATTTCTCTCATTCGATGCGTGCTTCCTTCGAGCTCTTTCAAACCCCATATGCAAATCAAAAAACAAGAAGATGATGGCAGCCTCTCATCGGTTTACTTGTGGGAAGTTGGGGACACGTTTGAGAATTTTCAATGGAAAAAAAAAAAAAAAGTTCAGGAATTTGCTCAGAACTCAATGGCACATAAAACCTCACAAGCCATCGCTTCAGCTTTGATGCGTGTCTCCTACGTGCTACATTGGAATATAGCTCGAGGGGACAGTTGACTATCAAAAGTCTACGATTTTAATCCATTAGAAAATCTCTCTGCAACGTTTTCTATGTGTTCTTCAACTCTTTGTAGTTCTTCTTCTGATCAGTTATCTCCAAATGGTGTTTCTAATAAAATAATTGATGGCTTTTGGCTTATAAAAAATTAATTAACTCTTATTAATGATTTTATGTATGCATCGACCACAAAATTACATAATTACCCTTTCCAGTTTATGGCTCTTGGTCGAGTCTGGCTTTTAGTTTTCCTGCTTCCATATATACTCCATTGAAGGTAGCAAAGAAAGGCCCAAAAGAATGAAATGCATACTCCGAACATAAAAATCTTCCTATGTAGAGGCCTCAAAGAGAAAATATATATTTCTTATATAAATGTGTATATCTTGATTAATTTTATAAATTTTTAATGAGCTTAAAATCAGTAATAAAAAAACAAGAATAAATAAATTATTATTAACAATTTTGATAATGGTTGAGTAAGGAATTGTTTTTGTAAAAGGTACTCTCTTTTTTTTTTCAATATTTTAAAGTTGACAACGGAGGATAAGATGGGAATTTCATTTTTAATTTGAATAATAAACTGATTCCAATACCCTTGAAAGGAAGATAGAAACATGGCATGGTACAAGGCGTCCATCTGGTCTTTACTAGTTGAGTCATTGTCATCAAGTATACTTCCATTTGATTTAGTTAATTATTGCCAAATTGTATTTGATTGGTGAATATAAAAAACATTTCTACCGAGTCCAAATTTCAAGCTGAAGAAATTTCAGAGCGAAAACGCACACATGTATTCTAGCTAGCCTATATATGCTTGGTATCTTAGCCAAGAACTACATGTGGTCTTGTTTTATTCTTTAACGAACAAATGGCAATTCCGAAGCAGAAATTCACCCTGCCTTTTTTCACCCTTCTCTTGGTTAATCTCTGGTCCAAGCAAATGGTGATCATGGCAGTGGAGATTATACCAATAGGAGTAGTTCTTGATTTGAACTCTACAGTTGGAGAAATGGCACAGAGCTGCATATCCATGGCAGTCTCCGATTTCTATGCTGTTAATCCTGATTTTAAAACGAGACTCGCTCTTTTCACTAGGGATTCCAGCAGTGATGTCGTTGCTGCAACTTCTTCAGGTATATGTGTAAATTCTCATAATTTTCCCTCACACGCACAAGGCAGACTCTTGTTTAGCTTTTGTGGGGTGCATGATATTTGCAAATATTTCTTTCTGTTTAAATGACTAATGTCAAAAGGTGAATTGCGCTTTAAAAAAGGGCACTTCGTTTTTCCCCAAGAGAAGTATGCAAGGCAACAAAAGAAAAAAAGCCCTTTTTTTTATCGTTTCTACAAAATCCCATCTCCAAGTTTATTTGTTTCATGCAAGTCCCTCGTGAATCTTTGCTGGCTTGATCTCTCTGATTGAAGTGCTGGATTGTTGTAGAACATTTCAAACTTCAAACCTAATCTCCTGTTACTGACTTGTGGTTTTACTGAGTCAAAAGTCAAGAACAAACTAATAAACCAATAATTGACAAATACACTTTCGAAGCTGTTTGTGAAAGGGTCGGCTATTTGATCCTCCACTACTCTCAGCTTGTATTTTCTTTTTCATCTACTATTGCCACTGATCAAATTATCGGGTCCTTGTCTATATAACTTCTTTATTCAGTCCAAAATCTTTAGAAGCTGATGAAAAGGGATTCAGATGCTACTGAATTGTATATGCTATTTAGCTCGTTTGAGATCTAAAGGCTATATAACTTGTGATCCTGCTGGCACCAAGGTTTAATTGCTTACCTGTTTAATTATGATGGTGCCATTCTGCTTTGTATCTGTTTTGGTTACCTCTGAGTTTTTGGACTGTGTTATGGTCTTAATCTGTCTGTTCTCTACTGCAAACCTTTCTTATTGCCCGTGTAGACTAAGTGCATGAAAAACTCTTAGAGAAGGTACTTGTAACTAGAAACTGAAATCATGATGGTTCAAACTCAATTCCGAAGCCACGGTACATAACACAGCTTCCTATCTTGAACTGATTACGTCTATTCGAGGCAGAAAAGTAACAGTGGCCAAACAAAACCACACACACAGGCATGCTGTTGTATTCTTCCGATTAACATGGCAGAATTGTACAGTGGCTACAAGATCTTGTAGCTGGGGTAAGAGAGCCCCATTTAGCTGGGAGTTCATTAATGCTATGCACCAGTCAAGGCTAGATTAACGATGGAGTTATATATTCATAAGTAGTGATGGAGGAATCGGCATCATCTGACCTTAGTTGACTAGAATCTGTTTTAGTTTCGGCAAATGGTGACAGAAGCACTGGTTAATATGAGTAACGTATAAAGAATTTATTGTTGTGACTGGAAAATTGTGATTCTTATTTTATAGATTGAATATCTTTATTTTGTATCTAATTCAGTCATAGTCTTCTAAAATTCAGTGCTGGATTTAATGAAGAATGAACAAGTGCATGCTATCATAGGGCCTCAAAAGTCATCGCAAGCTAAGTTTGTAACAGAGCTTGGAGGAAAAGTAGAGGTTCCGATTGTTTCTTTCTCAGCCACCAGCCCAACTCTTTCTGCAACTCAAAGCAAATATTTTGTCCGGACTGCTCAGGATGATTCTTCTCAAGTGAAAGCAATAGCCAGCATTGTCCAAGCTTATGGTTGGCGGGAGATTGTACCAATCTTTGAAGACACCGAATATGGAAATGGTTTGGTTCCATTTTTGTTAGAGGCCTTTCAAGAGATCGACACTCGAGTCCCTTATGGAAGTAGAATTCCCTTGTATTTCAATGACACTCAAATCATGAGGGAGCTCAACAAGTTGAAGGCGATGCAGAAGAGTATATTTCTAGTGCATATGTCATCCTCCCTTGGGTCCAGGTTGTTCTTACTTGCCAAGGATGCAGGAATGATGAGCGAAGGATATGCATGGCTCGTGACAGCTGGATTATCCACCTTGTTAGATCCTCGAGGTTCTGAAGTCATGGATTCAATGCTAGGTGTGTTGGGTATAAAGCCACATATACCAACTTCAAAGAGACTCGAAAATTTTAAATCGAGATGGAGCAAAAATTTCACCATAAGCAAACCACAAAGTAAGATCAATGAACTAAACCTTTTCGGTTTGTGGGCATATGATACAGTTTGGGCATTAGCAATGGCTGTAGAAAAGGCTGGTATTGTCCATTCTAGATACGTAAAGCCGAATATTAGTGAAAGCACAGTTGACTTCGCTGCGTTGGGAAAATCTGAAACGGGGCCAAGACTCCTAAGCTCCATACTAAGCACAAAATTTCAAGGCCTATGTGGGGACTTCCATTTGGCTGGTGGAGAAAGGGTACCTGCAGCATTTGAAATACTCAATTTGATCGGAAAAGCAGAGAGAGTCCTTGGATATTGGACTCCAGAGAGTGGACTCTCACGAAACTTGCATAGTAGAGGTAAAATAGTATATTCAACTTCCAAAAACAGACTGAAGGAGCCAATTTGGCCAGGAGACACAACCCAGCAGCCAAAGAGTTTGAGGATAGGGGTTCCACAGAGAACTGGTTTTCATGAGTTTATCAAAGTGGAATGGAATCCTGAAGGTGATAAACCTATTGTTTCAGGTTTCACCCGAGATGTTTTCGTCTCCGTGATTGAAGCATTACCATTCCCCCTTCCGTATGAGTTCATTCCCTTCGTCAACAAAAATAAGGAGAGTGCTGGGACTTACAATGAACTTCTTGACCAAATCAAACTAAAGGTTGGTGTTATGCTACTTCAGTTTTTTCCTGCATGCAAAAATGAAATTCTGGATAAAGATGAACTTGTCTTCATTAATTGTCTTGCAGAATTTTGATGCTGTGGTGGGAGATATAACAATAACTGCCGATCGCTCAACATATGTTGATTTTACGTTGCCTTTTTCGGAATCAGGCATCACAATGGTAGTTTTGACAGGACGTGATGAAAGGGAAAACATATGGATTTTCTTGAAGCCACTAAGCCCGGGGCTTTGGTTAACAACTGGAATAGCATTCATCCTCACTGGCTTAGTGGTGTGGGTGCTCGAACACCGTGAAAACAAAGTATTCAGGGGAAAACCAGCTCAACAACTTGGCACAACGTTGTGGTTCTCCTTTTCAACCCTCTTCTTTGCACATAGTAATTTCTCTTTTAACTTGATTAGACTAATTTTTCCATTTCTTGATTTTCTGACAACTGCAAGTAAGTTCATGTTACTATAGAGCAAAACTTATGTTTTCAGGGGAGAAGGTGGTGAATAACTGGACAAGATTTGTATTGATCATATGGATTTTTGTGGTGCTAATCATATCACAGAGTTACACTGCTAGCTTAGCCTCAATTTTGACTGTAAAGCGGTTGCAGCCTACATTTGTTGATGTCAAAGAGATTAGAAAGAATGGTTACTTTGTAGGGCACCAGAAGAATTCTTTTGTGAAAGACTTCCTCGTAAAACGATTGAACTTCAGTGACACCGTGTTGAGGGAATATAGCACTCCAGAAGAGTATCATGATGCCTTGTCTAATGGAATCTACAATGATGGTGTAGCTGCTATCTTTGCTGAAATTCCCTACATCAAACGCTTTCTAGCAAAGTATTGCTCCAAATTCCAAATGGTAGGACCAACCTACAAAACCGATGGATTTGGCTTTGTGAGTCTCACTCTCCCTGTCTGTCTCTCACATGCAATCCCTCAGCATATTTTCAAGGCATATTTGTTTGGCAGTCGTTAGCTAGCTCCTTAAGCATAGAGCTGAACTGCTCAATTCTTGCAAGTGACTATTAAATCTTACCAGATGTCATTATAATCAATGGGATTTTGTTTTGATGTCAGGCATTTCCCCTTGGATCCCCACTGGTCCCTTACATTTCAAGGGCAATCTTGAATGTCACAGAAGACAAAGATAAAATGGAAGAAATTGAACGAAGGAACTTTGGTGGCGAAACCACTTGCTTAGATCAAGCTGCCATGCTAACCTCTGGTGGTCTTGGTATATCCAGCTTCGGAGGCCTCTTCATCATCACAGGAGTTGCTTCCATATCTGCACTTCTGATATATGTCACGAAGTTCCTTTACATTCATTGGCCTGCTTCGAACACCATGGATCAAGAAAGATCCTTTTACTCGAGAGTTCGTGAATTGGCAAAACATTTTGACAAGGCAGATCCATCAGCTCATCATCTTAATAGAGCTGCGTCAAGAGTTCACCCTGTACCAGGTGCTGAAATAGCTGGAGCTTCACCTCATATCGATGATGCGCGTGGCCATTCAAGGACTTCCAGTGAAGGATCTGGAGACATCATTGGAGATCAAGCCCATGACAATCATACCCCACAGAGCAGTGCTGCAAACCCCGAACCCCCACGCACACAGTAGACACCGCATCCTTTCTTTTTAGGGAAGGCAGAATGCTAATTTCCACTGACAGTAGTGGGCTTCAGCTGGTGCTAATAGTAGCATTCGCTGGTTATCGATTGGAGAGATGTTCATGGTGATGTTACTTAATTAGGAACTAAAATTCTTTGTATCTAATGAAGCACCAAGATCCTCTCTTTTTAGTTACTATCACCAAAGTTCTCAAACCATGACTAATGGCATATTGTAATCTTCTAGCCATTCATCCGATCCCAACTTTGCTATTGAATTAGCTATAACTCATTTGAAGTTCTTTGCCGATGCTATTTAACTTCAAGAGGTGTTACTAATTTGGTATATTAATGGTTCAGGTTTCGTCAAGTTTTGTTTACAAAAGCACCCCACATTCCATTTCAATTTCCGGTTTGGACAATGATTTGTGCTGTGTTTTCTCATTATCTATGTTAGCGAAGCTGCTCTTTTCTGTGCTGGTTTTTCTGATGCCAAGGCTGGCTCTGTCGTAATTCTTCAAAACTGAGTTGATTTCCTTGATACTTGTGGTTTTTCTGCATTTGCATTAGTTGACATTGCTGGGGATAAGGATATGTATTGCCCGACTGAATTAGTTTTCATTGTTGATAGTAGAATTAGACAGAGAAGAAAAATCCAACATTACGAGAAGGGATAGATCCAAGATCAAATTATAATTCCCTCAACAAAAACATTCATGGTTACAATTCCAAACTTAAATTTCAAGATTTTGTTGATGACCGATAAAAAAGATAATAACCCTTCTGAAATAACCGGGAGAGATGGTTGAGTGGACTGGAGCCCGATCGTTTTTTTATATATCGAAATGGATGATTCCAGTGTTCTCTTCAATTACGAAGACCGCCTGGCCATGAAATCTTTCAATCTTTTATTTTAGCATGTTCATCAACAAGGATGAATCTGAAATAGTTAGCCTCCTTGAACGAAACCAAAAAAATCCTGCCGCTATGGCAAGTGTGATTTCTGTTTATTCCCACCTTGGATCGCTCTATTTCATAGGTATATAAATGCAACATGTGTGTTGACGAAGACATCATTTTACGCATCTGCTATTTCTTCTTCTCCTGATTTAGAACATTTTTGCTGGCAGTCGTCCTTACTGTTGTTGGATGTTTAGAAGAATAATATTTATGATTAAAGAGGATGAAGGCGTCGTTGCCAAGCTGTCTGCTACTTGGAAGAACAAATTCTCGTATTCTCCTTAGCTTTGAAAACCTTGTGAAGCTTTTCTTCTTGCATATCTGTTGATTTCGTGATACTGTGTGCCCCCCTGACCACACGCAGCACGGTCCCTCCGCTTCGCTGCGCTCTTCCATGAACATTAACGGAGTTGATGGGGTTGATGTTTTTGCTTTAATTCTAACATCCTCGGCAAACAGGAGATCATCACGGTTGCATAAAGTGTAAGTTGGCCTAATCATACCATTTTGGAATATATCTTCTGCAGATATCAAGGGTCCTGAAGGATTTGCGCATACGAAACTAAATTCCTCCTCCTCCTGATCTCTTACCACTGGTGGTAGACGTGGATTCTCGTGGTTTAAAAGCTGATCTTTATGGTGGTCATTGTTTTGTGTGGATCTCTCCTGCCGATGATCCTCGGTTACTTTCATTTTTTTGCTGAAATCTTCCCTCAAACTGCCCACCATTAATTCTGTATATTCAGTTGCACTACAACTAGAATTAATGGAGCGTTCATTCTCACCCGAACTCACCTGCATTTCTCAACCACTCCATATTCAACGCTGGGTTGGCACCTGTGTGATCGATCATAAAGAGAGCTGGTTGCCTGATTGTCCGGCTGGCTGGCATTGATGGAACAAGTTTTCTTGTGTTTGTTGTGGCCAAACCTTTTTGAGGGCCAAATTTCTTGAGGGAGTCCCGAAATATCGCTGGTACAGCTTAAACTGTTCGTGGAATAACATAAGCAAAGGCTTCTGAGTCAATTGCCTCGGCATCGCCATTTTAGTGAAGAAGACATGCTGTTGTGTCTCTGGGAATAGAGTCCTCAAAATTTAAAAAAGAATGTCAAATTTTTGTGACTTACTAAAAATTAATATATATAAAAAAAAATTAAAAGGGATCAAGAAAACACAATCTCTCAGGACACGTGTTTTTCTTTCTTTATTTATTTATTTATTTATTTATTGCCACTACTGTCATATAACTTTTCCCGGGCATGGTCCTGCGCTATGTGTCGTGGATACATGTTATTCTTTTTATAAAATATTTAATATCCTTTAAAAAAACAATAACTGAGGTTATAGTCTCACCTAACTAAATATATTTAAATAAAAAAAATGATAACAGGCAAACAAAAATTTAAAAAAATAATCAAGACAACTAAAAAAATCTTTATCCAAGAGCAACAAACCAATATTGTTTTTTGTATAGAGTATTTGGGTATTGCAAATATATTCTAAAAACCAAAATGCAATGGTCTTGATTAGCTAAATAAACTAGTTTTATTTGAATGAAAAAGGAAAAAAAATCAATAACAACAAGCAAATATAAATTAAAAAAATAAAGATTACTAGAAAAAAAATCATTTATTAAAGAACAGAAAATTGATGTTGTTCAGTTTTCAATTAATTAAATATAAAATGATAAAAAAACATAAAAAACCAATGTGAGTCAACTTGAGATGACATAATAGACATAAAATTTGAACATTAAATCCTAAATCATAAATTCTAAGATGTGAATCAGTTCAAGTTAACCTACCAAACTTGCATCTTAGATCATGAGGTTAGGATAACCTAGTTAAGAAGAAATTGAAAAAGAAAATAAGCAAAAAAAAAAAAAGAATATCAACCTTGTTAACTTTTCAAACTCATAATTATCATATCAAAAGCATCATTTATGAAAAAAATACAAATATCAAACTTAACAAAATAAAACATTGGTGGATGAAACCATAAAAAAATAAACAAAAAGATTCAAGATAAAAAAAAAATTAGCAATTAAAATATTACGATTTAAAATCAAAATAAAAAAATAAATTAGAGTTCAACAACAAATATTTTATTTGTAGGTTAAATTGAAAAGAATAATAACTTTAATAAAAGGATAAAAACAATCAAAAGAATTAGGATTAAATTGTAAAAAATTATATACCATAAGTTTAGATTGGAGAATGAAATTAAAAACCAATGAAACTTATACTAAAAAGCCAAGGAAAAAAAATCTCAAATCAAAAGAATAAGGACAATACATATATACATATATACATATATATATACATATTTGTTTGTGTGTGTGACAAATAAAGATAAAGAGATGAAATTAAAAACAAATAAAGTTTCTATAAAATGACCAATAACAAAAAATAAAAATAAAAATAGTAAAAACCAAAGTTGAAATAGTTAAAAAAAGAGAGGACCAAACAGTATTTTTATGGAAGGAGAGGAAAAAGAAAAAAATCATTAGTGACAAACCAATTCTTTTCGCCAATATGCATTGTATCATTAAAAAAGAACACGATTGCATATTCAATGACATGATGAAATTATAGCAATTTCAACCATTAAGAAAAGCTAGTCCCCTAGTCCAAAATAAGCAGGCACCACCAATACAATGGTGTTTTGACTGCAAACGTTAATACCCTTTTACTTTAAAAATATAAATTATCAAACAAAAAAAAGATGAAAGTGCCCTAATGGTCCTTGAATTAAAAAAGGAACTAAAATAGCTCTTTTATTTAGTTTTAAAATTTTTTATTATAAGAGTAATTATATCATTTTATTATATCTAGAAAAAATGAAGAGCAATTTATATCCTTGTACAAATTTTTAATGGTTAAGGTGTCGTGTAAAAGGATCAAAAAACCCTTAAAACAAAAATAATTGATTATTTTTTAAAAATAAAAATATCATTTTATTATTATATTGAATAATAAAATGAGCTTAAGTGTGGAGTGTTTTTGTCTTTAGCATTAGCTTCTTCCTTTTTTTTCCCAACACAATAAGTGGTGATTGGGCTTGGTCATTTATTTCTAGTTGTTTTTGTTAGCTTATAATAGTTTCAAAAAAATATCTTATTATGGGATTTGTTTTTGTTTTTTTAAAAAATAATTTGATTAAATTGTTTGTCAAAAATTAAAAATAAGAGGATCAAAATTAAAAAATAAAGTAAAATGATAGCCCTTTTAATAATTATTTTGGTCTCTAATTTATTTTTTTAACTCTAATCATCAATTTTTTCCTCAATTTTATTTTTTTATATTGTATTGATTAGTAATTAGGCCAAATGATTTATTTCATATTATTTTTTGTAAAGTTATCACACTTTAAAAAAAAAATTGGTTTTGTTATTCATGAAAAAATAAAAATGAGGGGATAAAATTGAAAATTAGGTAAAAGGGCAACCGTTTTCTAAAACAAATGTGGTGTCAAGTGCTTTTTTTGAAAAATTTTGCCTTATGATTTTTTTTTTAATTTTTTTATTCCTCTGAATTAAACAATTTGTATCAAAACTTTTTTTATTCACTTTTTAATTTCTAAGTTTGGGGGAGAGATAGAGAATCACTGAAAACTGATAAAGGAATGAAAAACAGATTCATCTTGAAGAGATAAATGTCATCAAGGCATTTTAAAGCTTTCATGTTGCTAAAAAAATGGATCAGGGTTGAAAAAATATATTTTATTTTTTAATTGATTCTAAGGGCTTTTTCAGTTGAGTAGTTGGTTTATCAAGGTTATACAAGTGTTTTTGTGGTGTTTTTTTAATGTGAAAATAGGGTAAAATTTAGTTTTTAAAGTTAAAAAAAAAACACCTATTTGATTTTTTAACCATCTGTCTAATAATTAAAAAGTCGTTATATATAAGACGCATTAAAATATCATAATAGGTAGCTCCAGTTTTGCACAACGTTAACAGTGTGTGTGTGTGTCTATATGTATATATATTCGTGTTATAAATATTGATGAAGTGAAAATAACACTATTATTTATTTGTTTATTGTAATTTCAATTTGATTCATCGAAATCATAATGTCATTAACAAGTCAAGTTGGGATTTTCTTAATTTACAAAAGAACATCATAAGCACAGAGGGACAACCATGTCTATTCATTACCATATTATATTCATAGCAGAAGCTTGCTGGCATGCATTTTCCTTGACCCACGAGCCTACAGATTTCGTGACAGCTAATGGCAAGGTAGAAGAGCATTCCTTTTGTGTCCTTTCTCTTGCCGAGCCACTACCGTCAGTGCTTGACAGGGAAGAACGTGCTATGAGGTAGGTGTCCTTCCTAATTTGAACTCATCGGTTCAAGAAATTGCAGAGAGCTGCATATCCATGGCAACCTCCGATTTTCAAACGAGGATGCTCGCTCTTTTCACAGGGGGTTCCAGAGATGTAGTCGCTGCAGGCAAACACTTCCCCGACACTCAAAGGCACCCATAAGAACACTATCACTTGTGGCTTTGTTGTTAAATAAAACCGCAGAGACATGGATGGCATTGTAATGATAAATAAAACAAAGAGAGTAAAAGAAACACGGGAGTGCTATGGACGATCACTTTTCGATTGATTATCGTGACTTGCAAATCCATAGTTAAGCACCTGGTAAGTGTCATGAACAGTATCACAAATTGCGTGCAGGATCTGTCCAAAACTTAAAAGGAGAAAAATTATTGACAATTAATGAATTTCGAATAGCTAGAAATTTGACAAATAATATAATATACAAGCCTGATGGCTGAACACAATGTCTGGTAGTGATATCAGCCCCAAGGAAAAGACCCCCTTGAAGGATACCAACCTAAACCAAAGGCCACCCTGGAAGCCTAATCTCCATTAACCATGAGAGAATGAAAAGGGACTCTCTTAATTTCTACAAATGACGAGTATTCCTTGCTCATGGGCTGCTTCCAGGGTTCGCCATCCATCTGCATAAATGCATCTTTCCATTCCCCACCCCTCACTTCCAATCGTATTGCTGCAGCCTGAAAGGTACCAACACACAACTTGTGAAAATGAAAACATAACTTCAACACCGGTGTTGGGTTCAACCCTCGAAAGTAACACAATGACAGCCTGCCTCAGGCATTCAAGAACTTCAATGTACATGATTAGCAACTGTGAACTAAGATTAAAAAATGGATTAGCAACTGTGAACTAAGATTAAAAAATGGCAGTTTGAACGTCAATAAAGCCTGTTTCTAACATTAAATTACAGCTGGTAAAACCTTGACCAAAATATAAATTAGATCCATCAAAATTTTCTACCAAATATTGTACAGCAATATAATTCATACATAGGTAATGCCCAAAGCACATTTGCACACTAACACGTGCATACCTAAACACACAAAATAAAAATTTCAAAATATAGATTCATGGTTGACAACATTTTATATATTCTTGTCTCTCAGATGAACATAGCACAACCTCTTAAAAGTTTAGGATCCACTAATTTATTTGATAAGATCCAACTGACAGATCGATTAAATAAAGAAAGATCCAGGGATCATATATTATGGCACTCCAAACCATCATAACATACTAGGATTGTGATGAAAACTAAATCTTAATTTATACTTTAAAACATTTTCAGACTGTTTGGAACCCTTTGAATTGAATTCAATTAAGAGGTTTTAATCAAACTCATGTTTGAAATTATTTGAAGTGTTGAGAATTAAATTCCAAATGGAATTCAATCTCTAAAAATAGTCGGAGCCATCCTATCCTCTCTGACTGACTACACTAAAGAGGAGATATTAATATTAAAACGAGCTTCCTCAAAATACAAGAGACTTTTGAAGGAATAAGATTAAGGTAATATGGTTAATAACGAAAACAAAATGAATTGAGTTTTCTCTTTTGCAAATAGACATGTGATTTCAATTTATTTATCAATTAAATTCAAATTGAACACTATAATTGAACTCAATTACAATAGAAAACTGGTTCCAAATAGCTTGTTTAAGCATGCACTAAATTTATCAAGTTTCAATTGACTACAATACCTGGGCTATGTGTTTCGCAGAGATGAGTTCAACCATGACGAATGATGCATGCCATCCTTGCTTTAAGCCAAAAATTTCTAGGAGGCCATCATCAACATGGGCCTCCACAAAGCCTTTCTGGAAAATTAAAATATATATATATATATAAATGATAAATCATTCTTGGGAATCAGAAAAGCAAGCAAGCATAATTTTAGCCAAGCATGAGAACAAGTTTCAATTATCTCCAAGGTTATGTTTGGTTTGGGGTAATGGAGTTATATACTTCAAGGGTAATCATTAAGGTTGTTTACTGTAAAAAACTAGAGAGGGAATTATCAAGGGGTTAAAAATTACTCCCAAATGGTGCAAATTGGGGGGGATATTTTAACCTTGGAGAGGGAGAAGTAAAATATTTTCAAGAAAGAAAAAACTTATCTTTTCTACATTTTTTACTCTCTTCCTCTAACTTATATAACCCATTTTCCCCTCTTTTACTTGCCCCTTGTTGGTGGAATGCTCTAACATACATTATTTATATTTAATTTTATTTGGCCCCATCAATCAATACATTTTTTTTTGAACCTCATGCCAAAAAGCTTTTAAAAGTCGCTTTTACACCCACAGTTGCAGCCTTGAAAATTACTCATTTAATAATTACTCTTGTAATAATTTATCACTGTTTTTAACCTTGTAACCTTTCAACGAAAGGTAATCCAAGTCATAGAATCGCAGGTGTCATATGGAGATAGCATACAGAAGTTTCAGGTAGTAAATAGCACATAACAAAATTCATAGAACAAATTGTTTAGTGGGAAAAATAATCTCAGAGAACAGATATGTGATACCTTTTCCAAATACTCTGGTTTTGGGCTACCCCATGGATTTCTTCCACTTGCATAACTGTGAAGATTTAAAGCAACGATTGCCCTCACACTGGAAGAAAGAACAAAAGATAGTAAATTAATTATAACCAGATAGCACACAAAGGGTAAAAGAATGAGGTGCTGTATGTATGATGTCAAAGAGTAAGATTAGCAAAATATCTCCAGCAACGGAAAAAAACGAAACAAAAAGAAATATTCAGGTCAGACAAAACACTTGCATGAGTTTATGAAATTGAGTATACAGTTATGGAAGGCTGAAACAAAAAAAAAAGAAAAAGAAAAAAAGAAAGTGCTCAGAAGCATCTAGTTACTTTAATCATTAAGTATCTCAATAGAAATTGCATCAATCACACTCTTACCTTTTAGGAACAGGTATCTGCTCCCATTCTGAGCAATTGACCTTCTTAACATGCATCCTGATGATATTCTTGAGTCCCCTGCAGCCATTAAATGTTATATCATCATATAAATGATCAAGGCAACATATTGTCATAAAATTTTGTAACGAACATTAACAATGCATAAAGAAAATTCCAAAAAAAATGAATAAATAAAAAAGAACAGCTACCTTGCATACAGTCAAAAATATTTTATAAGGAGATTCCATAGAAAACGAATGAGGCGATTCCATAAAAAAAAATGAATTTATAAACAAGAAAAAGTAACTTGAACACAGTCAAATAAATTAGATAAGACGATAAGAAAAACTAACTTGTATACAGTCAAATATATTTGATAAAACAACAACAACAACAACAATAATAATAATGAGAGGGAAAAGAATCAAATATCCAAAGCATGACCATTCAGCAACTACTATTTAAAATGAAAATCTTTGTCACCCATATTTCCAAGGGAACTGCTGTGAGGCAGTACCAATGGTTGCACATGAAAAATTTAGAAATATATAAAGGAACATAAAGTTCTGAAAATTCCTGACAAGCTTAGCATGGTATGAGATTTAGAAACAGTGGTCAAATGTTAGTGTGGTATGAGATTTAGAAACGGTGGTCAAATATTGCAAGAGAACATTTTCTAGTGAAACAAAAGTTAATCAGAGTATATTCCTTGAGTTAATAAACAAATAATAATAATAATAATAATTTAAAGAAATGAAAAGAAAAAAAAGGTCATCCATCACTACGACAAATTGAACTATAATCCTAGTTACAAAGTCGTTAAAACTAGTTGTAGACCGATAGTAGTGGGATTCTGCGTGTTAGAATATGGAGACAGTCCTACCCTCCAGCACCGTTGCATGAAGCGACTACTCTCAAGACTCAGACTTGCACAGTTAAGGTTGCAAGCTAAGAAATTTTACAAACTAAGCAATGAATCCAAACATTATTCTAGTCATTAAGTATTAGAACAGCGAAGAGAAACGAAAGATGTTCAAAATAAATGGTATAAAACCAACTTAAGTTCTGATATCTCTAACCTCAAACTTGGATCACTTATGCAAGGTGTGAGGAACCAGCCCTGAGTGCAAGTGTATCCAGAGTAGATCAACTGCAACAACAGATCAAACACAGTATTGTATCAATATTACTAAAAACTATTGAACCCTAGACTAGGTTTAGAAGTTTTAAAAAAACGATGCCTCGTCAACAAGCTCGAAAAACATCTGTTTCACTAATCACAGTGAAAATAATGTTAAAAGTTAAGCACACTCAATGGCTTATCTATATTGATTGATGGAGTGCTTCAACTCCTAACCCTAATTAGAGCTACTTTAGCCACCAAATAAGAAACAATAAACACTAAAACCTTGAATAATCATATAAACTAAGAAATCAAGTATTATCCTGAAGGTCCATCAACTCTCTAGTAACTTTTTGACCCTACATATAACTTCTTATCATACCTATAAGTGCAAGAGGACAACATGAATGGCTCAACAAACAACACAATTGGATGACCTTTCTACAGCTTCGGTGAATTTCAACAAACAATAGAAACATGAAACCCTTGCAGCTGAATCTTTTTTCTAAACGGAAAAAAATTTAAAAATTAGTATGTGTTCAAAAATGGAATGTAGGTTAGATATATTTTATTTGACTTCAATATTTTTTTTTCTTCTCAAGATTTTCAATTGTTTGCAATTTCCAAATATTAGTCTGGCACAAGCAATTTTAATGGAATAATACAAATGTATCAAAGAACAGAGCTCTAGCAAAATATGGAGATTATATGTCACTTTCCCACCATCATCATAATTTAATACTACATCTATACAACAAAGACAGTCCAGGTTTCTGTTTGGTTGGTCCCAAAGTACAAGTACAATCAAAGAATTCATGTTTACAGGGTTTTACCAAGGTAAAACAAGTGCAAATTCATATTTAAAGTAACAGGAAGATTTGATCAAACCTTGTTTGAAATAGGACCTTGTGCAAGGTAAGGCTTTTCATTGCGTAAATGATGGAAGCCATAGGCAACTTGAGCATCCATTCCTGTGCGAACAAACAATAAACTTAAAAGCAACCTAAAGAGCACAACAAAATACAAAGATTCATCACAAGCGCAGACCTGCAAGGTTGTCATTTGGAACAAAAATTTTTAAGTCATGAAGCAAGTCTTGGCAAATGAAGTTTATCTTTCTTTTTAAATGTCATAGGATTCTTATTTGAGTTAATTGACAAAATATGGTTCCACATTCACTGCCTAGTTTTGTATTTCATGAACAAACAATATATAACATAAGAACCAATGAGATAACATGCTGGAGAACAAATGGGCACAACAAAGGAAGCAAATAAAAGAATCATATCAGAAGAACCAAAGCAACAGATTGTTGAGAATAGAACAGTCTTGTTTGAGTTCATCAGTTGAGACTCTCATCAACACAAGAAGTTGTTGAGTTCAAATTCAGACATGACAAGTCTCTAAAACCAAGCTAAAGCCATACGTGCACAACATTCTCAGCCACTCTAGAGCATATTGGCATACCTATGCTGAAGTAATTATAAAACACTCCTTCATAGCAGTTCATTTTCTCAGGCAGCTCCCCCTCAATTCTTAAACCCTGCACCCAAAAGAAAGTGTCAAATCTCTCAGATACCAGATTTGTACCAACAGATCAGCATATCAACATCACAAGATTAAACTATCAAAGCGACTAACTTTCAATTGACAATGAGAAACAAGATGTCTTCCCTTTAGACATGTATTTGTTCTTTTAAATCCATAAACCCCCGCCCCTGAGGAGGTTTGGGGGGGAGGGGGGGGCATGGCACATTCTTTTTGCAGATGAGACAGGCACATGACCCTAGATGAGGCAGCACATGGTGAAAGGAGGATTCATTCAGACAAAATATGGGCTTGAATGATCTTTGTTAAATGCAAAGTTGAAGTCCTCAAAGTAGTTTCTAATCATATTAATTGATTCTAAATATATAATATTACCATTCTTTCCAAGATACATGTGCCTTCAGAAATTCTTAAGATCAATGTTCATACTTTTCACTTTGATGAAAGGTGATTATAGGCTTCTTTTTATGCTAGCAAATCTAGCATGTTTCAAAAGTATCTCATTAAGTAGCACCCAGATCCAGAAATTTTCCAGGTCCAAAACACATTTCCCGATAAATTAGAAATCCTTTCCTCTATCCTGTTAACTAGCATGGGTCTGTAGAGTAAGCTAACTCATCCAAAGGTCATCCTAGCCCTTGACAATGATAATACCTATCAGCATCGTAAAACCAGACGGTAACATGAAAATGAAAAGTCATAATAATAAAAATAATTTTGGAGCAGGACAATCCACTACCTGATCAAGGGAACAATCATCTGTGGATTTCAGGGAATGGGGCGGATCCACCACTTCTCCTCTTGGCATTGCCATTAGAAGATGCCAACTGCATCATCAAAAAGGTAGCATTTATAAGTGCTAGTTATATTGAAAAGCCATAATCAAGCCACGCCTGTTACCAAACAAGACTTCTTTCAAAGGTACAAGATTTGTTAACAGCACAAGGGCATTCAAGCTGCAAAGAATTAGAAGGGATGCGCACAAGAGGAATCCTCAAGGGCACAAAATCACAACAGAAACCGAAAACAGGCAAAAAATGTCAAGATATCACGTCTTAACAGGTAAAATTAGAACCACCCGCAAAAACCGAGTGCTAAGCAGTGGCAAATCAGGGAAAACATCAGCTGTAAGGTTGATGCACAGAGAGGCATCTCCAAGCTACAAAATGGCCACAATTGTCCCCACATTATGTGATTCCCAAGAAGAAGGATTTCTTTTAAAGTTAACAAAGCATCGAGCAACTTGAATACTGGCAGCTCTCAAGGAATTATCGACTTCTAGATAAAATGAAAAGAACTTAACAACAGAAATACATTTTTTTGTTAATAACATAGGAGCAGCTTGCAACATAAGAGAAAGCTTACCTATCTAGACGGCACACTGGACCAGTGATGGCCCTGAGAAGTGATCTTTTGACAGCTGATTTCCAGGCAAAAGGGAACGAACCACCCTGAAAAAAATCATTCAAGATCACAATTTAACAGTGCTCTTATCCCTGTTTGATTCTGCATTTCAAAAACACTTTTAAAAAAATTTAAATTTTTTTATTTTTTTTATTAACTTCAAATTAATATGTTTTTAGTGTTTTCAAATCGTTTTGATGTGCTGATATCAAAAATAATTTTTAAAAAATAAAAGAAAATCATTAACATGTATTTTAACACGAAAAGCTATTTGAAAAGCAACCACAACCACACTTTCAAACAAGTCAAACTCAAAATTTAACGTAAAAGAGAAGCTTACCCAACCAAAACTCCTTGACAGGTCATTTCCAGTACCAAGAGGGATGACTGCTACAGGAGGAACAGGCTCCCTGCCCTGCCTATGAAGTTCTGTGAGACTTCCTAACACCCACCCAACCGTACCATCACCTCCCGCAACCTGTTCAATCATCCAAGAATTTCTCAAATAACACACATCCAGGAAACAGCATCATTACCATGACCATTTTTGTACAGATCAAGAAAAGGTCCATTTATTACCAAAATTCTCAACTTGTCACGAGTATCTTTGGCACAAAAATCACCAAGGCCGGCCAACTTCTCTAAACATCCCAAACCATACTCCACAAATTCATTAGGCCTCACCTCGCTTAGATCAAAAACCTGCATTGCAAATAATTACTTATTCAAAACCCCAACTGTCTATAATCATATTAACTAAAACTAGTCAAACAGCCTTTTAATAATTATTTTTCATTGCCTTTTTTTAATTTCTATTTAACTCGGCTAGACCCATGTTTAAGCTGATTTTTTTACTGCTACGTTAACAAGAAAACTTTCAGTACTAAAACTAACTACACTTATTAAGAAAAGAAGAAGAAGAAGACAAAGAAGAACAAAAATCACTTGCGAAACCAGCAGGAGCAGTCTATCATGATTAATTAATTTTTAATCATCCTTTTTTTCACTAAATCTTCACTGCTCAATTCAAAAAAAAAAATTATTTTCAACAACAACAATAACCAACAAATCAAGACGACGCAAAATAATCCTCAAAACGACACAATGGGAAAAGGGGGGGAAACACAATGCATTATTACCTGCTCCTCTCCCATTAATTGCTGAAGCCTCTCTTTAAGTTCAGGCCCATGCCGACCACCACTTCTGGAATTCACAAACACCACCATAGGCCCCTCCGGCGCCTCCTCACGACCAGCACTATTTCCTTCTCGGTAACGGTCAGCGGCGGCATTAACATCCTTTGAATTGATTGAATCTCGAATTGCGTGGCGCAGATATTTAGGCATCGACAGTTTCCTCTTCAAATCCTCTTTGTTTACTCTAAGGCCTGATAATCCACATCCTCGAATTGATTCAATTACTGATGATCTCGACGTCACTATCCTAGCCGTCGATCCTTCCGTCGTTGAGGCCGTCGGCGAATCCATTTTATTCTTCAAAAAACTAAAAAAAAAAAATGCCTCTCCCCTCCCTGTATCAACAACTCATTTAATATCTCTGTCAGAGAGCAATGAGCTTTGGAGATATGATTATTTTTTTTTTTAAGGTTTTCTCTGTGTTGTTTGATATATATATTTAAAAATAAATAAAAGTGAGTTGGTGTCTAGAGAGAGAGAGTTTTGGTTTTGGTTTTGTTTTTTAGAGAGAGAAATGGCGGTTTGTTTTTCCAGATTTTTAAAAAGGGAGGAATGATGGTGCGGACAGTTAACTAGAGTGAGTAATTATGTTGTCTTCGTTAAATTACTAATGGTGCCAGCTGGAGTTTAATTAATTTAATTTTTTCAAAAAACAGAACAGTAAATTAATTTCATTACTCTTTTTTTTTTCTTTTGAAGTATAATTATTAACATTGTTATAAAAACTTAATTTAAATAAAAAATAAAATTACAAAATTTTAATAGATAAAAAATTAATTCCGATTTATCCAAACACATTTAAGTTTTGAAAATATCAACAAAAAAAACAAAGCATCGTTTTATCATACAAACACTTTTAACCACTGTAAAAAAGAATTATATAATGCTTTCTACTTTATCGTAGAAAATAGCATTTGAATCGGATAATACCATTTGCATTATCCAAAAAGCGAGGGCATCCTCATTTAATGTGCGCACAATTATTTTTTATTCTTTAATTATATTTATACTTATTAAAAAAACTAATTTGTCCTCCATGATCTTATAAACTAAAAGGCTACAATGAAATTAAAAATATTTCTTTAAGTGAAATAAAGTAATTTTTTATTGTGTTAAAAAGTATTTATAAAACAATTTATTTCTAATTAATTTAGCAATGTCTAAATGATTCCGTGAAAAGAATTACATACCTACAATAAAAAATTTTATTTTATAATATGCATTATAATGAATTTAGGGTTATAATATTTTAATATGCATTATAATGAACAAAATCATCATTAAAGTATTCTAATATGCATTATAATGAATTTAGGGTTATAATATTTTACTGAAATCTTTTGTTTTATTTATTTATTTTTTGTTATAGCTATAACCATTAAATATGTAAATGAAAAGGTATTTAATAGAAAGAAGTTTGTTAAAAAAACAAAAATGATATTGATATTTTAATATTAATATGATATAGAGTATATTTAATAGCATGGTAGCGATTACTTTTCAAATAATTTTTATGTCGAAATGGATGTCAATGATATTTTTTTATTTTTTAAAAATTATTTTGAACATTAGCCTATTAAAACGATATAAAATATACAGACCATATTAAATTTTAATAAAAATAAAAATAAAAATTAATTTTTTTTAAAACACACATTCAACCGCGTTCCCAAATAGTCTCTATATTAGCAATCAGCAAAAGAACCTGATGTGTTTATCTATTTGTTTTATTTCTCCCGATCTGTATTTGATATTAAGGTAAACTTATTTTTAAAATTGTTTTTATTTAAAAATATATTGAAATAATATTTTTTTATTTTTTTAAATTTTTTTAACATCATCATATCAAAAATTAAAAAAAAAACATAAAAAATAATTTCAACTGAGAAAAAAATTCAATTTATTTTAAAGATACTTTTAAAACACACACAAAAAATGACGAGTTAAGTGATAGATGCATAGGATAGGTCCAAAAAAATATTAAATTAATATTAAAAAATATATTATTAATTTTTTTATATGATTTGCATGGAAATATAGCATTGTTACGAAAATATGTAATCAAAGTTGAAATGTTTGAATGATGAAGAACAATGCGTAAACTCAAGGAAACTTGATATCCACGTTTGCCTATCAAAATAATCAACACACCATCTATAATGACCCGGCAATTTATATTTACCTATTTGATGTAAAATTTTAACTTATTTAATTTTTAAATAATTTTTTGCTTAAAAAAACATTAGATTGATTGTTTTAAGTGATTTTTAATGGTTTTTTATTAAAAAACCAAAACTAAAAATATTTTAATTAAAAATATTTGAGCAAAAATACCATATTTGAATACCATGTTATTCAGGGCGACCCCTGATGTGATAATTATACCTTGCTTAATTTCAAGACATAAATAAATATTTATCACATTCAATCTTGAGAAAGTGTTTCTGGGAGTTTAATTACAGAGAAAAATCCTCTAATTTCGTGCATTAATTCACAATTATCCAGCATGATCATTCCACGCGCATGGTCATGCCCCAGCCGGCATGGATGACCCGTTTTCTTGTCGCCATCACCGTAGGTTTGTTTATTCGGAGAATGTCTTGCAACATGGTACATCCTCATCCCATGCACGTTTTAAGCACTGGGTTCTTGTCCCTTCACGAGGGCAGTATCAGCCTCTACTAAAACGTGTTTAAAAATACACGAGCTTCTTTCGAAATACGGCGAGGTCGCGTGTTTCTAAATACGTTAAATTTATTTTTTTATTTTTAAATTATTTTAATGAAATGATATCAATTTTTTTTTTAAAAAATTATTATTTAAATATATTTTAAAAAGTTAATGCTACTGTAACATCAAACAAGCTTTAATTGTTTGTTTGATTTAAAGTAGTTTTTTGTTTAAAAATATTTTAAAATAATATTTTATTAATTTTTAAAATTTATTTTTAATGCTACCCTATTAAAATAATTTTAAAATACTAAAACAAAGAATTTAAAATAAAAAAAATCAATTTTTTAAACCACAGACACAAAAACAACTTGCAATTAACTAAATGGTACTTTGGTATTTTTCTTCCACGAAATGGGCTATTGTGGAAGCTAAGCGCTGCTGCTTCAACATAGTGGCTGCCAGCCTATTTTTAGTTTCTAGACATTAAAATAAAATTACAAAAGGGAGAATATCAATTCAGTCCCTGGCCTGTGTGCTAATCTTCAATTAAGTCTCCATATTAAAGATTTTATCCATGGATAAAATCCCGGATGCTCCCGACATCTCGGAATCTATCTGATGAGAAGATAAACATAAATCGGGAAAAGGAATTGATAATATTCAAATTAATAGATAAAATGTTCAATTTCGGGACTCAATCGAGAATTAGGTAATGCGACATCAGGAGCTAGCTTGAGCCTTGAGGTTCCTGAAGAAACAAAGAATATGCCCCACGCGGTAGATGACCATTGATGGACCGCCAAATTTGCCCAAAAGAAATTCCAAAGCAGGAAAGCGAAGTCGGATGCTTCTGGTGAAAGGTTGCATGTCTCCATAGTCCTCGAGGACTTCTGAATTGTCGTCATCTTTGGGCAAAGAATCTTGGCTTGTGTTTTCATGCTTTGAACGTATGCTCGCCGAATTGACTTATTCTGCCTTCTCCTTCTCTAGATGGATTTCGAGCATTCCGATTCATTTTCATTTAATTTTTCTCTTGGCTGTTGGTCGAAAGAATATAATTAATTATGCTGTTCAAATGTATGATTGGTTGAAAAGTATATATGATTTTCTTATCAAATCCAACGAGGCCCCTGGCCTTTCAATTCTTTATTATTATTATTTTGGCCGTCGAATTATAAGGTCAAGATAATGCATCGCCCGCGGTAGAGTTTTCTCAGGCTTTCGTCAATTAAACCTCGTCAAGGATCACGTGTGTGACCGACCACTCCGTCCCAATTTTTGTCTGCGAAAGCCTGAGGACGGAGGACCCGACCCGAGATGGTGTTTTACTTTGACACGATAGTTCGAGGGGACCACATCAAGAAATTACGAGGTTGTGGATGTCTAGTTGGCTCTCTCGACTAATCAGCCTTGCTCCTAATATCTTTATAATTTGAGTTTATTTATTCCAGCTTCTTGCCACTACAACACTTATTCTTGTTGTCTTTTTTTCTTTGTTCAAAACCCAGAAAATATCCTGATCTCGAGAGAAGCATTACTTCTGTAGAGGTTAGGCTCTCCTTGGGTGCCTCGAAGGCAAAGGTCATCTCGAAAATGATTTTGCATCACGTGAGATTCTTTGCTGAGAAGTCATTTCTGAATCGAGACGGCTTCGCTTTCATGTGCCAATGTTTTTTAATAGAGTTATACTAGCAAACCGCCAGCAGGCCCAGCACTACTTCGCTCGGGTGGGGTCCAGGATTTTTAAATATAAAAAAATATTTAGACTGCATAGAATTTTTTAACATAATTCCAATTTCTTTTAATTTGGTAATTTTACCATAATTACAAAACTAATTATATAATATACAAGAAGGAAACTCATTTTCTTTGCAGCGATTAAATGTAGAAATGGTAAATCCTTTTCCTTTTCTTTTCAATTTCTTAAGTGTTTTGGTCTTGAAATAATGGCAAATCTGTAATTTTGTGCAACTCTTTTCTTCTTTTGCAAACAGTTTTTATTTTTATTTTTATTTTTTTACGCCTATTTATCATAATATTTTTTTTGTTCTTATCATCATTCATTCATTGCTGCAATAAAAAAAAATCTTTTTCTCTGACACTTTTTAACTTTTCAAGAGAAGTTATTCAGCGTCGAATGTATTGTTTCTTTTTTTTTGTTTTTATTATTATAAAAGAAACTAAATTAAAAGATGATAGCTTTTTTACCAAAAAAATCATTATTATTATTATTATTAAAGAAAACAAAAAAAAAATAGTCTTTCACTTTATTAGTTCCTTCCTCGTAGAGATGACACTCTTCAAATTTCATTTATACTCGGGTTTGTGTAATTTTCACTTTTAATTGCAAATTTACAAGATTTCAGGGTTTATGAAGCCTCTTGTAAAACATCTTTATTCACTCTTCAAAGGATGTGGGCTAGGAAGAAAAAGAAAAAAGGTATTCTTATTGACATTTCAGAAAGGTATTCAACCTTTCTGCCCCTTATTCTTTTTGTTTAATTATATTTTTATTATTACATAATAAAATTAAAATAAGTTTAAGAAATTATCCAATGAAACTATAGAATGATTAAATTAAAAAAAAAGTTTGAAAACAAAAAAGAAAAAAAGTTAGTAGTTAACTATCATTGTTGTTGTCCTCGTCATTGTTTTTTTTTTTCTTTTATTATATTATATTATATTTTTTAATTTATTTTATTTTAAATTATGTATGACAGGTTGATGTGATCCTGATCTCGATTTTATTTATGTGCCATGACAGATTATTTGGACGTGAGAAAATACAATTTATTTTTTATATAACATCTTTGTGCTTTCTAATTTGGCTCTGATGGCCCGTAGTCAATCTCTTGTAAGGCTATGCCCCTTTAATAGTTTTTTAACCTAAGATTCAAAGACATTTTATATTTTGTTACGTAAAAATATTTTTCTGTTTTATATTTTTCAAGTTTCTTTATTGATGAGTTTATCTTCTTTGGGTATGATATGGGTAGAGTTATAGGACTCAACACCGTGCACTTAAAATCTAAAATAAAATAAAATATTGTGGTTCTTTTTATAGATTAATTCTTCTTTGTGTTCTACCTAAATTCTATAGACTATGTTTTGTTACTGCCCAAAAAATGCAAGGAAATTATAGACGAAACTAAAAGATTATTGTGAATTGTAATAGTAATTATTTTGTTTTATAAAATAAAATCTAATCTCATACTTGGAACAATTAAAGTTTTAGATACCAGATGAAACTTAAATAAGTATTCAGGGATTAAATTGGATGAAAAAAAAGAAAGTGGTTAATATACGCGAGAGGCTGCTGCACTCAAGTAACATGCGATGATCACCGATTACGAGTGATTGTTTTTATTAAAAAAAATAATTAAATTGAATTATAAAAAATAAAAATTGGTTTAAAGTAATCTATTTTTGTTCGGTTTAATTTTTTAAAATAAAAATTAATTTAAATAATTTTTATTTAATTTTGACTTGGTTTTTTTGTTTTGGTTTTAATCTTTTAATTTCACTTAGTTTTGACTTTGTTTTTTTAGTTTTTTAGTTTTAATTTGGTTCGGTTTTTGCTGTTTCAGTTTTACAACTAGTTGAATTTTTTTAAAATTTTAATTGAATTTTTTAATGATTCAGCCTTTTCAATTATTTTTTTTAATTTAATTATTTTTTAAATACTTCTCTCACCCCTACTACCTTTATTTAAATATGGTCTTCCTTGATTTGTTTAGGGGTGATCTTCTTTCCAAGGCGGCGCGTGCCTGTAGAGGAGCTCCAATTTGGCCCTTGCGGTCCAATTTTTAATTTTCTTTTTCTTTTTTCTCTCTCCCCTCATTATTTTCCATGCATAATTCTCTTCAAAATAGCGAAGTAAACTTTCATTTATTTATGAATATCAAACTTAGTTTTTATTATTTGAATTTAAT
Source organism: Populus ilicifolia (assembly GCA_015708895.1). Lineage (NCBI taxonomy): Eukaryota > Viridiplantae > Streptophyta > Magnoliopsida > Malpighiales > Salicaceae > Populus > Populus ilicifolia. The sequence continues at coordinate 868,490 of SRLM01000269.1, forward strand.
ATTTTTTTAATTTTATTATTTAATATTAAATTAATTAATAATTAAATTTTATATATTTTTAATTTAATTTCAATATAATTATTCTAATATCATTATTCAGTTTTAATATCATTATTCAGTTTATGAGTATAATAAATTAATTTGGCTTGTGGTTTTTTTAATTTTCCAATTCAATTATTTAAAAATTTAATTTTTTAATTTTTAATTTTCGAGTTAGATATTTGACAAGATAGTTAGTGAAACTAATTTTTTCAGTAATTTTTTTAAAATTCATCATGATTAAATTTTATAATTTTAATTAATTTTTTTAATTTTATCCTTCACTTTTTATTGATTAAAAAATAAATTTTATAATTTATTATAATTTACATTTCATAAAATTATTATAATTTTATCATCCGAGTTGTTCATATTTCTTCTTCTAAATAATTCCAATATATCGCAGCCTTAGTTTTTTTAAAAATACGTCGTCCAAATGCAGTTCAGAGCTATAGCGTTCCATCTCCTCGTACAAGTGCTTTCAAGGAGGGAAATGGCGGGCTATTAAAAGCTGTTAACTTCAAGATAGAATAACAGAATCAAAGAAAAAGGCACCATTAATATTATAATAACAGAATTAAAGAAAAAGCACCATTAATATTATAATAAGTTGTATTAGAGACAGGATGGCTAAACGAGGCCTTTAACTAATTTATAGCTTCTACCTGAAATGGGAAGAAGAAGATTGGTTTATAGCTCTTCCAAGCATGAAAGTCATCAAAAATAGTATCAGCAAAACTAGAAATAATTAACATAATCCAATGAACCAGATCAATTCAAATCTGGCTCAGCAAGGAAGAGATTCTGCTGGCATCATATGTAGTTACTACAATTACAGCTACAAGGACTGCAAGGAAAAAGGTGAAGATAGTTTGGTTAACTGAGCTCGTCTCTCCACATTAAGAAACTGCTACGGTTTTGATTACCATTCAGGATGTCAGATGAAACTACAACATTCTCTACAATTACATTGCCATTGAAATCAATTCTGTATGAGACATCCATTCCTTCCAAAATTAAGTGGTATGTTACATCCCCAGAAGGATGACAAACCTGGCTGTTTTCATTGTCTGAAGCTTCTCGATCTTGGTTCTGGTTTGAATCAAGAGCACTATGTGGTGCTTCCCCATTTCCAGTCTTAATAAGGGGATCATGTGGTTGATTTCGTTGAGATATTGATCGAATATCCCATGAAAGCACCTGCTTGATTAAGCATTGAAGTTCATCTGGTGATGCATAGAGCGACTTCTTTTTCTGAACAAAACACAAGCACGGCTATCCTGATCAGGACATATTAAAAGAACAAAAAGTAAAAAGAAAGACCAAGGTAGAGTTTCTAATATGGAGGAACTCATTTTGCTCAATTGATATTGCACCTTTTTGCAACTGATCACTCAACATTTAAAACTTCAATAATACATGGTTGAAGAAAAAATATTATACAATGGGATCGACAGGAATAGTTTTCAGACAGTGAGAGAACTTCAACATGGACATTGTTAAAAGTGAACATCTAAAAACAAGTAATGAAGTCACACAATCTATTCCCAGGGAATCAATTGCAATGAATTTCCATGGAGGAATTGCTATCAAATTCAGATCACCAGAGATTTAATACAATGGATTCATGTTTGGTTTTTTAACTCGTAATTCTTCACTGTTCACATAAGTACTCCAAAATCAAACATCAAAACGGTGTTCATGTTTCTCTCTATCAAAGGTATATTTCACTATTTTGAAATGAAGAAGATGGAGATGATTTGGGCGAGGAGAATGGACACCGGACACAGTGTGGCCAATTTTGGGATTGCAGCTGGGGCTTTCTAATTTTTTTTTTATGCTGTTACTCCATCCTAGACTGTCTATTACAAATAACAAAAATCATGAAGGGGCCACATTTTTCTCTAGTGCATCCTTTACCCTGCCTAAAAAAGAATCACATTTTTTCAAAATATGCATATTTTTCCTGAAATAAGTTTTATGTTTTTCTTGTTTGATGAAACATGCCACGCTTGTGCCATGCTCACTTGAACTTCAGTGTTTAGAGTTGCAATTTGGGGCTTTGATAGTAGGATAATGAAGGTAAATGTGAAAATGTGGTTCATTGACAATTTAATTGTTGTAGATGGTTGACCTGGATGGAGGCCAATAAGAAGAAAGGTTAAACACTTCCAAGTATAAAAACATAGTTGCAGGACTTATTTGTTGCTTTCCCTAAATTGATTTATATAAATTCATTTCATTGCAATTACTTGCACAACCTAACAAACACGGGTTATCTACCCATTCGATTCTATTATTTGCAAGGACTATAAAATAAACAAAAAACTATGATTGTTGTCACTTTAATCATAAGAGAAATTTTTTGAAGTGAGATGTTCTCTGATTTAGCACCTTTTGGGCCGCTTCTCTCACATGCTCGGTCAGTACCTCTCTATAATCTTAGCCATTTATAGATAAAAAAATTTCTTGGTGAGACATTACTATGATGTTTAATTTGGCAGCTAGTTCTACCATAATAGACTGCTATGGACGAGGTAATTTAGCGAATTGTAAAGATGAACAGATAGTAGACAACATAGACAGAGGAAATGGCAAAACCCAGAAAAAGAAAAGAAATCCAAGCTAATCATATAAATTTGAAGATACAAATGCTTAATATTTCAAGTAGTTATGAGTCACTTACTGCTGTTTCCCAACAATCAGATAGTGAGGAAGAGAAGCCCTCAGAAAAGTTAACAGAAGCTACTGCTAACATATTGTCCACCTGTACAAAAATTAGCCATTATTCCAATGTGATAGGGGAACAAGTGATCGGGAAAAGGACAAGCTCAATGAGAAAAATATGCATCAGACTTGGGGAGTGGTCCTTTGAGAAGGACATACAGGAGTACTTCTTATACATCTGGAAATCGTTCATCAACATAACCTTCTATAGCTCTAACTTGACAGCTTATAGTATAATAATGCTTGCTGCAGTTGTCACTTTCAAGAATCAAGACTAGGATTTTATTATAGGAAATAAATTCACAACATAATGCATCATCATTTTCCTAAAACTGCATTCAAGATTAAAATAAGGTAAAGTTGTATTGTGGTATTACCATTACCCACTCCGGCACTGCTGCCCCTTGGATGCTATCACAGTATGGTAGATATGGTTTGATGTCTAGTATTGGCTGTTAATAAAACTAGCACAATGAGTACAGCAAATATCATGGAAACCACGCATATGCATTCTATTCAGGATAATGCTAAAAGAAAGAGGAAAGATATCAATGTGACTAGGAAAGAAAAAACATGGGAAACTTACTGTCCTGTCAACCAGGTCAAAACCAGATAGAAGAACCATGTTTCCTTGTACAGCCTCCACCTAAAGTAAACAAAAGATATTGTTACTAATTGTTAAGTAAAGGAATTTCCTTTTACTGCAAGTTCTAACATTTCATTAACAAAAAGCACCATGCGGTGCAAGATTCAGTGTGACACTCCAAACATGAGGATGAAATGCATCTAGTTTCCCAGAAATCTTCTATTGGTGAGAATCAAATAAAATTCATAAATGCAGGAACCAAGGGAGTGCTGCCCATTTGCACAAGTAAGAAAAAACAGGAACTAGTTTTAAGAAGTTTGATTATTCCCTTCCCATATCAATAAGCCTTGATATTAATCTACCCCAATCTAGATACATCTATTCTAATGTAAACAAAATTATCCTACCTTTGCAACAGTGAGCCCAATAGGGCATGGGCGATGTGGAGATCTTGTAGCAAAGACTCCCATCCTTCCTCCTTTCAGTCTTGGTACTCTAACCTATCCAACCAGCCATACTTTTATACAAACTTCATATAAGAACAATCTTAAATAGAAATCAAACTATACAATATATCTAGTAGCAACGGTTACCTTAGCCTTAAACTTTGATCTAGACGGATGCTTCCATAACTTCACCAAATCTGTATTCAAATGAAACACATATATAATCCAACAATGAGAATATCCTCCAAGACCCTCAAGGGATGCTGGAGGAACCCGAGCTGAGTCAAAGACTAAGCATGCCCTAGCAAGAGGTACGAGTAAGGGTTGCCTTGGAGTCCCATTTCTGCACCAATAATGAGTGAGTTGGCTTCTATTCATGAACAACCATTTGCAAAAGCATAGATAAATGTAGACTTTCCAAGTTTTTTGCCTGAGCATGCGTGCATAAAAAGTACAAATTTCAAAATAGGAATTCAACTTGTGTCAGCATTAAGCATAGGATTGGAGAACAGAACAATGTGCTCAGCATACAGGATTCATAATGACAGAAATCAATCATGAATTTGGACTTCAAATGATGGACTTGGTGAACTTGGGAGATCTAAAAGGGAGACGGTCAGATACGCAAAAACAAAATCGATTCCTTCTTAACAAGAACCATTCAGATATCAAAAACCAAAATGAAAGTGTTTCGTTACAATGCAGCAAGAAAAATTTCCTGTTATTTGAGTCTGGGAGAGCGTTGGAGGGATGCAGTATTCAGAAAAGTTTCTGCTTTCCATGGAGAACAGCCATGGCAGTTCCGATTGCTTAAGTACTCAATGAAAAGAATCTCTTGTCTACTTATAAACTTCTATTCCTCCTAAAAATTATCTGAGAGTGTCAATTTGTAGCTTTCTTGTACCCTTACTTCACTTGGTTGCTGTGCCACATGAAGAATGAATAAACAATCTCTAATTTGGATCACCAAGGAAGATTACCTGGTTGAGAAGCAGGACTGAACAACTCCAATAGGGGTCATGGGATAGGAAGCCTGCTCCAAATTCTCAGACTTGGGTTGTGCTAAGGTCTTCCTCAAATCCTACAAAACCAATAAGGAGCACCAATTTTATCAATGGTCACAACAATAATACAACATAATAAGAGAAAGGGCTCAGTTTAAAAGAAGTGCATGGATTAAAAAAGAGACCTGTTGGGCTCTAATTCGACCTTGTCTCTCAGCAGCACTTTTTTGCGTATAAGAATTGAGAGAAATCTCAAGTTCTTGAATCTTTGAATACAAAACTTTTGATTTCTTTCTACAAAAATAAACTGAAAGAAAAAAAGCTTCAGTGTACAGTCCATACCTAGTATACAGTAAACTCATAGAAGACATGAAAAGAAGGGAAGAGTACGAGAGATAGCTGCTGTTGAGGCAGAAAGAAGTGCAAGTGCCACAGTTATGGTGGTTGTCACAGGAAACCACTTTGAGTTTACAGTAGAACCCATCTTCTCAAAGTTTTTGCACTCCCTCCCTCTCTCTCTCTCTCTCTACTTGAGCACTGAGGCCGCAGCCTGGCCGAGATTACTTCTACTTTGTATGCACAAGTACAGTGGATTCTGGCGTGTTGTGGTTTGGGCCGAATTGAAAATAATCTTTAACACTGTGGCCTAAGCTAAGTTGCAGAGAACATGGGAGCTTTGTGTAATTAGCGGAACCCCTAATTAATGGAAATTAAAATAAGAAAGCTAATTTTCACAGAGTCTCTGTTTATTTCTTTATTTTAAATTCTAAGTTACTGTTTGTTTACGTCACTACGAGTGTTTTCAAAGCAAACCACAACTTATAAATATAGTTAAGGAAACAAAGCTACTGTCGGTGCACGCACCTCAGAATAAATTATGTTTAAAAAGCAGGGAGAAGGAAAGTAGCCAGCTGCTACTTTCTGCATGGATGAAAAGTTAAACCAAGCCACACTGTTAAGTGAATACTAGAGTGGTGAATGGTGGAGGCATGTTTTATTGTTCGGCGAGACCGCATCTAGTTTAATTCATAAAATATATTGGATTAAGTTTAATATAATAAAATAAAAAAAATTATTTTTTTTATTTTTTAGTTATATTTTATTTACTTGATGATATAATATTTACAGAATTTAACGGTAATTCTAATTTTTTTTTCTAATTATATATTTTACAAATTATGTTGTTACATGTTTAAAAAACTAAGAAAACTATCATGTATATTTCAAATGTGATGAAATTATAGATAATTGAATAAAATAGTAAAAAAACATTTTATATGAAGTATTATTTATTTCATAATGTAATGATAATAGTTAAATTATAATATTTAAATTAAAAATTATTAATATTAATATATATTTTTAAAAATTATTTTATAACTTTAATTCTAAAAACATTTTTAACCAAATACATTAAATTATTTTTTATTTAACTTCAATTTCAACCACAGTTTTAACGAAACATATATTTTTCCAAACTAACCTTAACTAAAAATATTTTTTATGAAATAATTTTTTTCAAACCATAATTATAAAAATAATCATAATACCAAATACATTTTAAGAGACTCGTAGCCGGGTAAAGTCTTTTCTTGTTGTCATTTTTTTTCCTTATTGAAGTGAAAAGATAGCTATTAAGACGAATAACAACATTAAATAGAATTATAAATGATTTTTTTAAAAATATTCAAGATATATATCTCACTTTTTCTCTCAAGTATTTTTATTATTATTTTTGTAAATATTTTTTATATAAAAATATTTTTTAAAAATTTATTTATGTAATAAACACATAAAAAGATATGAAAATATAAAAAAAATTAAAATTAAAATAAATTTTTTTAATTTTGTTAAAATACTTTTAAACTATAAAAATATTCAAAAAGATTATAATAAGATTTTTTTTAATCAAAATAGTTTGTATCAATTCAAAATATAGGTAACTTGCTAGTGATTCCAGGATTAATGGGAAAGGCATCAAGATAGAGCATGCATCAATAAACAAAGAAAAATAACATGTTAGTCGAGTGATAAGAGAAATTTGTTTTTTTTTTTATATATATTTAAACTTGAATTTTATTTTATATGTTTATTATCTTTGTAATATTTTACATGTTTATTAAGCTTGGAGGATATTGATTGTAAGTCTAAGCTAACCGGATAGCCATGTAAATAAAAAGAAAGTGACAACAAAGCCCTCGGATGCTAAAACAATTCGTTTTTCGCCGTAGGAGGCCCAGATAACGGGAACTAAAAATAATGCACGGTCTGATATTAGAAGCCTCTGCAGTGTCATCCTCGACTCGAGGCCGTTCTAAATAAGAGACTAAGAGTTAAGTAAAATTTGAAATTATCATTATTATTTTTCTTTAAAATTAATTTTTTTTAATATTTTCAAATCATTAAAAAATAATTTTTTTAAAATAATATAATTTTAATACATAACGACAGCAAAACCGAAAACATATTGGAACATAAGTGAATCTAAAGTCAACAATGTTTGCTTCCTTGTTGAGGTGACAATTAATGGTTATCTTCCCTATCTAGGAGTTGCAGAAGAGGCTTGAGCTTTGATCACAAGCAAAGTAGCATCTGTATGCTTGACTGAACCATGGGTGCACCAACTTGTGGATCTACTTCAAAGGATCAATGTTTAAAACCTGTAAATTCCAAGCCATTTCTAAGCCTGTCAGAACTGCCCATATCCACCTCAGCTGCCAAAAATACAGGCTCTCTTCTATGCAGACCACTTCACCGAGCACCACGTTGGTGCCTGATTAAGCCACCTACATCTACCATGCTGGGTTTTCCCTACAAGCCCCCTCGGTAGCCTAGTTATTTTCTTTTCTTGATAAATCAGAGGAAATATTATAAATAAGGCTCCAAGTAAACATTAATAAACAAAAACACAAAAGCTTGGACAAAAATGAGACCGCGAGTATCAACACAAAAGCTATCACAAAATGATGAAGAAACTAATAAAAGAAGACACTGACATTGAAGAGCCTCGAAAATTGTTTGGGCAACCTAAACATCCAAAAACACTAGGTCAACAAAAATAATCAGTAGCATCCTCATTCAATTAGAAACTTCTCCAAACATCACCCAGGTGATCAAGAAGCACACTAGAGAAATCAATGACAGCAGCCCGCCATCAAACCAAAGATTAAACGACGCCAGAATAGAAATGGATACAGACAGAGATGCTATATTAGTGACAGAAAAAGTCTAGAAACATAAAGCGCATGAAAACAAGCAGGATTAAGATGCATTGCAGAGCTCCTGGAAATTCAGCAGCGGAAGAGTTCCAGCAGCAAAAGAGCACATAAACTAACAATCTTTAGACCCAAAAATCAGCAAACTCACAGGAGTAGCCAAAAGAGTAGTTCCAACTCCAATGAAACAGCAGTACCTTCCTTGCAGAAGAACTGGGACAAGATTAAAGCAATCATCAGAATCAAACCTGGGGCATAAATCAGCATTTCTAGCAACTCCTACTGCAGCAAGATGGTCTGCAAAAAAAAAAAAAAAATTGGCTTCAAGCTAGACATGACAGAAAAGACTCTCAGGAATGATCTTCACAAAGGGGAAATGGTGACAAACACTTGATAGGTCCAAGGCCAATCCGATTCTTTATGAAACCAAACTAATAACGATAGTAGTCCGATTCCACCAGAATCAAATAGTGAAGCAGCAGATGATTTAAAGCAGTAATCACTAAAGCCTTGATGATGGCAGTGACTTCAGCTAGGTTTGAAAACCACAAGAGCAGGAAACATACCAAGGATGATGCCGCTGCAATCACATAAAAAATTAGCAATACTATCAGCCCTGAAAGAAAAAACACACCAGCATTCTACTTCATCCATCCTTTTTGCAGTGGTTGCTAGCCAGTAAGTCTATATCCTTTCTTGTTGGCTTCAAAGAAGTTAATAGAGTCGGCCAGCTTAACTTCTGCAAAAAACCTGTGAAACTTGAAAACGGCTAGCTTGCTATCCACCAGAATATTGTTAAATATATAACCATTCATCCATCTCCAATCTTGCCAGCTTGTGACTTCAAAGATGAGAGCCCAATCTTCAACCATGGCCTTGTCACACACTTCTCTAAGCTTATAATGCAACCATTCACTATGATCCTTCTAAAAAAAAAAAAATGTGACCTTGTCCTTCTCATCCAGAAGACTGAACCAAGCACTTGGCCAAATAGCAGTCCCTACACACATTTTCTCCTCTTCACTCATTAGTAATGCACAAGTGTCAAGTAACAGGGTCTGTTAGATTCTAGGTTCCTCTAAAAGCTCATTTGTTGACAATCTCTTGTTTTGTATCAACCAGGAGATATAGAGAATCATGTGTGGCCTTTTCCATTTCTAATCTAACCTCCACTGGTACCTTGAGTTACTCCAGAAATCTCCTTCAAGAAGGTTAAGCAAACTTGACAGAGAACTTCCTATCGCCAGTTCTTTCATGGATTTGTCTGTCCCTCTCCTCAGCTTTGTAGGAGAGGTTCATGTGTAAATCTTCAGAGCAAGATCACAAGGCACTGAATGGAAAACGTGTTCCAGGCCTATCCTCCAACATCACCAACCCACTCCACTGCTTTAGAATACCAACAAGCTTCTGGGATAGGATGGAAATTCATTGTCAGCAACAGGGCCCTCTATCTCAACCCATGCATCTCACCAGAAAGTGAATATTGCCCCTTCCCCACAATCCTTCTAGTGCTTGCTCACATGTTTACTCAAGACACCCAAATGCCCTTCCACAGGTGAGAATCACAGCCTTTGAACCCAGTCCTAACACGGAACATTATCTTGGTAGTTACTACTGTACTTATGCATTGAAGCCCTATCCACAGCTCCATTTTATCATGAAAGCTAATTTCATAATGCCTCTTATTTCATGATGGAAGTTTCAACACAAGGTTACCTATTTCTTTAACTCCAGACCTCTGTTTCCCTTAGGCTGATTAACTTTATACCACTTCAGCAAATAAATCTGCAGTCATTACAAGGTTGCTTTTCCTTAACCCAAATGTTCCATTGAACTAGAACTAGACTGCTTTCATAAAATATGGTGTTGGATGCTTATCAAGATCCTAGTGGGATTGCTCTAGATCAAACAATTTGACATGACCATGAAACTTCAAAATGGGTCAATATCTTGATAAACACAGAATCAAAATAAAAATGACCAGCAAAAATCTTGGTTTGAAAAAATAAAACCATAGATCTAGATGTTGCCCTAATTGTAATCTAGACCTAGAAATAGATTGAGAATGGAAATCAGTTAAAGCCAAAAGAAAACCAGTTATAAGCTCCTCTATACCACTCCAAAATACTATTTCTGAATGGAAACCCCAACAAATAGTATTTCCCAATTGAGCCACCAGCATTTATTGTAGCAAGCACAAGGACCTTCCCTTAAAGCTTTTCAAAGGTTCATAGGATTGTCATCAATAAATTTAAGAAACATTTCTTTTTTATCAGTAAAGTATGATTCTATAAATAGGTTATGGACCACAAGAGAGGGCACGAATGAGTTTGAAACTAAACAGCCTCTGGTTCCATGACCATCATTCACTTCAAATCTCACATTGTCTTCTTCCAATGATTAATGAGTTGCAACACTAAAGGGAAACATCTTGTAATTTTTTTTAAAGTGTTCTTGTGAGAAGCGGGTCTATAGTTTTATTTTGATGAGTGCTTATTGATCAGATTGAAGACTGCAATGATACCAATCAAGTAAAAGCAATTAATAAATCATTATTGAACTGGAATAACAGTAAATTACAATAGCACACCCAACAGCCAGACAACACAGTTGAATTGATAAGAAAAGAAGAAGAAGAAAAGAAAACAGAGAGAGAGAGAAGAAAGAAAAAAGCAATAATACCTAATCAGATTCAGAAGGCATTACCTTGCTTGGCCCTTGCATGCAAGGAAATTGAAACCGGACTCCCCGATGCCTGTGACCATTGCTCTGTTTGTAAATTCACCCAAAAGCCAAAAACAACAGAAGATTAGAAAGATCCTCTTTTCCTCAATCAAAGAAAAATCCAATATAACCACACCAAATCAAGACCAAATTGATGAGAATGCATTCACACTTGAATTTGGGCAACAAGGAGCTGGTCACACCCAAATCTTAAAATCTACTTAGCATTTTGCAATCCTCACTGCCGTTGATACCACCAGTATCGGAGCTAGAACCAGGCTGTCTCCCCTGCAACTTGAAGCTCTCATCGCTGCATAAACTGATTGTAGGAAAACTACTTGCTACCAGTAAAATCATAAGCCTTTGACATATTCAAAGCCTTCACTTGGAACTCCCAAACAAAACAAGCCAACAACCGGTAATTTTGCAAACTCAAATTTCTCCTCAATCATACACTATCGAAGTAAACAGAAGTACCAATGAGATCAACAATGCAACATACAAGCATACCCTGCTGCCACACCAATTTGTTTGTTGTTTCTAGGATAAAGCATGTGTTGTCAAGGGTGCACTAGGGAAGAACACATCGTGGAGATTGGTTCGGACATAAAAAAAATCAATACCCGTTATGGCTTGAAAAGGTGAAACATAAAGGAGATATCAACGTTAGAATTCAATGTTTCAAACCTCATAACAAGTTCAACACTGTCACAGAACATAAAAAGCGGCCCAAAATCATGAAAAAAAAAAACTCCATTTACTCTTATCAAATTTTCATAACAAGTGCCAAAAAATAAGTGCAGAACTGCCAGAGAAAATATGATGCTCTTATGATATAAATTATTCAAGAAGCTACACGATTCACACTTAGACATCTCCCTCTACAGTGCCACATACAAAGAAAAGCAGAAAAAAAGCTACTTTTGTAGCCAAATTCAATTCAATAAAGTGTACACCCCCCCCCCCAAAAAAAAAAAATAAATCTTTGATTATCAAGTGCAAAATAATTAAAACACATACCACTAAATACAATTGCATACAAAAACAACACAAAGCAAATGTAGAGCACTCAACCACTGCAACCCTCCAACTCCAGACTTAATCTCTTCTCTAACACCTGGAGCAGATGACAGCATTTTCGGCGAATTCTCTGGTGACAAAGCACTAACAGGCGGCTGTGAATTTCCCATATCAGTATTCCCTGGCTTACTAGTCAACACAGGATTCCTCCCAAAAATCTCTTTAGGCAAAAGCACTTTCGAAACACCAAAAATGACAACAGGGTTCTGGTCAAAAACAGTCTGCGTAACAGACGCCTGAACAATCCCTGAATCAATCGCAACTGACCCATTAACCCTCGAAATATTCAGCGTAAAACTGCCAGCACCCATATCTTCAGTAGCCAATGTAGGCTGCACAGGATTAACGATAGACTCCAAGGAACCCAGCGGGTAATAGGAATGCAAGACATGAAATTTTAAGACATCAGCTTTCTTATCAGCTGGCAATGACTGTAGACTGATAGCAGTTGCCGACAGATCTGAAAAAGCAGAATCTGTAGGCACAAAAAGAGTTATCCCAGCTCCTCCTTCATCAGCTTCAAATTCCTGTACTACTCCAGAAGCAGATAACAAAGAAGCTGCGACCAAAAAACTGTGGCCATCAAGTAATGCTTTAGTGATATTCAAACCCAATGTAGGCCTTGTTTCTGATGCCATCAAATCAAAACCATATGGGACTAACAGAGAATTCACTGAAATTATGGAAACATTGTAAGGAAGAGTCTTTATCAAGGACAAAACCGTGGCGTTTGAGGAGGAAAATGGGGATGGAGAGGAGATAGTGATTGCATTTGTTACTGGGTTTCGAGTGATGTTAACAGAGCCAGAGTTAGAGGAGGCACGGCCGGTGGTTTGGAAGAGGGTGGTAATGAGGGCCCCAGACGGGGGAACTTGGTGGAGGTCGGAGGAAGAGAGGTATTGGAGGAGGATGTGGTAACGAAGGAGGTCGGCGAGGGCAGATGGAGAGAGGCGGCGCGTGAGGTCTAAAGAGGATGAAAGGTAAGAATTTGGAATGACTAAGAGAGTAAGGGCAGATCGGTCAGAAAGGTCTGAGGTTAGAGACGGTACGGAGGTGATGAGGGAAGTGAAGGAGGAGAAGTCAGGGAAGGAGGAGAGAAGGGCTGTTAAATTGGTTATGGCTAAAATTGGGGTGGTAGCAGTGGAGGTGGCGAGGAGGAGGAGGAGGAAATAGGTTAGTGTGGTTGGTGGGGTAATATGGGAAATGGCTGGATTGATTGGTGCCATCCCCTTAGGTTTACTTTTTCAGGATGCAGCAGAGAGACTGAAAGAGTGAGTGAGTGAAGAGGATCGAGAGTGATTTTGACGTAGAGCAGGAAAATGTGTTTTTTAGGGGGAGGAATGACGAAAAGCTTCAATCTTTTTTTGGGGGGGGGGGTAAATTAGGTTTTTTTCAGGGGGCAGTGCATAAACTTCTGATCTTTGAGGGGCCTTTGTTTACAAAATTTGAAGCTAAGCTGAAGAGTAACCTCAGCAGTCAGTCAGCGGTCCCCACTTACTTGCATCACTCGCCTCTGCAATCAAATTTTTAATACGCCTCTCTCTCCTCTCCACACCCCCCCACCCGGCCCCCATTTCATGGCAACACTGTATTAGCTACGATTGCTTCTCTATTTTATTCTGTCATGCTATTTGATTAACCCATAGTGGGTGCTCTTCTTTTGCTTCTGTTATGTTGACTTTCCTCTCTCTCTCTCTCTCCACACACACATATACACATGAATGCGTGTTTATGTAATCCTTGTATGTACTCATGAAATTGAATTGCTTTGAGGAAACCTAGATATAGAAACAGAAGTTCATAGAAATGTGGAAATCATTTAGGAGCACTGTGTTGCTTCTTTTCTTGTTTTCTTTGATGATCTTATTACTGTTGTTTTGTATGTCCAATTTCTCTGATTTTCGTGGCCCCTTCAAAGTCAATCATGAGTTCTTGAGTTCTAACACTGTCAGATTGCACACCTACCGGCAATTACTTCATGACTTTCATAAGCGTCATAGCGGGTTGTCTTTCCCCCCTTTCTATTCTCTTTATCTTTGATTTGTTAAACTGATTGATGTTGATGCTAGTTTTGGTGCTTGATTTGATGAAGTATGCCCCTAAATTCCTGCACCCAATTGTAGAAAGAATCTACTTCTCAGATATATTCTATTTGCCGCAAGTTTTTAACATGTTTTCCCTTGTTTAGCACAATCATAGTGAGAAGCTATTGACAGAAACAAATTGTACTCTATTATTGTCATGCACACCATACGTGGGAAATTAATGAAGTTATGCCTTACTTGAAACCATGAGGGGCCCGTAATGAATGTTTATCACGGCCAAAAAGAGTACATCACAACCAAAATGTCAGAGATGTCACCTAGGGCAAACGAACGCAGAGAAAGAGCCAGCATTTTTTCTTTTTATTATTATTTTTGTTGCTGTTATCTTTATTTTGTTCATTGTAAATGGTAATGTTATTTCCTCTGTACATTTGTTTCTGTGCTTCTGTGTGCTTTTTTTTTTTTATTCTTAAGACCTGTCAATGTTCCAAGTTCTCTTCAGGAAGGTCGCTGGAATAAACACAAATTATACGGTTCTGCAGCCAAAGATTTCAAATATGAGCAAAGACGGTCACAACTGGCAGCTAGTGAAAGAGGAGTTCACATTTCCTGCGAACTCTTCTCCCTTCAATAGCTGTCATGCCTCTACCATTGTTGAGGTTTTCCATTGGAGTTAAACAATCTGACTTCAAATTCTTGCAGCATGTCTTCACGAACAGAGCTTTTTAATGTTGTGCTGATCTGTGCTTTGTGCAGGTTGATAAGGATCACTTTTTGGTTGCTTATTTTGGAGGTACAAAAGAGGGAGCACCTGATGTGAAGATTTGGATACAGACATACAAAGTAATTATTCTTCCTCTGTCTGTTGGATCACTTTCTGATTTAATTGTATGCCACTTATTGATGATGCATCTAATTTTTCCAAAAAGTTTGTTTTCATGACTTGTAGGATACGCTCTTTAGTATTTCCTCCCCTAGTAGTATTTTATTTTGCTCATAAGAAAAAAAAATTATTAGAAAGAAAGGAAGACTCAAAAACATACTCCAACATGAAGTAGAAAGATTAGAAAATTCAAATTAACAAGGGTTTCAACACATTAAATTCTTCTTTCCAGTAGTAAAGTTCATTCTTTTCAGTAGTAAAGTTCACTTCCTTTGTAAAATAAGTGGCATCAATTAACTGGTCGTTTGATTCAAAAGATTAATGCAAAAAGGCAGTTTTAGGAAAATCCTGGACATATTGATTGATTCATTAACTTCTACTAAGCCCTCTTGACTTAGTCAACCTTCAATCACTTCTGTAAGTAATTGATTCTTTCTCAAATTACCTGTTATTTTGCCTCTTTGGATTGTAAGATGGTTTATCTCATATGGGTGGGTATCTGATGTGCAGGATGGTTATTGGCAATCACCCATCATCGTTGATGATCAGCTTGATGTTCCTATGTGGAACCCTGTGCTATTCAAACTGGCATCAGAGGAGTTACTTCTGTTCTATAAAGTCGGTCAAGAGGTCGAAAAGTAAAACTTCCAATCGCAATTGTTTTCCATTTAAACTGTTAATTTTCATAGTCAAGCTTCCCTAAATAGTGTTCAAGTGTGTTGGTTGTTGCTAAATTCATATGTTTTCATCTGATTTCAAACACACAAAAGGTTGTTCTGACCTTGTATATTGCATGGAATAAAGAATGGTATACATTATTCAAGTCTGTCTTGACACCATACATTCTGCGTAAGAAAATTATGCCACATTGAAGTGACTGAAAAGTTAAATTTGTGAATTCATAATCCTTCTGCGGAAAATTGAACACAAAAATACTTTTGATGCCATACAAGATGGCTACTTCTGTCAATAATTTATAATCATGTTTATTTAAGAATATACTGTTCTTAGACTATTAAGTGTCTTATTGTAATCGCAATTTTGTTTGCTTAAATATTTTACGAGCTCTAAGAATTTTGGTGTGCTTATGCTATTCCAAGCTATTCAGTATCCTATTGTAGTAGGATTTTTGTTTCCATAAGTATTTTATGACTTTTTAGGAACTTAATGTGATTGTATAATCACATATTCTATGTCATGGGAGCTGTTTTGATGAATAAGTGTTTATAATTCTTTGTTCTTGTAGAATCAAGAAGTGTTCCTTGTAGATCTGAAAGGTATAGCCCAGTTGATTCTTGGTTTTCTGTCCTTAGTATTTGGTTTACTGTATCCGAGGAAAAAGTAAGCCTGGTAAGTTTAGATTCCAAGTATTTATGGTTGATGTGAAGTGAGCCATTTAATGGATAAAGTTTTCATAATTCTTTGTTCTTGTGGATTCAAGAGCATAGTAGATTATGATGGTTTAGCATAGAGGATTTTGGGTTTTCTATCCTTCTTCTTAGGTGGTGTTTGGTTCACAGTGTTAGAGGGAAAAGTAAGGTAGGATAGTCAGATTCCAAGCATTTATGTTTGTGAGGGTTCCTTTTTTGTGGCGTGAATGGTGTTTTAAGGTAACAGTTGAAGTTTGATTCATGATCTTTGCCCACTTCTTTTGCATAACTTTGGAGAAATAACCTTTATAGCTCTCAACAGAATACAGAATTGCTAAATTTACACAACTATAAATTTCTCCTCTGCAAAGAAAAAAACGCAACTAGAAATCAAGTGACTGAAAGTCATCTTCTAGCACAGTTCACTTTTAATCAACAAGGACAAAAAAGCAGAAGTTGAAATTTAGAGCAATAGTGAACTCAGGAAGCTTTGCTGTTTTGATGAATGTTTATGATTATGTTAGTTTGAAGAGCATAACTCCATAAGTTGATATACATTTTATATAGATATGCCATTTCCTCAGGAGTCATTGAATTTGCTGGATTCCTGATTACTGAGTCAAACCAAGTATATGCTTGTGGCTGTGTTAGTCCACTATTAACTTTGTGAAACTGCCTCTTCTTTCATCTCTACAGTACTAGGTCTACGAGTTTATTCTTCTCTTCACTCCATATAATTTAAGCATTGAATTCACTGTAATTGTGTTTATTGCTGTGCACTTCTGTCGAATTGTTGGTGAATGCTGCTATTTATCCATAAGATTATAGAGAATTGAAATACAAACAAAATTGCACTTTAAGCTACAACATTGCTCCTCTCAGTATAAAATTTTAGATTTTAGATACTTTGGGAGTCTGGGACAGCTAGAGAGGGCTGTTTCTGACAACACAGTATTAACAACTCCCAATATTTTTAGTATTAGGAGGTGTGGATATAAGCATAAGCCTAGCCATATGATTTGAGGATTGCTTTAAGTAACTCCATCCTCCAAACTACTTTGGAATTTATTACCAATGAATTCTCTATCATGCTTATATTGGCTCTATATGGTTCGAGCGTTAAATGTAATCAACTGGATATATCGGCTCTGCTGTTGATGTGGAGTGGTGGCAATAGCAACTGTCTCTGTTTTTTCCAAAATCAGTTTTGAACAAGTTAGAATGAGATAAAAAGGCCATTGTGGGTTTCCAAGAGTGATTAGCAGACCCCTAAGCTGCCATTGGGCTGCCACCACTGCTGCAACTAGGGGTGTTGAGTCAACAGGCCCTACAGAGGCTAAATCTTTCCTGCATTCATGTCTTAAATGATTTCCAAGAGGCTCTAGCTGAACACTAGCCAGAGATATAACTTGCCCTCTTTGCTATGTAATAACCACTCAGTTTTGCAGTTACCTGGTGTCTGGGTTTGGATGTATTTGTGTTCTTATCATAGTAAAAAAAATTAAACTTTTGGAAATGATAATACATTTAGCTACTGAGACTTATCTTGCTTCAACTTGCTTTTAACTTGCTAAATCTCAGATGGAGTGGATGCATGAAGCGGTCCTACGACAAAGGTGTTACTTGGTCAAAGAGAGAGCAACTTCCTCCAGGCATATTAGGACCGTCAAAGAATAAGGTGTGGTTCTAAACATCAGAATATATTGTCTAATGAATCAAGGACGCTAGTTATATCAGCAACAATGAAGCTTGATGTTGCTATTATGATTCCCTTAAAATAAGTGATTCCCTTGTGCAGCCAATCTTGTTGGAAAATGGGTCCTTGCTCTGTGGATCATCTGTAGAAAGTTGGAATTCTTGGGGTGCATGGATGGAGGTTGTAACAACTCATTTGCTTGAGCACTTGGAATCTAATGCTGTTTTGGTATTGACATTTGACATATTTTTGACTTGTGTGAATAGGTGACTGCAGATGCAGGTAGGTCATGGAGAAAGCATGGCCCAATATATGTTGAAAATACATCTCTGAGTGTGATTCAGCCAGTACCATTCCAGACTGCATATGGGACATTTCGTGTTTTATTGCGTTCGTTTGATGACATTGGAAGAGTTTGTATGTCAGAATCCTATGATGGTGGTGTGACCTGGAGTTATGCAAAACCCACTGAACTCCCCAACCCTAACTCAGGTTAGTATTCCAGAGTTGGAGTGGCAGCTTGCATCTTACCGTGGTGTTGTATAAATGGCTTGTTAATGTTTAGTTGAATAAATGTATCTTAATCAGATTTTGAAAATTATATTTAGCCCATCTTAGTTTTCATGGTTAGCCATAACAAGTGTCAGATTTCTATCACTAGACATAATGCAATATGCATTATACTCGATTATATCATAGGCAATTGTAGCAAGAAATCTGGCTGGAGTTGCTGTTAGAATCTTCATGCTTGACTATTAATGCATCCAAGACCTCTCTCATTCACATCCAACATCTAATTTGGAACTTGGAATTGACTCTAAATATGAGAGGAAATAAAATTTGAGTTTCAACCAAGAGTAGAATTGCCTTTCTCAAAATGCGACTCAGTATTGTTGAAGTATGCAAGCTCTCCCTGTTAAATCATGTTTCTTCAAAAGTGCACACCATGCTTAACAATTTGAGGCAGTTGAGACCGAGGCATGCCACATTCCGCTTTACACACCATAAGGCATAGGCAAGAGAACCCTGAAGCAGTTGTTGGAGCATACAACGTCTCCCTTTTAGATCTTGCGCCACCTTTGTGAAAGAGCACACTCTCGCAGGAAAATTTGACTTGTAGCTGGGAATGAGTTATGCATTGTTCCACTTTTGCACACTGTAAGACATAGGCCAGAGAACCTGAATCCCACACAATAGTTGAGTGAGGTGGATTCGTAGGACTGTTAACACCATCAGCTCATCAACTACAGCGCTGGTTGGGGCTTCTTTTTAGATTATAATACAAGATTGCAATATCAATTTGCTTGTGCTTTCTTTTCTAAAACTAGAAAATGCTATTTCAAGAGAGAGAAAAAATAATCATGATCCCATGGTCTCTACCATCTTTGCTACCTCATATAAGCTGGGGTTGACTCTCTATGTTTTTACATTAGGTATTGATGGGGTTAAACTAAAAGATGGTCCTGTCTTGCTTGCTTACAATACAATCTCAAGGGGCGTGCTTAAAGTTGCTGTGTCCAAAGATGATGGTGACTCGTGGCATGATGTTATTACACTAGCAGAAGAACTGGATATGGAATTCTCATATCCAGCGGTTATCCAGGCTAGTGATGGTTCTGTTCATATCACTTTCACATACAATAGGACACAAATTAAGGTACTAACATGATATGTGCTGTGGAAAATGCTTTCAGTTTGATAAAGCCTTTTTTTCTTGCAACCACTTGAAGCATCTAGAAAATTTCATCTTGTACTTCTATTTTGCAGCATGTGGTCCTTCAACAAAGTTGATGCTAAATAGATTAGTAAGGAAGCTAAGAAGGTATTTCCTCTACCAGTTTCTATAGAGTGTAACGAGTTTATATATAAATGTATGGATATGCTTTCCTATATGCATGTTTTCAGTAATTCAAAGCATACAAGTATTTTCCATGTCTGAAGCAAATTATGATCCTTGTTTTCTCATCTGTTTTCAGTAATTATAATATTATAATATTTTCATCAAAATTGTAAATCCATTCTTGTGCTTGCTACTCAGCCAACAAGATTATGGTACACAATTTATGCTTTTTGGTTTTTGTTGGTCCAATTAGTCACAGCTGCCACTGTCCTTGTGAAACAGTAATTTGCTGATTTGCATAAGTTTGTGCCATATATATTGTTGTTACCAGTTTAATTTTGTTAAGATTTCTAGCAGTAAAATTTTTGATGTTTTTCCTTCTCTGTTTTAAACTCATTTGATTTATCATCCTAGAAATGATGTAAATATGACCTATATAGTCATGATGTATTCTGGACCTTGGTTACCTGTACCTTTGTAGGCTAATCCTCTTTCGTTAATCTTGTGTTTATTATGGAATTCTACGTCTGTGATAGTCTGCATTTGATACCACTAACATTTTCCAGTCAAATACATTAATTAGACAGATTCTTATAGCTAAGAAAAGGTTTTTACAGGATTGGATATTCAGACAATATTTTATTCAAGACTTCTGTGAAGCGGACATTACTCAAAGCTAAGAAAAAGCAATTTATCATGTGTAAATCCTCTGAGAATGGTGGATAGTTACGTAGTTTGAAATACTCCGGTTACATCTCCCTGTTTTCTTTAGACATTATTATAGGTAAGCGGACAGGCATAGATGTTAATTCACTAAATCTGATATTCTGTATGGGCGTTCTAATCATCTAAATGCCACCATGGCCGTCACCATATGTTATGGAGGAATGATGGAGAAGAAATGCTGAAATAGATAATTGGCACTTAATAAGTAGGTAAATAGCATCACTCTTTCCAGTAGAGACATTTAAACAATCTCTTATTATGACAGACGAAATTTTCTATGACAAATTACTTGGTTGAATGATGTAGAATGTCTTTAACTTGTGTATTTCTCTCTTCCAATCTCTTTTCTTATATCTTCTGGGTGGAATTGGTTTTTCTTTATTTTGTAGAAAGATAGTTCAGCATTGCTAGTATGGGTGAAGTAAATGGTGTGTTCGAGGTCTTGTGATGAAGAGAGATATGCAGGAGGGACTCAGGCAATCTTGTACCGAGTCCTCGAGAATTTTACATACCCCAGTCATTTGGTCATGTGATGTAAAGAGACGGTCTTCTAGATTTCTCTTTCTTCTAACAATCACTTTACATAAAGAAAAATGCTTGGCATGGTTGTTCTTAACAGTGCAATTTCTTGTTTGTTACTGACGTCCTCAGTGAAATAATACACGTTTCTCCTGGTGGAAAAGAGGAGTAAATGTCAGCTTTCTTCTGAGCACTAGCATAAAGAAGATTTGCAGAATGCTTGCCTTAATTGAGTAGCATGACTCTTCAAGCACTCCAAAAGTCACCCTAATTCAGTGAAACGTGAAAACGCGAATCATGAAATTCAGGATGTGGGGCTGTTGTTTATATTCCTGATGTTTCTCGGAGGTATTTTTAATTTGAAAAGGCATTCAATTGATATTGTTTTATGGTTTTTATATGTTGATTTAAAATCTATAAACAAAAATTATTTTAATATATTTTTAAATAAAACATTATTTTAAAAATCACAATAAACCACGATTACGGAATACAATTTAGCTTTGTTTCTCAAATTATGAGTGTATTTTTAATCTAAAAAAAATGGAAAACTAGATGATTTTACCATTTAGTTAAATTGATTAGACCATCCACAGGACATCATTCAATTGACAAATGCAAGCTGCAATTACAGGCCCACAACGATATTGAAAACTTGGTCTCTTTCCCAAATTCGCTTTGGATTCCATGGCAACATCTCTTAGCTTGAAGGACTTGATGTAGAATAGACTATTCTTGCAAGTTGATGATAAACTTGTGCTTCCTCTTTCATCCGATTGTCGGATCCTCTATGAACAATTCAATATTAGAGTCGAACCATTAATCTTCAAAGACAATAAGAACATCAAGAACTTCACGGCTAAACCATCTCACGATCGTAATGCTCCGTTTCTTTATTTATCTAATATAATATTCGTGGTACATTTTACTAGAAAGAACACGTTGCCTAGAAAACTAAAAAATATAATTTCAAACAACAACTAAAAATATAGTTTCTCTCAAGTATTTACTTCGTTTATAAATGGAGGTTGGGAAAACTAAACTATTTGTTTCATGTTCATATACTTATGTGGTAATAATACAGCGATGCTTCATTTGTGTATCCCAATGGAAAAACCATGAAAGTGGTGGTTATACTAAGACTTTAATTATTATTTTTCTTAATTAAAAGTCAGAGATTATCGTTTTAAGATCATTATATTTTGTTGTGTGTATTTTATCAAATTTAAAGCACAATATCTTCTATAAATAAACAAATGAAGCATTGAATTGAATAAATATCTTGTGGGGGGCATGGATATTGAATTAAATAAATTAATGGTCCCTTTGTACATGTTTTTTTTTTTTCAAATTTGAAGCATTTAATTTATTTACCTCTCAGTATTCAATGGTAACTCCTATGAATAAATAAACTGGAGCATTAAGTTGGACAGATCTCTTGTGCGGGTCATGGAGACTACATTAAATACATAGAAGTAGCATTAAGATCAACAAATAGCCTGTGATTTAATAGTAAAGTACTTGGTATTGTTGTTCTTAGATGTTTGATTATTTATAATTAAGAGGTAATTAATGCTAATATTTCAACAACTTTATGTGACCGCAAGAGCATGTTACTCGAAATTAATACCATACTTGTTAGCTTAATTTCTACTCAGTGAAAGTACGTGCATGTTATTAAAACATTCTTTTTTTTTTTGATTTACGTGGGGTGTCCGGGCCAGCTTGTGCGCACCACGACTAATCCCCACGGCTCACTGGATACTCTGCAAACCCAGTAGGCATGTAAGGCACAATGGGCGTGACAGACATGCACGCTAAGGCTCGAACCCAGGTGTAGTGGAAAGAGACAAGCTCCTTCCACCGCTAGGCCAAGACCCTTGGTTTTGTTATTAAAACATTCTTGCTGGTCGTAGCAAGTTGACAAACTTTTCTAGTTAATATAAATATTTCAAGGTTTAAATCTTATTCTAAGCAATTTGGTTTGTTCTTTAATTTTTTTTAAATAACCTTTTAATATAACCGAGTTTAATTAGATGCATCAAGTTTTATAAAATTTGTTTTTTTTTTATTAACATGGGGTGTCCGAGCCAGCTTGCGCGCACCACGACTAATCCTCACGGCCTACTGAACACCCTGCAAACCCAGCAGGCAGGTAAGACAGCGCGGGACTGACAGACATGCAACTCCAAAGCTCGAACCCATGGCAGCAGAAGGCGCAGGACGCCTACCACCATTGGGCCAATGCCTTGGGTGCAAGTTTTATAAAATTATTAGCCTAATCTAGTGGCAGAAACGGGGGCCGGAGCGGGCTTCCTTGCTCCTTGCAAGGAATTTTTTTTCTCAGTTTCATTTCTTGTAAATATTTTAAAAATAATTAAAAATTTAACTTGACTTTTCTTAATTTTTAATCTGCCCCTTAATTTTTCTTTATTGCTCCGGCCCTGTCCTAACCCCTCTATTTAAGACTTGTTGTATTCTAAATTACCAAGTTTTTACGTTAACCCGTAAAATTAAACCATGTTTAACAAGCATCAAGGCATGATGCTTTTGATTATGTCACCGTCATTCCCAACTGTAGATATTTCAATTCACAAAAGCAGTTTGAAGACTGTACTGATATGGTAAAAGCAGAAGAAGAAAACAACAACAACAGTAATAATAAAGTTTTCTTTTCATGACATTTACCGGTGTCAGGCTCCTGAAAATCCGAGACTTTGAGGACCTCAGGTAATTTTCCGACCACTATTTCACTGGCCCTAACAGTCATTTGCACAATCTCTGTGTTTTTACACAGTTTGCTTTTTTTTTTTATTCCCCATTTATTTGTCTTATTATCTACAAGGCAATAATGTAATGTCCCTCCAAATTTTGTAACATAAAAATCGGTAAACAAAGAACAGTTTTATTTCCCGTATGCAGTGTTGCTATTGTAATAAGGTTGTTGATTTTCAAATGTTTTTATTTAAGAATATATTTCTAATATTAATACAGTAAAACAATTCAAGAACATCAAAAAACAATATTTAAAAAGAAATGAAAACTTTAAAAAGCTCGGCAGGCACCGCCGCTGTAAAAACGAAGACGAGCTCGTCAAAAAACAAACCTGAGCTCGAAGGCTTTAATTAAACGCCGGCGGCAATCCCGGGAGTTGCATGACATTGGAGACACAGGCATACGATGAAGCAGCTTTTGGCATTAAATGCAGGAGGCTGGGTTATCTTTTTCTTCACTCACTGCTATTGGATTCAAAGTTTTGCAGCCATTAAATGTTTCAAAAAGAGAGAGGAAAGGGATGACATGGAGGATTCCAAGAAGAAAGCAAAAGTTGAAAGATGAGGTTCAGTGTACGAGCAAGCTAGTTAAAACTCTCTCCTTTCTCTTTCCGAGTGTGAACAGATACATTTTGTTCACGCTTTCGTTATCTCTCCATCAACTTGTTCAAAAGATGTTTTGTCCTTTGGCATATGCGCTCCCATGCTTTCTCCTCCTTTTTCACCTGTTTCTTCTGATGACATGAACCTTTCTGGGCTCGCCAGCTTTTTATACTGTTACACAGCGTGCATGTTCTGTCAATGTGAAACTTTTATTTCTGATCTTCTCCTTACATGCAGGTTCATTCATTGCTTCTTTATTTTTATTTTACTTGTCCCAGGGTACTGTTTGCTTTAGGATTGAAATACAGAAAAAATATTTTTTAAAAATAAATTATGGAAAGGGAACTTTTAAAAAAATAAATTATTTTTTATTTTTGATAATATAATAAAAAATAAGTTAGAAAATAATTTTTAATATTTAGTTATATCATAAAAAATAAATTAAAAAATAACTTATTAATATTTTATTTTTTTTAATTTTATTAAAACAATAAAAAATAAATCTTACAAATTAAAAACTTAAATGAGAATAAAATTGAAAAAAAATATAATTTTATAAATTATCTTAAATAAAATAAATAATAATAAAAATAGTAGAGATCAAATTTAAAAAAAATAAAAAATAAAAATAATAATAATTAACATTTCATAAATTATTTTAAATAAAATAAGTAACAATTAAAAGAATAAAGACTAAATTTGATAAACAAAAATTTTCAATAAAAAATAATAAGAAAAAAGTAAATAAAAATTATAAAAATAAGAATCAAATTTAATATAAAAATTAAATTTTAAAAGATAAAATTAAAAAATAAATATTTAAAACAAAATATATATAGCAATTAAAAGTATGATGACCAAATTTGATATAATTAGCAAATAATATAATATTTTTAAATTTTTCATAACTTCTAAAAAGTATTTTTCTTTTATTTTTTTTAAAATACTTTCCTGAAAATAAAATAAAATTATTCTTTAACTGGAAAGTGTTTTTTATTGATTAATTTTTTTAATAACAAACAAATATTAAAAAAATTTAAAAATAAATTTTCAAATTAAGGAAACAAACACATCTTTTTTTTCCCTCTCTTTCTCTCTCTCTTCATTCAATAGTACATTTCAGTTAGTGTTTGTGATATACACACTATTTAAAATTATTTTTTTATTTTTAAATTTTTTTAATATCCTAATATTAAAAATAAAGTTTTTTAATATATTTTAGAGAAAAAATATTTGAAGATACAACCATTACAGCATTGTAAACACTTTATTAAAGAGGTGATTTCATTTTTTAAAACTATAATTACATAGCAACGGATACAACATAGTACAGAAACATATCAACCTCTGCATGTTAACAAGTTTTCTGCAAGTTTGCTTATATCACAATTATTTGGTGTTATATTACATAGTTTTTTTAAAATTATTTTTTATTTTTAAACTCATCACATTAAAAAAATAATAAAATACTAAAAAAATACTTTTAAAACGGATCTAAAAATAAAAATTATCATATTCCGAAACAATCACCAATACATACACACAATCATATCTATAGATTTGTCAACTTTGACAAATCAACCCTCTGACCTGTAGATTGATAAACTTGTAATATATGAACTGATTGATGCATACATCCCACTACCAGCATCGCAGGACCGACATCCTTTAATATTGTTTATCCAGACAAAAAACGAATTATGTTGAATCTGAAGGGAATGGTTTCTTTTATTTTTTTTAGGGACAAATAATTATAGATAAACTCTCTCAAATGAAAATATAATTAATTTGTCAATTTTCTTTCATACATCTGCCTCATCATTATATATATATATATATAAGAGTTTATCTATAATTATTTGTCTATATGTATATATACGCTGACAGCGCGATCCCAGGCGGGCATGTCGATGTTTGTATTGGTTCTTGCTGTCCATGCATCCTCTGACAGGAACCTGGCCATGTATAGACACATTGCAATAGTTATGAGAAATTAATTTGAGATTGTCTCTTAATTAAAAACCAAGTCTATAAACGATATTAATTTATCACAACATCAGATTTTGTTTCTGTGTAGTTTTTCTTGCAATAATCTTGTATTGCCTTCTTGGTTCCTCCTTAATTTGTTACCTTTGGAGTTCTTCTATACCCGTAGTGTTATTATTGGATGGGAATCTCCTGTTTTCTTTAATTATATAAATACTCTTAACATTAAATATGTAAATACAGGCATTTTGAAATGTTTTTATCATCCAGGTAAATCTTCTTATTAATATATCTCTTGTTTATCTTAGCTAGCATTATGTTTTTAATTGAAATTATTATCTTTTTTTTTAAAATATTCTATGATTGCTAGCAAATTAACAAACAATTTTAAAATAGGATGTCCATATTTTGTATGATAGAAAGCTAAAAAGAACTCATACAATCATGTTCAAAATAAATTTAATTTTTTTTTATAATAATATATCAAGTTCAGTCTGAATAATTTATTATTAGTATTATTATCTTTAGATCATATACATAATAATCAAGAAAAGTTATTAAAAATCAAGTAAAAATTTTATTCGTATCAAAACTAAAAAAGTAAATGAATCTAATAAATTTTTATTGGAATGCAAAAAAAATAAAGAAAAAGAAAATGACAGTAAAAGTCCTGCTCTTCTTTAGTTGTATTTTTTTTTGGTCATATACACCACTTGCATTTAAAAAAAAATGATAGACAATAAATTATTTATAATAAATGATAAATCATCTATCACATCTTAAAAAAATTTAACGTGAACCATCACTAGAACACGCGATCTCAAGGTTTAGATTTGTTCTAAAACGATTACAAAATTTTATTAAGATGATTCATTGTTAATCTAAACACTACAGCAATATATTAAAAAAAAACTCAATTCTTTTAATGTTGTTGGTTAATATATATATATATATTACAGATTTTTTATTTTTCTATATTTTTTAATATCTTATATAAAAAATTAGTGAATAAAAAACAATTTATTATAACTCTATAAACATTAAAATATATTTCCATTCGTAAAAAATTTTTATTGACAATAATTAATTCACAATATCGAATGAGTATCTTTCTTACCATTTGAAGAGCTAGTGCATGTGAGATGTATATAGCTATATGCCGTCCATGTGAGATATATCTTATTTCTTCGCAAAACATTTATGCACGTACGTGTCTAAACCCCTGTCTAAGAAAAAAGAATACTAAACGCTTGGTTAATAATTAAACTCATATGGTCTTGATCCAAATCGTTGTCTATTCTATCATCTTGATATGCAACTGGGTTTATCTCATTAAGTTAAAGGTCAGATAATCAGACGATAATTAGTTGAATATTGTGGATCACGTTAAGAAGAAGACGGTGGCAGCCCAACCAAGAGCAGATCTCTCTACCTTGTTCTCTAATGACATAAACCAATGCAAGCAAATTGCTTGGAACTTTGAAACGTTCGAGATCCTTCGACACAAAGAAAGGTTTTTGTCTCCCACCCATATCTTCAGATACCTCCATATCCTTACCCAACATCTGCTATCTAGATTCTGCAGAAGGCAGCTGCGGTACTGCAGGGCGGGCCATGACACCCCAGCTGTCTCCAGATCTTCTAATAATTCGATCTTTAAGTGTTTAATTTCTTCATAAAATTAAATTAAAGGGTTTTGGCGGAAGATCTTTTTATTTTTTAAAGGAAAAATCTCAGAGTTTTGCCTCCCCGTCATTGATTCGGAGGATGAACACATTTCTAAAAGTGCTTTCATTGTCTTTCTCTAGGACCCCTGGCTTTGAATGTGCCACCTAGTAGTTTTAATCTCTTGAATCATGATGAGGATGAGTAATGATACAATATGCGTATAATGGCATTTATAGTTGTAGTTGGAAGATGGGCTGTACTTTGTATTGAGAGTACTTAAGGCATTTTCTTTCTTTATGTCCAGGGCCTCGCACATACATTTTGGTAGACAGCAATGGTTTCTCCGGTAGCCCCCAGTTGGGAAAGATATGGAAAAGCGTGCTTGCATTTTACTCCTGTGTCCGCCCAGTTTGGATTAAAAAAATGTGAATTTCCAATTTTTCTTTTACCAGAAAGTGGGTTTTCATCTTGACAGAACCCGAAGTAATATTAATATATTTGGTTGGTGAAAATGAAGAGCCTACTGCGCGGACTTTGTTCTTCTATTAGGAAGAATCGGAAACAATCTTCTTTGAATATTTCTCACTGATTCAAGGGTGTAATTAACATGAATGCTCAAACAAGGTCATAAATCATTTCTTTAATTACTGCAGTAATTTCTGTAGGGTTTTGTCATCCACTAATGGTGGCAATTAGGTTAATTAAACTAGTGAGGGACGTAGGCCCCCTTTGAAAGTTGGATGTCTTAACTTTTAAAAACAAGTTTTAAAATCTAACTTTATGGCTTAATTGAAACCCATTTAGATTTTAGACCCTCAATATGCTCCTGCTGATGAAAGGGTCTGCCTTACGTAGGCATGGGTTGCTTCCACGAGGTTGAGTCGTTCTTAGAAACCTTTTTTTTTTTTGGCCCCTCATCTTTTCCTCATGATAAAAAAGTTAGTAGCTTTTGTGTAAAGCTTAGTGCTTAAGAAAGCCAAATTTCCACACCATCAGTGGAGAAAAAGTAGCTTTTCTCTCTGCCTCTTCTATGTGGCATTTTCTCTTGTTAGTAGTTCTTAAGGATTCCCAAAAGTTAAAGGAAGAAGATGAAATGTTATTTCACATGGAGCTTTTGAGGTGGGAATTTGGCAGCTTCCAATTGTTCCTTTCTCTAGAACTATATATATGGCCAAATAAACAAAAGGAGGACGACTTTTCAGGGGCGGTGCCTCCTTATCGATCAAGCCACACTATTAGTTGGGGTTTACCTAAGTGTTAATTGTTCCAAAAAAAGAAAAAGAAAACTTAAGGAAAAGAAAATCAAGCCAAATCCCATAATGATCAATGGAAAATCCACAACGCATATATTAAGCACCATTAATTACACAACTAAAGTTAACAATTTATTTTAAACTTCCAATACTTTGCCTTTAATAACAAGAAAGGAAAAAAGAAATTATTTGCCTATCAACTTATATTAGCCTTACAAATTACATAAAAAAAATTAGATATAGAATTCACCTACGAATAGTGTAGCCTTTGATTTGTTTTTTTCTTTCTTTTCTGGATGGAACATTTAATATCACACTCAAACTTTTATAGAGTTATTTTTTTCTAAGTGACGTTTCAAATTTTCTATTTGCTAAAAGGGGAACCACTGGTCACCTTTTGCTTGATTGATGCATGCTTTATCTTACCGAATTCATCTCATATGAAAAGTAGGATGGATTTCCTTTATTCTCAACTAAAAATGGAGGGAAGAAAAGGAAATTCTAGAGGGAGGGGAGGGGGTGAGATTGAAAGTCTAATTGCCTTTGAGTACAAGAAGCTACCAAAATCCTTACTGGAGGAGGTGGCTCTCAATTCTCCCCAGCTGTGAGTGATTTTCTGTTTTGTGCTTGCTTGAAGTTTGACCTTTCATGACGTGATTATCACCAATATTTATACGTGTAATGAAAAAGCTAGGTGGGGTTTGGCTTGCATCAATGAAAAGAGTTATCGGCCCTTCTGTCTCATGATATTCCATCAATTAGCCTTTGTAAGCGCTTTAACCCATTTCATGATAGATGGATTGATCGATTGAGATTTGAAACTAGACGTGGGAAAAGAGGAGAGGGCCCTTTTTGAGGTCTTAATAAGTCAAATAAAATGCAACTTTAGCAAATACATAACTTGAAGAAAAATATTGGGAGATCCTCGCAGATGGGGTCGCTGGTTGATATAGCAATCCTTACTTGGAGGAAAAAAAAGGGGAGAGTATAGTGGGGGTCTTTTTTTCTTGAATTATGGTTCCTCCATTATTGGTGGGGCTGGTAAGGCCTATGGCATAGTGCGGGGAAACTTTTCCCTCATCAAGGAACCAATTACAAAGCAACCCTACCCTTCGATAATGATGCTAAAGGCTTAAATTGTATAATCTAGAGAATGGTTTATCAATTCAAACCGAGTAAGATGCAGAAATGATGAGTAGAGATCTAAGAAGAAGTTTATAAAAAGTGGGAGAAAAGGAGCTCTATGGAACATGCATGAGGTCTTTCGAAAGTGCAAGTATTATTATGGTATCATGCTTGAGATGTGGGCATGCCTGAGACAAGCAAAGGAGCTTCTTCAACAAACCTTTGCCCCCCCCTCCCGGCCTTCCTTCTACTTTCTTTCGCTTCGTGCCAAAAAGTTTTCCTCCTTTTCATAAAATAAACGAGGCTCCTTCAATTCTTTGTCCAAAAACGAATTCTTCTCGAAAAATAAATGATTTCATGGAAAGTAGATTGCTTTTCAACGCGTGATTCACCTTGAAAAATTAAATTGGAAGGAAAGAAAAACATTTTTTAAGTGTTTGGTATACATTATAATTAATAACTTCGTGTTTTTTTATGTGGATAATATAAATGTTAAGCTATAACGTATTGCATTTTTCTAATAAAATTATATAAATTAAAACATTTGATAATAACAGTATATTTTGTGCACTAATAGATTAAATTATACAATCCCTGTACGTTATATATTACTACATCCGAATACATGTTTCCCTGAAGATATTTTAAAATATTCTTATTAATGTGCGTGCATGTGCCTTCTCAGTTTTCTCACGTTCTTCACCTAAGTTGAAAATTGAATTTAGTTGATTAATTTTCTAGAGTTCAACTAAACAATAAACAAATCAATATGTTTGCCCTCTCCTTCTCTGGAATCTAACATGAAGTAAATAACACTCTGAAAAATCCAAATATGAAATGGAACTTCACTTTATCCCTTCTTTGTTCGTAGTTGTAGTGCTGGGACATTACCATCGCAGGCTATCTCTAATGTTTTGTACATCATTTATTGGGATCCAGCTGCCAGCACTAATTATCGCACTGCCATGCATTCTGTACTTCCTTTTATGTATATTGCAATTTATTGCGATTAACGTTATAGAATCGACTGTGTCGTAAGACTTGTCCGAAATACGCGCTGGTGTTATAACCTTCGAGAGCAGCACAGTCGTCCATTGATGAATGCATCCATTAATAAACCTTGCCTACTCCAGAAGAAAAATTATGGAGACCATCTGAACAGTGCAACGTGCCCACGTCCTTCCACATCGCTATGCATTCAAAAAAGTATATGTTCTGCATAATCTCTTTTTTCCAGGCAGCGTGTATGATGCAGCAGTTATACATATTCTATTTAGCCTATACCGCGTAATTAATGACACATCAGTGAAGTCAGGGTATATTATGTAAGCAGATATACATATCCTATTTAGTTTATACCAACTCATGGCAAGTTATAAGAGAAGGGTTTACGTTCAACCCGTGGACGGGTTGATTGTGGATAAATTTGAATGTATGCTGGAGATTTTTATACCTGTGATAGGTGTTCATGATGGCAAGTATTTCCGGCACCTTGTCAACTGGTTTGCCGTGTCCTTCTATCCTAATCAATAATGGTGTCTTGACTCGTGATAATTTAGGGTTATCGTTCCTCCNTTTTTTTTTTTTTTCTATCACACCTTTCAAGAAAATGTGACATCACTAGGACTTGTTTTCAATAAGCTTTGGAATCTCTCCTTGAGATAGCCCGTCTACGATCAAGTTCATCTTCGGTGAAGCATATTTTTGTTTATTTTTTTATGTTAGTAGTATAAATTATATTTATTAGTTTAATTTTTTAAATTAAATTAATTTTTTAACATAATATTATAGTTTTGATAATCAAATAGCTATTATTTTAATTTTTATCATTGTTATTTCTATAATAAAAAATTAAACATAAAATAATATGAGTTGTGTAAATTTTAAGTACAAATAATTTTTATTTAAAAAATAATATAAATTATATTTTAAATTTTACAATTTAAATTTTTAAATTAAATTAATATTGTATATATACCGGTCTTCTGGTCAGGCTAGCAGCCTTTTTTTCCATAATATATTGGAGATAGAATTTTCTAATAAATCACTTTATTTAAGTTCTCAAGGTAAAAATGTACTCTTCCACGCCATGACCTTCGTTTTTGTGGAACCATTAATAATTTTTCTAGTTTCCTATTTATAGAAGGAGGGTGATTACACTCATAATTCTTCACTTGCAAACTTCGATGTAGATGGTGTTAAGGGTCATCATTTTAAGCTCTGGATAGGCACGGTGGCTGTGACAAAACTTTCTTGAGTTTTTCTTTTGCATTAAGGATTTAGGTGGGAATTAACACTACAAAAAAAATTAATAAATAAAAATAAAAATATAAATAGAATAATTTTATTGATAAATTATAATAAATTTCACTAATAGAATGTTTCCTTCTTATATCCATTGGTAAACACTAATAAAATATTTTATTGATATATCATATTACTATTCATTTTATCAATTACAAAGAGTATTACTAAATGATTAATTTCATTAGTATTTTCTATAAAGTTTTGAAAATGTTTACTTTTTAATTATGTTGTTAATTATTGTTCTTTATAGACAAAATCATCAATAGATTAAAAAGTTATTGATGATATTTGAAGGATTTTTGAAATTTTTTTTATTAAATTAAAATTTTAAATTAAATATTATAGACAAAATCACTGACATAATAGTTTAAAAAATTAATATTTAATTATTCATTAGTAAAATCATCAAAAAAATATCCTAGTAAAAAGACCAGAATCCCTTATTTTATAACAAACATGTCTCTTTTTCTTTTTCTTTATGTAAAAAACATCAATGTTTCTTTTTTTCTTTCTCTTCTCTCCTCAGCTACTTTTCTTCTTTTCTTTTCTCCTTCATGTACATGTATATCTTCTCCTCTCTTCTTCTTTTCTCTTCCTAATTTTTTTTAAATGATATATTTTATAAAGTGTTTTTATTTTCTTTTCTCTTCTCAACTTCACTCGCAATTATATTAAATTCAGATTTTCTTACTTTCTTTCTTTTGTGTTTTTTTGCATTATATATATATATATATTCTTAATAATTATATGAATATTGTTGTAGGATTTATTTTCATGTAAGATCAATTTTGTTGGATTTTAGTTGAATTTATTTTTTTCAATTTCAATTAAATTATTTTATTTGTTATTGGATTATGGATTCTGAAATAGGTTTTCTAGGTTAAGTAAAAATTATTTTTAGTGAATTAATTTATTTATTGTATATTTGTTTGAGTTGATTTTTTTTTGGAATCATCTTAGTTGTTACAAAATTCCATCAATATTTCTAAAAATTCTAGTAATGTGACCTCTACTCTAAGATCACTCTTCCTACCATTTATGGAAGTAGGGGTGTTTCCTCCACCTAGATGTGTATTTTCATACCCTATTAATCAAAGCCTACCAGCTCTATTAGTCCTTGTAACTTATTCATCAAAATATAGTTTTAATTGTTGGGTAATGAAATTACATATTACATTATATTATTAAATTATTATTGTATTCAAAATATTTTAAATACTTTTCTTATTATGTATTAATAGTTTTATTATTAATCATAAATTCAAATAAAATAAATGAATCATTATTGAGTGTTGTCCTGAATGTTGATTAATGAATAATAAAACTTTTTAATATATTACTTTATTGTATTCAAAACATCTTGAAATATCTTTTTTTTAAATATTGTGTTATATTAATAACTTTATTATTCACAAACTCTCACCTAGGATAAAAGAGTCACCATCAAGTTAGCAAGTATTTCAGTATAATGGTTTTTTTTTTTTTGCAATTTTTGAATGTAGCGAAAATCCTGCAAACTTTTTAATTACTCTTTTTGCTCACTTGATTTAATAAAATATAAGAAGGAAGTGTAGTAAAGCTTAAGAAGAATATATATTAAAAATAAATATTTTAAATTATGTACAGAGATATATGAAAAACTAAGTAATACACTCACGCACACTAAAGATATATATCAATTACCAATATATTTAAAATAATATAATTAATTAATTAAATTTACTAATTATAAAAAAAAATAACATTAATTACAATTCTAAATCAGTAATCTAACAGTTTCAATCCAAAAAAAAAAACTTCAAAAACTTTTGAAACCGCATAGCAAACATGCATGCTTCTAGTTTTTGCAGCCCGCGCACACGCATGGTGTTGGGGTGGAGGGTCAGATATTCGAGTCAAACTGTCTTCTGCCAAAGTCTTTAATGGCAAGAAATGGAAGTTGATTTGATACAAGGGTGGAACCATATTTCCATGATACTACCACCTTTGCTACGCTACGCTAGCTATGCTAGCTCGTCATGAATTTGCCAATTTTGTGGAGGCTATTGCTCGTTCAACGGATAATTATGCCTTTTCGGTCCACAATGTGATAGCAATTAGAGCACAGATGATGACACCTAGAAATTCTTCCACTATATAGACCAGTAATCAAGTCATGACAAAACCCAAAAGTATTTTCTCTTGGAGGTGGCACCACCGTATATGCATCTGCTGCTGATAGACAATCGAAGTCTGCATTTGCTTCTTGTAATTCACTTACATTATTTTTTTTATTTACGTTGGATATTCGGGCAGCTTACGCGCACTATGATTAATCCCCACAGTCAACTGAATACCCTATAAACTCAATAGGTATGTAAAGCACCATGTAGGTAACAGGCGTGCACGCTAGGGTTGAACCCAGGTGTAGTGGAAGGAAACAAACCCCTTCCACCGCTAGACCAAGACCTTTGATGCAATTCACTTACATTATTGTTTATAAGAGTCGGTGTGAAGTCAACTACCCGAGTCGATAATAGTGGGAGAAGCTGAAGTTATTCTTTTACACCATAATAAAAAATTATCGGTGTTAAATTAGTGTTATTTATTCTACTCTTTATTTTTTATTTTTTATATGGATGATTGGTTATAAATAAATAATACATTCAAGTATTATAAACACACCATATAAGAAAAACTTGAGAGCAAGTAGAGAGAAAGAAAAGAAAATGAGGAAAGAGTAATCCCACAAAATTATGAGATATTTGTGAGATAATAAATAAGGTGTTTTTTCTAGTAATAGAAAAATTTTAGTTATTCTCCTGTTGTTAGAGAAAAGTTGTATTCTCACATTACTTACTAAAATCCTTATATACTTACCTGTGTATGTAACCCAATTAGATGAACCACGTAAATTCTTGTGTGTTTTATTTTTTATTTTATCTTGTCCCTTATCCTTTGTCTTGTCGGATTTGCATGTCAGTATCCTAACAGTCAATGCTTGACAGATTTTAGGCTAATGCTCCATAGCATTATTAGATGTGTGTGTGTGTTTGTATATAAGAAATCAAAAGGGTTTTCTTTATTTCATACCAGATTAAATGAAAGAGACTATGCAGAAACAATTTCTTTAAGAAGCGGTTTGTTTGTTTTTGTGTTTAACACTATATTGGGATATATTTAGAAGTGTGTTTGATTTTAAAAAAATATTAAATTGATATTTTTTTTATATAGTTTTGATGTATAGATATGAAAAATAAAAAATCTAAAACAATTATTTAGATATATTTTCAAACTAAAAATTCTTTTAAGAAGCACCATCCATCAAAATATAAATTACACACTTACGAGTTATTTGATAACGTGATAAAATTTAGTTTTTAAAGTATTTTTTATTTAAAAATATATTAAAATAATATATTTTTTATTTTTTAAAATTTATTTTTAACATTTATTGAAAAAATTTAAAAATTAATAAAAAACTAAAATAATTAAAAAATATTCAAAAACACTGAAGAATACAAAAAAAGCAGTAGAATAACTCAGCCAGGCAATTGAAAAGTTGAGCCCTTCGAATTGCTAAAAGCATGGTCATAAATCCAACTATGAATTGAAGTTTGCTGAAATATAATTGGAAAAGGGAATTATTTTTTCAATTTCCCTTTGTTTTTACACATTTTCCACTGCAATAATGACAGGAAAAGAAGAGTTTAGGCTAATCACTCAATGTAAAGTGATTTAGCACTTCACAAGTCAAATTTTTTTAATTTTTTGCAGAACAGTACAGTCAGAGCGAAAATATCTTGATGACCTTTGAAATTTTGAGTGACAAGGATGTTAGGTCACACCTAATTTTTATCCTAGGTGTATTAGGGCTTTTGAACCGATAGATGAGCTTATGCATTTTCTACTCTACAAGATTACAATTGAAACCCACTCTGTCGAATTATTCAATTGCTTTACCTAATTGAGTTCAAAAGTATCATCACAGAAATGGAATTAGTTGTGTGATAATAGTTATTTTTTAAAGAATTTTTTATTTAAAAATATATAAAAATAATATTTATATTATTTTTAATATCAATCTATCAAACAATCTGTAAACATTTAAAAATTTAATTTGAAGTAAAATAAAAATTAAAAAAAAAATACATTTTTAAAACATAAACAGAATTTTAAACTCTTATTGGTCTATCACTTGCCCTTGCATTGAGTTTATCCAAGTCCTGTGGCGAAAATTCTTGAGATCAACTTTGTTTTGTTCTCAATATTATTATCCAGGTAAAAATAATAGACAAGACATGAGATTTTTCTACAAATACATTAATTTAGATATGAATATCCAGTTTAGACTATGATCAAAATAATCAGTCTTGATATGTAAAAATTGACGTCAACATATTTTTGTTGTTGAAAAAATAAATTAATACGACAGTGAAGCTAGTGGAGGGACGAGGAAGAACTCTGTAACTGTAGTTTCCGAATAAATCCATGAATTGATTGTAAGAGAAATATAAAGGAAAAGAGACTTAGTTCATCAAATCAATAGTTAGAGGACTCAATTAATCAAGATACTACAGGCCGGGACTGAGATTATAATTAACCTTACAAATACAATGCAAGTGGCCGGGGAACATAGGTCCTGGTCACCGGATTAACCTCTACATCATCAAGTTAATCGAGTGAACCAAGTCAATTTCTTTTATCATTAAAATAAATATAATTAACCTCTTTTTTTGAGAAAAAAAGAGAGGGAATTATAATAGGGAATTTATGGGGGATTTGAGAAGCAGAGGTAACACACGAATGAATCGAAGCGCGTACGGAAAAACTGGGTGTTGAAAAAGGAAGGTCGTCGTAGTAGTTGATGTTGTCGTTGTTGCAGTAGTAAAGGAGACGGAGGAGAGGGGTGGGAAGGTGATGAGCTCGAAAAACGCGTAAATGGCAAGGGAAGGAGGGCGTGCGTTGTGAAAAGGGTAAAACGACGATGATTATTTTTGTTCCCGAAGACTTCTCTCAATAACTTGGTTGAATTTAAGTAAATCCAACGAACGGTATTTTGTAAATTTAGGAACCCCCCCAAAGTTGAATTTAAGTAACATTTTTTCTTTTTTCTTTTTTATCTCTATGTTATCATAATAATAATAATAATAATTTCTGTGCATTTACTTGTGGCATGGACTCCTTAATTTCACGAGCATCAGAGAGCAACAATGGCTTGCACGTACATATCATAATGTCTATTTAGGATAACTATTAAAACGTTACCTTTCCTCCTTCTCTGTGTGAAATCCTTTCTTTAAATCCTCTAAAACAGTACAAGTTGCTAGGGTTTTTCTATGTTTATTTCTCTTTTTTTTGTTTGAGAGGTTAAGCCCTCTGTTCGGGATTGTAATCTAAATGCAATTTGGTTGTTTTTAATTTAAAATTATTGTATATGTTTTTGAATTGTTTTGATAAGTTCATATTAAAAATAAAAAACATATTATTTCAATATATTTTTATAAAAAAATACTTTAAAAACAAGTATTATCCTAATCTTAAGCACCACCAAAGCATTATTAATTTGAAATACGGTCGGAATACAGAACTCGTCGTCTCCATCTCCTTGGTGACCTGATCTGAGACGGACGGTACAAGTTGAACCTCAACAAACCAATTAAATGCAGATTTTTATAAGGTAGTTGCACCTGTAATTGGTGGGAGGATTTATGGCATTCCAAAGCATTTAATGATCCACTAACCTTCGAGACAGACAAGGCTCTGCTTCGTCTTACCTTCAAGAGGCAAGGGCTCTATCTCTTCTTTTTCTTCTTCTTCTTCTTTTCCCATTATTTTCCCATCTTCCCTTTTGTTAAAAAAAACATATTCGGACTTGAATCTACACCAAAAAGAAGAAGAAGAAGAAGAAGAAGTTTACGGGATGATGGAATCCAAAATCACTCATCACTCCACCACTCCTTTGAAAGTACAATATTTATTATACCGTATCCCTTGTTTATGCTTAGGTTAAAGAAATCACTTCAGTGTAATTTTTATTTTTTATTTTTTTAGGAATAATGAATCATTAGATCACCTTTTCACGGAGGAAATATTTATCATAGTCAACATATTCCCATACTGTGGTTTTGCTTAAGGGACACGAATCTTGAAACCTGTAATAATTATCATCATGGAAGACAAAGGTTAAATGAGGTCATGTTTCACTTTTCATAATAAAAGATTATATATTTACTTCCCTCCCCCTCTCCCACCCAAGCAAAGTACAAGCGAAGCACATGCATTTACTTTAATTCAATAGCTTCATGATGTTCTAAAATAACCCCCCCTCCCCTCTATCATAATCAAATTTATATTCAGTAAGAGATAAACTATATAGTACATGCACAATGATTCAGTATTTTACGTTATTAATATAAGACAAGCTATATATATATATAGTAATTAAAAATATTACGTGTTAATGTAATAACAATATTATTGCACTCCAATATGTATAGTGTCTGGATATGCAATTGTATATACAAAGTGAGAGATTGTCAAAGAAAGTTGAATAGAGACGGGAAAGAGGGCAGAAGACTTTTGAGCATTACTAAAAATATGAAAGACGTTGCTTCTTTCTTTTTACTGCAAATTAAATAATAAAGAATCAGTTAAATATCTCATCTTAAATATCCTAATTTATATTTATATCTTTATTTTTTTAGTTTTATTTTTAGTTACTGTTATTATTTTTTTTACACATAGTTTTTTTATTTATTTAATTACATACATGTAAAAGAGATTAACTATAAAAACACAAAAAAAAAACTTGTTTAAACAATTTTTTATATATAAAAATATCTAGTGGACAGACAAACGCGTGTAAAGTAACTATTAAAATAACTGGTGAAGAGGTAGAAGCCGTGCGATGCCTTTGCAGCGGTTGCGTGTGAAAAGCATAAAAAATGGTTGAAAGGCAAATAAAGATAGAAAGTTGAGAGTGCTTCGCACCGCCAACCTCACTCCACATCAGTACGGGTGAGAACACGCGCTTAAGGTGCAACGATTTATTGGAACGTGTGTAAACGCGCTGCAGGATAGTGTGACCTGATGTTTGGTCCCAGGATTCATCCTAGTATGCAAGAAACAAAATAGATATAACAAAAAAAGGGGCAGTCAATCTGATGGTTTAAAGTAATCTAATCTAACAGTAATGTATCACTAATAAATATCATTTTTTAATAAAAAATATTTTTAACATAAAATAATTTAAAATAAAAAATTATATTAAATTATTGTGTTAATTTACTAGGTTTTAAATTAATTTGAGTATATTATTTTGGTTATTTTTATGTTTTTTTTAATAATTATATTAAAACATAATTAAAAACTTGGGTCAAACTAGACAGATACAATCGAATTAATTTTTTTAATTTAATTTAAAATTTAAGTCAAGTTATAGTGTGTTTGGTTTGGAGATATAGTGGTTTTTTTTTATCAAAGATACAATATTTTTAAGTATAAATATAAAAATATTTTTTTTCTTAATAAAAAGTAAAAATTACTTTTTATTCTGGATATCAATCTGTTGAGCTAGATGAGATTTAGATTTAATAATAGATTGAAAAATAAAATAATTAAAAAGAAAATAGGAAACTACAATAAGAAAAAAAGAGGAAGCAACGAGAGGTGACGCGAGCACTAAAAAGAAAGGGCCCAGATAGCATTTTACAGAAATCTTTGTAACTGATAGTACTACATCCCGACCCCTCTCTCTACTCTCCAGAAATTCTCTTTCTCTATCCTTTTCACAATAAAAACAAAAAAAAATCATGCATCTATCTGCCCCCCTAACACTAATTTACTGCTACTGCTACTTTCTACTTTTCCTGGTCGGTCTTATTTGTGTAGTATTATTTAAATATTTAATCACTGTTTAACATTGTTGGGTATATTTGAGATGGGATATTTTTTTTTCGTTTTTGTTATTGGAATCATCGGTAGCAGCGGCATCATCAGATGGATAGAGATAGAAAAGAGTTCGGTGAGTAAGAGAGAGAGAGAGGGATCGATGGTTATTGTGAAGAGGAGGATCCGATCTTTCGTTTTCGCGTTGAATTCTCTTATGTAGCCTTTTATGTGAGTGAGAAAGTGAGGAAAAAAGCAAAACAAAACAAACAACTCAAAGCAAGTAAAGGGGAAGCCAAGAAAGAGATGGATGGATGGATGGATGGATGGATAGGAGATCCTGCCATAAGAGCCTTCTTGTTAGATAAAAGGGAATTTTAAAGATAGCTTCTTTTTTTAATTTTTATTTAGTTCTTTGTTGTTTGATAATCTCCTCATCCCTCCCTCTCCACCTGAAAATTGTAAGCCAATTTGTCCATTTGGACAAACCAAAACCAAACCACCCTTGCTGTTTGTCTTTAGCGATTGCATCCCCCACTCCCTGAAAACAAAGAACTTGCAAGAAAGAAAGCTTCTTTATCCCTTCTTGAATTCATTTCAATACATAGTTTGAATTTGAAAAAGACTTTTGTTCCTGGTTTTAAAGAAATGAGAGCTGGACTTAGCACCATCCAGCAGACTCTGACACCAGAGGCGGCGAGTGTACTGAACCACTCGATTGCCGAAGCAAGCCGCCGTAACCATGGTCAGACCACACCACTTCATGTGGCGGCAACACTATTAGCTTCCCCATCTGGTTTCCTCCGTCAAGCATGCATCAAATCACACCCTAATTCTTCACATCCTCTTCAGTGCAGAGCTCTTGAGCTCTGCTTCACTGTTGCCCTTGAACGCCTCCCTACTGCACAAAACCTTAGTCCTGGCCTTGACCCACCAATCTCCAATGCCTTAATGGCTGCACTAAAGCGTGCCCAGGCTCATCAGCGAAGAGGGTGCCCTGAACAGCAGCAACAACCACTTTTGGCTGTCAAAGTTGAGCTTGAGCAGTTGATTATATCAATTCTTGATGATCCAAGTGTTAGTAGAGTTATGAGGGAAGCTAGCTTTTCGAGCCCAGCTGTTAAGGCAGCAATTGAGCAATCTTTGAATGCTTCTTCGAATTCGAATCCTGCTGCTAGCTCTGGGATTGGATTGGGGTTTCGTGCTCCAGGAGCTGTGGCTGTTCCTGCTTCTGTTACTAACAGAAATTTTTATATGAATCCAAGATTGCAACAAGGGAGTGTCGGTCAATCTGGTGCACCAAGAAATGAGGAGGTTAAGAAGGTTATTGCTACTTTGACCAAGAGTAAGAAGAAGAATCCTGTTTTGGTAGGTGAATCAGAGCCAGAGATGGTAGTGAAGGAGGTTTTGAAGAGAATAGAGAGTAAAGAAGTAGGAGATGGGGTGTTAACGAATGTTCATGTGATTCATTTAAAAAAAGAGTTCTCGGATAAAGCACAGGTAGCGGCGAGGTTTGTGGAATTAGGGGGGTTGATTGAGACCCGGATAGGGAATATGGATTGTGGTGGGGTGATTCTTGATATGGGGGATTTGAAATGGCTTGTTGAGCAGCAAGTGAGCTTTGCAGGTTCTGGTGGGGTTCAGCAGCAGCAGCAGCAGCAGCAGATTGTGGCAGATATTGGGCGGTCGGCTGTGGAGGAGATGAGGAAGCTTTTGGGGAGGTTTGGAGAGGGGAGTGGTGGTGGTAAAGTTTGGTTGATTGGGACTGCTACTTGTGAGACATATTTGAGATGCCAAGTCTATCATCCTTCAATGGAAAATGATTGGGATCTGCAGGCTCTGCCAATTGCTGCTAGAGCACCTCTTCCGGGGATGTTTCATAGGTATATGTGCTGTTATTGCTATTTTTGGAGCTATACTTTTTTATTCATGAGCTTAACTTACGCGTTAGCGTGAGGATCTGGTGGAAAACTGGAGATGTTCTTGCATCTTCTATGAGTGATGCCTTCGGAAATTGCTGTGTTGTAGATTGTTTGATATCTGGACTTTCGGAAAATATATTCCAAGTTAAGTTCCATATACTGATCTACAATTTGGGATTTCTTGTCAGTTCGTTCAGAAAGTTGCATACTAGTGGAGGTTTCGGAGAATTCTGACATCTAAATTGCACCTGGCTTAAGGAATAAAAACTTCCTTTAGATTAAGGATTTGTTTTTACATAGTCCTTCGTCCAGAGAATAACTGTTATTAATCATTCTTTTTTCTGTTACTTATGATTAAATCATTTACATATTTGTCGATGTGTAGGCTTGGAACCAATGGAATCCTCAGCAGCTCAGTCGAGTCGCTATCACCACTGAAGGGTTTTCCATCTGTGACTCTTGCTCCGCCAAGGCGTCTCTCTGAGAACTTGGATCCTGCTCGAAGAATGAGTTGTTGCCCTGATTGCATGCGGAATTATGAGCAAGAGCTAGCAAAAATTGTACCGAATGAGGTTGAGAAATCTTCAGAAGTCAGATCTGAATCAGCTCAGCCACCACTGCCACTATGGTTGAGAAATGCAAAGCCTCAAGATGGTGATGTTAAGTCATCTGATCAGACAGCGGTAAGTTAGCTCAAACCTCAAAGTGAACTGCAAACTTGTACCGGCCCAAATAAGATTCTTTTTTCTCATTTTAAGTGCTAAAATCGAAAGGTCAACAATGAAACTAATATTGTCGCTGTATTATCATGCAGACTAAGGATCAAGAACTGATGTTGAAGCAGAAGAGACTAGAGTTGCAGAAGACTTGGCACGATAGATGCTTGCATCTTCATCCTGCTTATCATCAACCTAATCTTGGATCTGAAAGAATTGCCCAACCTGCTATCACAATGACAAACTTACATAATCATAACCTGCTTCCTCGCCAACCTTTCCAGCCCAAGTTAAGTTTAAATAAAAAGCCGGACAGAACCCTTGTGTTCAACCCAAATCTCCCAAATCTGTTGCCCAGCCAACCAGCTGGACGGGCAATCACTCCGCCTGGAAGCCCTGTGAGAACAGACCTGATTCTTGGTAGACCAAAGGTTGCTGAGGAGGCTCCTGAGAAAGAACATGAGGACCGTACCAAGGACTTTTTAAGCTGTGTACCTTCTGAGCTGCGACCCAATTTCGATGAATTGCACAGCGCCGAGCTTCTCAGCAAATTAGATGCTGACTCGTTCAAGAAACTCCTCAAGGGTCTTCTGGAAAAGGTTTGGTGGCAGCGGGATGCAGCATCTGCAGTGGCTACAACAGTGACACAATGCAAATTGGGTCACGGTAAAGGTCGGACCACCGGATCAAAGGGTGACATTTGGCTGTTGTTCACTGGTCCTGACAGGGCTGGTAAGAAGAAGATGGCATCTGCTCTTTCAGAGCTTGTTTATGGGGCAAATCCAATAATGGTTTGTCTTGGTTCATGGCGTGGGGATGGGGAATCTGGAGTGAGTTTCCGTGGTAAAACTGTGCTTGATCGAATAGCAGAGGCAGTTAGAAGGAACCCCTTCTCAGTAATCATACTAGAGGATATTGATGAAGCGGATATGCTTGTTAGAGGGAGCATAAAGCGGGCTATGGAGAGAGGTCGTATTGCCGATTCCCTTGGCCGTGAAATCAGTCTTGGTAATGTTATATTTATTCTGACCGCAAATCGCTTACCAGACAATCTCAAATTCCTATCAAATGGCATCTCGC
This sequence comes from Populus ilicifolia, assembly GCA_015708895.1. Taxonomy (NCBI): domain Eukaryota; kingdom Viridiplantae; phylum Streptophyta; class Magnoliopsida; order Malpighiales; family Salicaceae; genus Populus; species Populus ilicifolia. The sequence goes on from SRLM01000269.1 coordinate 912,693, forward strand.
TGGATGAGAAGAAGCTTGCGAGTCTGGCTAGCGGAGGCTGGCAATTAAAGCTAACCCTTTCTGAGAGAACAGCAAAGCGCCGAGCCAATTGGCTTCATGATGAAGTGAGGTCCGCAAAGCCAAGGAAGGACTTAGGAACAGCACTAGCATTCGACTTGAATGAAGCTGCTGACACAGGGGATGATAAAGCAGATGGCTCGCACAATTCAAGTGATCTTACAGTTGATCATGAAGATGAAGATGCCCTCAATAACAGACTGTTGACGTCAGCAACTTCATCGGTCTCTAAAGAGCTGCTCAATTTAGTGGACGACCACATTGTCTTCAAACATGCAGATTTCAGCTCCATTAGACACGACATTTCAAATTCTATAACCAAGAAGTTTTCGACCATCTTAAGCAATCAGATGCAGATTGAAATCCAAGACGAGGCATTGGAAAAAATTGTTTGCGGGATATGGCTAGCCCGAACAGGCTTAGAAGAATGGACAGACAACGTATTGGCTCCAAGCCTGCGCCAGCTCAAATTACAGCTACCTACATGCGCCAACGAATCTGCGATCATCCGGCTCGAGCCTGATACCGATTCTGACAGCCATAGCCATGGTGATTGGCTGCCAAGCAGCATCAGAGTGGTGGTTGATGGGTTGTGAACCAGGGGCCTTCATGGCTGAGATAGGGAGAATGGATAGCGTTGGCAACCCCTTGTTTATGTTGGACAGAGTTGTAAATATGGACTGTTTTTGGCGGACGGTGAAAACGGTTGAGAGGGGTAAAAAGGAAAAGAAAGCAGTTTAGAGAAGAGGGAGATGTTGATAGATTAGCGGAATCTTTAGGCAGCAATGTCTCACTTTTCTTCTATCATGTTCTTTTATATGCTTTTTTTTTATAGGATTTTATAGTATTTTGTCATAGATATAAATATTTATTATTTACGCGAACTATGATTAATAAAAATGAGGCATTCCTCCTGTTATAGGTTTTTTCCATCTCATTTTATTTTAAATCCCCCCTCCCCCCACCCCCACCCCCCAAGTAATTCAGCAGTAGCCATTGATAGTGATATCTTGCAAGGTGCTAGCAATTTAATGGATCAAATTATTGTTTTTTTTAGTGATTTAACAGAGCTTCAACTTATCCCTTTACATGGCAGAATCTCAAGATGATAATTACGGGAGTTAAGCTCGTGCTTGAGATGGACAGACTGCTTCTTGCCGATTTCCAAGAATCCGACTGCTCGAGATTTTCCTTTCTCGTGGAAGATATGTTTACGTGGATTGTTTTGTATGCTGGTGATGGGGTGCTGCTACTCATTTTGTTAGAATATTTGCATTTGTCATGTTTTTCAATTATACAATCGTTGCATAGATTGACTTGTAAATTATACACATAATTTAGCTCTAGAAGATTATTATTCTAATCACCCACAGGAGAGTTTCTTCTCTTTTGCTAGCTAACACGATGGGAATAGATGCCTCAACTTCTTTGTTTTTCAGCCGTTTATTCTTATATTTTTTTAAAAAATATTACTATTTCTTATTTTAAAATATATGTTTTATTTAATTTTTTATATTGTTTTGATGTGTTAATATTAAAAATAAATTTTAAAAAATAAAAAATATTATTTTAATATATTTCTAAATAAACATTATTTTAAATTATAATAAAAATACATTATCATATCCCTGCGAGAAAAAAGAGAGAAACCGGCGTTATTGCAAGAGGTGGCGAAAGGACAGGAACGGAGGTAGAATGTACAAAGCACAAGAAATACGACAGCACCCATCCATCTGTCACTAACACCGCGTGGCCCATGTCTCCATTGAAGGAAAGAGGAGTAAATTACAGGCAGAACCCACCATGAAATTTGGTTTTCAACATTAATGGATTGTAATTTCCAAATCGAGACGAATAATAAAGAATTATCAGTTAACGACAGATAGATAGCAAAGCTGGGAATGGCAACCACCCCCTCCTAGCTCCAGTCTGTCTTCGTGGGTGGCAGCAGGCAGCAGCATTTTCTTCCCCTGTATCCTGCCTCGTCTCCCTCGCTTTACTGCGTGTACAGGCCTCTGATTCTCTGCTTGTGCTTGCTTAGGAAAAACTATGATGCTGGCCATTATACTTCAAAGTCTTTCATGGCTTGAGTAAACTCGGGGCCTTCCACGGCCATAGGTGCTTCTAGTCCGTGCTTCTCCCCTGTACCGATCGACTATAATAGCAAAATCTGATTTGAAAGTACTATTGTATTTTCAAGACGATTTTGATTCTTTTCGGATCCTGAGTGAGTTATCCTTTATGTTTTTTCCTTCTTACAATAAAAATATTTTCGCAATTTTAAAAGTTTATATTTATATTAACCTATCCAAAAAAATTAATAAATTTCGTTGACCGTTAACAGTGAAGTTTTACCTCACGAAGAAAGAGAACATACCTTTTTTATTGGGTATGCGACCAAAGTCTCACATTGGTTAAAAATAGAGAAGATCAAGGGTATATAAGGATGGACAAATATCTCTATTGATATGAGGTCTTTTGGGTATAGCCCAAGAGCAAATCCATGAGGGCTTAGGCCCAAAGTGGACAATATCATACCAATGTGGAGATATGTGGTGTCCATAATCCTTACAAGTGGTATCAGAGCCTTACCCCAGAGTTAGCCGTGATAGATAAATTCTCAGAATGCCGAACAAAAGGTGGTGGGCCCTAATTAAAATCACGATGTGATCCATGGATCAGCTCTATTGGATAGGCAGTGTGCTCCGGATGCTTTATGAACGTGTCCTGATCTCAACACGGTGAAGAGTTGACCTATAAAGAGCAAAAAAAAAACTCTCAAGTCAGGTAGTACTCTCCGATGCTTCATGGACGTGTCCTAACCCCAACACGATGAAGTAGAGAGAAGTAGAGAATGAAAAATTCTGGTTGGCAGAAAGTGGATGGATAAATGATCGTTTGAGGAGAGGCTCGGTGGTCCTTTGTTCGAGGGAAGGATTGTTGGGTATGCGACCAAAGTCCCATATTGGTTAGAAATGAGGAGGATCAAGGGTATATAAGGATGGACAAATATCTCCATTGGTATGAGGCCTTTTGGGTATAGTGCAAGAGCAAATTCATGAGGGCTTAGATCCAAAGTGGACAATATCATACCAATATGGAGATATGTGGTGTCCGTAATCCTTATATTTTTAACTATTAAGGCATATAAATAATATTTTTTATTTTTTTAAAAAAATTATTTTTAACAAAAATATATTAAAATGATAAAAAAAAACATAAAAAAATTAATTTAAAGTTAAAATTGGTTTTCAAGAGTATAATTGTACTGCAATGACAAATAAAGTCTAAGTTAACTTATTTAAATTTTTACTTGAATTAAGGATTTTGAGAAAGATAACACAAAAACTAATAAATTTTCATTAGTTTGGAAAGATGAAAAACACTAGAAATAGGATATATACACACTAGATCATATTTAAATGTGTTTAGTTTTGAAATAGTTTTTGTAGTTATGGGTTAAAAATAATAAGTTTTAAAAAATATAGTTAGCTATGGCTAGTTGGATTTAGATATGTATTTAGTAAAAATTATAATTAAAAGTTATGTTTTATAAAAAATATGTATAAAATATTTGGTGAAAGTGTGATTGTGGATGTTTTTTAAAATATCTTTGTACTTGCATTAAAATAATATTTGTTTTATTTTTAAAAAATTCTTTTTAATATCAACGTATCAAAATGATCTGAAAACAACAAAAATACATCAATTTAAAGCAAAATAAATAAATAAATTTTAAAAATAGTTTTAAAACACAAAAACAAATAAAATTTTACAAAACTTAGTTAAAAATATAAAAAAAATACTTTACAAAAATTACATTTCAAACTCAATTTTTTAATAAACCCACAGTACAAAACCCAATTTAATTTCACTGCAAACACAAAAACCAATAAAAAAGAAACATATCATTAATAATGCCTCCAATTAAGAGAGAAATGGGTGGAAAACTTGTGAAACTATAATTTTATTCTCAATAAAACTATTTGCAAGTTTAAACCAAATGCATAATTTTAATCTTCAAAATTCTTCCTTTTGTTTCAAATAAAATTAACAAAAAAATGCACTTCCTCTCCACTTTATTTCCCTTTATTGATCACACTTCCTTTCAAACAAAATGTGGGAAAGTAACTTTACTGACTTTTTTCCTCTTACATTTGTTCCTTGTAATCAAAGCTATAGATTCAGCACGCAAATGGCCTTCATGATGATCATCATCAAGACTTGGCAATAAATTGGATCACATCAACTTATTGAAGACCTAATTCAACAGCATTTCTGTTGTTGAAAAATGTTGTATGGAACTTGGGAGTCTTCTGCCGATTGAAATTATAAACTATAAATGCAAAAGGAAAGCACTATTAATAGGGTAAACAAAGCACACTTTGAATATAGAATATATAGAGAAGACCATCACGAACTGGTGACATAAAAAACCCCACAACGTATCTGGACAGGTATGATGAAGTTAAATAGACAAAGGATGAATTAATCGAGTAGAGAAACTTGCTAGAAATCCCAAACATTTGAGGATGATGAAGATCGATTCTATATATATAGGAGCTTTTAATTAAGAGCTAATTAACAGCTTATATATATACATAAATGGTTATTCTATAGTAGCCGATTCCCTCCCTGTGACTCAGAATGATTATTCTGTGTGTGGTGATCGAGAGTCTGCATGTGCCTCTGCTCACCGTGTCTCGAAGGGCGAGAGAACGCAGGCCCAGATTGTCAAACCTCCATGTCAATGAAGAAGCTGCCCAATTAATGCATATATGATAAACATCCACATGAACAAAGACATTTCATTTCTCTTTCCATGTCAACAAAGTCAAGATAACACTATTAATGGTGACAAAAATCATTGCGTGCTTCTCGTTGAAGATCAACTGGAACTAACTTAATATCAGCCTTGCATTGCATGTGTTCTCATTTAAGATCATCACCTAAATTCAGCTGTATACATACATATCCTAAAGTTTTCAACTAGAGCTTTAATGACAGTGAAAATTAAATGGATAGTTAGATTCTTCGTATTGAAGGTGACGTGAAACTAAATACTTATATTGCTTAGCGCATGCAGAGAGGCCTGGCGTGGTTTCCACTTATAATTAAAATATTGTTTATCCATATAATTAATCCGTAATTTGGTGGAATGATTAATTTAGCTTTTTTCATACTTTTTTTTCCCTTTTGTTTTATGTAATCTTACGATGTCAGCCTTCTTATTTCTTGATAAAAAAAGGTGATGATGTCAATTTCTCACATTTTATACCATGCACAATTTCCATTGAAAATTATTTTTCATATGTTCTTTAAATCTAAAAATGTGAACGATAGCTTTAACATAGAAGAAAAAAAGTATTATATATAAGCTTAAAAACTAATGGGATTTAACAACTCATCGTTCTTCTTTAAAACATGAAAGAAATAAGACCTGAGGATCGAAAATGAACTATATATATCTAATCTCGAATATACATAGTAGAGAGTTATTTTCAGAGATTTCTCAATTCAAATACAAAAATAAAATAGAATTTAATTGACTGTCAATCCATAGAATGATGGGTTTACTGAGTTTGAATCCTTTAAAAATACGTTGTTAAAGCAAAAAACTTCACAGGTGAGCCTTGTTTCTCCAGTAGTTACATTGGAATTGGAATTAAAATTATGAGCAGTCAAGACAATGAGAAGCAAGTTCATCAATTTAATTTGATAGCAATTTGGATATTTAACGCCCCTTTTTACTAATTTCTTTGCCTCATTAATTATCATAAGATCTAGCTAGATCATATTCCCTTCATTTTAACCAGATGGGGAGAGAAAGTGTCATAATCCAGTACTAAAATGTGCAAGCATTAACAAAAGCTATGAAAACCTATTCATCCAGATTAGTAGCAATGTTTCCTAGAACTATATAATAATAGTTGTGCTCTTTTCATCTAGATTTTTTTATTTTATTTTGATCATATTACCCATGCAAAATTTTAGAATTGTAATTTGATGTTTTGAATTTTAATCTTTATTTTTATGATTTTTAATATTATTTTTTTAAGTTTTGATTGTTTTCAATCGCTTTTTTCAATCTCAATTTGTGATATTGTATTTTTTTTCCAAAGTGATCCTCATTTTTTGATTGATTTTTATTTGTGAAATTTTTTATTAAATTAATTTTTTTTAATTTCACCCTTCAATCAATTTTTTTATATATTTGTTTTTCAAATTTGACCCTCATTCTTTTATTTATTTATTTTGGGTCATTTTGTGCATTTTTCTTTTTAATTTCACTCTTCCATAAAAAATCAAAATTATTCTTAATTGCAATTTCGATCCTTAGTATTTGAATTCTTAATTTTTATTTTGGATCCTTTATATAGTTAAGATTACTTTTCTAATTTTATCATTTAATTTTTAATTGATTAATAATTGAGCTTTTTAGTTTTTTTAGATACGGTGCTTATAATCTAATGACTCAGGTCATAAATTTAAAAAATTAACGCATGTTGAAATTTGATTTTGTTTTCTTTACATATTATCTTTTTAGTTTTCATCATTCAACAAATTTTTTTCAAAAAAAGAATTGGCATTGAAACTTTTTTTATTTTTTATATATCAGATTATCTCAATTTCCTTATTTAAATCATGAATTTGACTTATTAATCAAGATTGACTCGATTCTTAGTACCTAGATTACTTATAAAATGGGAATAGAGTTACATCATTATTTTCCTTTTTTGAATTTTTTTCATGTTATTGGGATTATTTAAAAAAAAATCTATTTGCTGATATCATTGCTCTTTTTTTTTTTTAACTATCAAATTAAAATAAAATAAATTTATTTAATTCAACAATTCCATTATCACAGTGACAAAATATTTTTCCTGGTTTAAAATGCGTTTGTGTTGGTTTAACATCATTTTCCAGGCAATAAAAAAAAAAAAAAAAGAGAGTCAACCCCACAGCATAGCACGGCACACGACTAGTAACGGGCAAATCGCAAATCATCTTGGGGAGATAATTATTAATTGAATGTGGACGAGATATCAAGTTGGAAGACATAAATAGATGTGTTGCTTTCATGCCTCCATCAATATATATGAAGGTCTATTGACTCCAGCCATGCATGCTTGCTCCACATTAATTATGGTCTTCTTGATTAATTAATTACCCTTAAGTACTTTTCAGTATTGGAATATATAGAAATTTAATATAGTAAAGAGATATATACATTAAATGTACGTATACATTGTATGTATGTTCTTAAACTTATAGCAAGGAAAAAAAAAGAAATTTACATATTTTATAACAAAAACTTCATGCACCGTGGAAAGTTTTATGCATTCATAGAATAAAAATATATCATAAATTTATGTAAAAAGGCATAGGTATATATACAATTAGAAATCTAACAGTCACAATTTTAAATTTTATCATTCTTATTTTATTTGATAAAATTAAATACAAAGTAAAGATAAATAAATATAAATTTTAAACTTTAAAAACTTTCACTTAAATAAAAATATTATAAAATAATATAAACTATATATTAAGTATATTGAAGTCTCAACTAAAAAATAATACCCAAATTAAATCTAGTAAGCTTTCGGTGAAAAGCACGCACTCTACAAATAATATTTTATTTTTTTATCATAATATATAATATTTTTATTATTATATTCTTCTTATCATCAATTATTTATTATCATGTTTACATTAAAGCATCTTTCATGTAAAGTTTTTACATGTATTCTATATATTTGAAGGGAGATGAATTAACATCTGTATTTTTTTCGTAGAACAATATCCATGTCATAATTCACATTATATCAAATCAATTATTAAAAGAATTTGTTGGATTTGATAAAATTTCAATAGCATCTCCTCTACATGGGACCTATTAAAAAATTTATCCCATTATATCTTGCATAACAAATATTTATATAAACTCTATACAGATATCTTATGCGAATCACCTATTCATTTATTAATCTATTAAAATTCTCCATGGTTATTCATTATCAATTATATAGATATTTGTACGTCATTATTATACTATATGATCAAACATGATAAATACATGAGGAAATTTTGACACAAAAGGGTTTAATTTATGATACTTAAGTAAGGTTACATAACTAAATATGTATCAAAAGAAAATTATTACAATGACATAATATTTAAATTAGATCGACTATATATCTAGAAAAATAAAAGCTAATAACTAATATCAGCGTGACCCTACCGAATAAAATGAATTTGTAGAGAATATAGTATTTTAAATGTAAAATTAGTTATTAATTTATTAATTTATAATTATATTTTCCAAAACTAACACAATCAATTTAATACATGTAAGGGTTCTATATTTTCGCCACCATATTAGAAATTTATTAATCCAAATATACCAAATAAATCATTGTCAAATTATCCAAAATTAAGATTCATATTAGCTTCCTTAGTCATTGTCTATAAAAGTGATTAGATATCTTATTCTCCATTATAATCACCATCTTTATGAATCACTAAATACATTGAATTCATTTTTTTAATTACTGTCAACATAGTTTAAGTATTGAAATATCCTTATATGTCCTGTCAATAAAATCAATAATATCAATATCATTTTCCTAGCTACCATCATACATCATATGCTAAGTGTCATAATATTTTGTATATCTATCAATATATCAAGAAATATCAATATCAATTTCTTAGATATCAATAATATGGTAAACTAAGTACGGAAGCATTTTATATATTGTCAATATATCAAGTAATATAGATATTAATTCATTAACTATCATTAACATAGTAGACTAAATATCAAAACATCTTACATGTCTATTAATATATCAACTAATATTGATATCAATTCCTTAACTATTGTTAAGGAGGTAAATTAAGTATTACAAAATCTTAGATGTATATCAATATATTGATTAATATTAATATTAATTTCTTAGCTATCATTATCATTAAGAGTAATGAGTGGGCCACCTTTTTTTAATATTGGTTTCAAATAAGCTTGTTAATTTTGTTTTTGGACAAATTCTCCAACACTTCTAAGTAAATTTTTAAATATAAAAAATATAAGTGAAATCATCAAAACTTTTTATTGAAACCGGAATATTTAACCACATCAAACTAATTCTAAAAAGGTTTGATTAAATTTAAAGATTTCAGGGATTAAAAACACTTACAAGTTATTTCATAATTGAGACTTTAAGAAAAGCATTCACAGAATTGAAATCGCATAAAAAAATTAACACTGGATTTGTCCAAATTTGAGGGATCAATTGAAACTAACCTTTCTTCAATCACATTAGATCAGATCCACTACATGTAAATTAATACATGAAGTAACCTAACAAGACAAGTAAAATGCAAGAAAGATTCAGAGATATAAATCTTGATAGAGAAAACTGCTCGGAATCAACAAAAAGCTAAACAATGCAAACGGGAAAGACAAACTTTGTCTTAGTCAAGTAAGGCTTTTAACCTACTCTTTTCTTTTGCAACTGATATCTCAAGCCTGGCTCGTTGTCTCAACCTACTTTGCTTATTGTTTTGCTGTTGTAGTGTTCTTTCAAAAGAAAAAGGTTCAAAACGAAAGCCTATAACAAACTGCATGCCACCCTCTCCCACGCCCATATTATAACCTCTGCCTTTATCCACAAAACAATCCAGGTCCCACCTCAGATTACCTAAACCCTTCAAAAGAAAAGGATTGTCTTCGAAGCTAGCCAACACTGAATGCATCGCCTCTTTCTTCTTGCCTTTTAAAAGTGGAGCCTGCATGCGTCGACTGAAGGCTTATTATATTAGGAAAAGGGTATGGAGTACTGTGGTCATGGTTGCCCCGATATTTTAATTCTTTCTCAAGCTCATCGATTAGAAAGAAACTCTTTAGTTCTTTTTGGTTTTGAAAATCTGGTCAATCGGGGAATAAAGAAGAAGATAATGCAGGTATTTATTTAATTTAAATAAACAATGTAAAAGGCACTTGTGGTTGGAGGCATGGAACAGGAAGATGACAAAGGACGGCATCATGCATTGCCTTTTTCTCGCTCTTCTTTGCCTGTACCCTCTCTCTATTATTGAAGTAATAATCCAATCAACTTTAATTTTAACCCTCACCTTTCCTTCCCAGTTAATCAAGTGGGTCTGATCTGTGTAACTTGGGCATTCGCTTTGCTTGCTATAATCCTTGTAGTTGGGGCAGTACTCTTTCTATTTGGACTACGAGAGAGGTCCAATCTGCTCGAAACTTCACTATGCAAACAAGTGCTATTGAAACTTGACCACTCCAGTTAGGGAAATGATTAAAAATCATCCAAGGTGCATGCTCTCCATGATTGAAATCCGGATGCCTGCATCCACCCTGGTTAATTTAATAGTTTACTAAAAAGATGAGAGGATAATGCAACCAGCAGTATATATAATTTACTAAGAAATAAAGGCAGAGATCTCAACCATACCCGATTGAATTTGCAAAAAAGACCAAAAAGTTGGGCAGGGCCTTCAGGAAAGGGGCCAAGAGCTAGAACTAAATAATAATAATAATAATAATAATAATAAAAGTGATGCAGACCTCCCCCAGCCACAAATTCTATCTTCTCTTAGTGGTAGTGGTTAGTAGGTTAACACAAGAAGAATCTGCCTGGTTTGGGACCATGCAATGGTAAAAAGATCCATATTGTACCTTATTGTATTTGAATCCAAATATTATATACACCCTCCTGTGCATGTCGGGTACATTTCATGCAACTGAGCTGGCGTAGCTTGACCATACTTATTAACTAATAAACTCCAGCCTCAGTTTTTCTTTTAGGGTTCCAAGCCCGTGATTGACAGCCTCACCAGTAGGCCGAAACATTTTAGCTTCTGAATCTTTCATGCTTGCATGAAGAACAACGAGTCGAAGATCATGATTTGAGAGGACCGGACCCGGGCCAGTATCATATGCCTTCATCATTAGCGACAACGCCATGTTTTCTTGGTTGTTGGGTTGCAAATTGGGTCCTTGTCTGCCTTAATAAATTTAACCCAAGTGACTCTCCAATGGAGTTCTTTTATAAGTCTCAGTTATTTTCAGGAAAAAAAGGTTAGCCCAAGCTGATAATGTTGCCTCAAATATAGACCTCCTGCTTTTCTAGATCTTGACGGTAGCAAACATTAGGCCCGAAGCATCGCATAATATAAAGGAAAGGACACGGTGGAGATGGGCTCAGACCGAACCTAAATTGCTGACCAGGCCTGATGATGAAACAAATCTTAAACCAAATGATGCGATGGCTTCAAAACCTAGGCCTGTTGGTGTGGTGGGTTCACACCTAAGCCCACTAATGCTCTCGTTTTTGTGTTTCAAAAAATTCTCCATTTTTTACAGGCACGTCAAATAATGGTATGGCATGTTCACTACAATAAGACTATCCATATAAGCACCTCATGTTATAATTTAATAATAAAGTCTAAAGTCGCTCGCATGACTGCTCTGCTTTACAATTTTACAGTATGGTCACCTAAATGATCTTTATTTTACTAGGTGGCTATGCAATCACCGACAATAAATGTAATTATTTTGTATGATTATTCCAACGAGTAGAATACTTATTATATCTACAACCATACCGTGCATTAAAAAAGTTTATATGATTATTAGATGTTCATTTTTCTACATTTAATCTTTTTCATTTACACATGACATTTCTTATCCTTGTTAACTTAGACATAAAAAAGTTTTATATTAGGTGACATGTTTGATAGAATATTATAAACCACCAATTAAAATCTTATTCAAAAAAATTTTCAAAGCCTAATATATAATTATGAAAAGTACAAGATCTTTTTTTTTCCTTTAACTTTAGTAGTGGTATTATTCATGGAGACTCAAACAAAAGTGAATTCAATTCCTTTTCTTTCATGGTTATTTCCTTAGTTAAAGACCTAGAAACAAGTAAGAATATTTATGCAGATTGTGTTAGCTAACTAGGAGCAACTTAAGACCTTACCTCTTCCTCTATATATGTCCCTATCACATACATCATCTAGTGCAAACAAAAAACCCTAGTTAAAGAAAAGAATAATTAAAAATGACATATAAAAAACAAAAGAAAAAATCATCGTCTTTATATCCCATATAAAAGTCACTCCCACCATTATCCAAAGCATTCTTTAAGTGGATACTTCAAATGTGACAATGACAAGTCCAAGTCAATAAATAGTCATTGTCATCACTATTATCTTTTATCAGGGATTCCTTTTTATCCCTTTATAAAAGCAATTCACACATCATCATTTTGAGGAAGAGCTCATATGCTTTGAGTTTTACGGGGTTTTTTTTCTCTTTTTATTAAAAATATTCTATAAACCCTTGTTTTTTTATTCTCGGGTGTGAAGCCTTATCACTGACGAATACTTCTTCATCTGAAAACAACCTCTATTTTATCACTCAACCTTCTTTCTATTGCTTCCAAGATCTATTACAAACAAACTGATCTGTCTTTCTAGTTTTTGGCCCACTCAAAGCAAGAAGTATAAAAGTCCATCCAGGTTGGGATAGCCATGTTCTCTCTCGAAAGGATATTTGTTTCTTCCAAGCATCAACTAGATCTTTAGACTACATGACCTGATTATAGCCCTATAAATGAGCTAGTCTATAGTGGAGATTCATTCTAATAAATCATGAATTGCAATCTTAATCCTAATGATAGAAATCCTCTTGCATTGTTTCACCTTTTTCCAAGAATTTAGGGAAAAAAGACTTAGAAGGAATCTTTTTCCATAACTATAAAGATCACTAATGTGGAGATGTACAACCCTTGCAATGTAGAGGGTTATTTATTAATTAAAAAAGTATTTGATACTAGTCTTCTAAATGATTTTATCACCATAAAAATAAGCTTAAACAAGTCAACGGGCTCGTAAATCTAAAAAAGCATGAGCAAAGCATGTGTCGTAGCCTAAAACTCATCATACAAAATAGAAAGTCATATATGAAATCCTTCTGACCATGTTTTATGGGTCATCCTAAATGTGGTAACATAACTTGAATCACGAATTTATTATTGGCTTCAAAGATGTTTATGTAAAGTTCTTAGCTCATTTTAGAATATCTAAAGGATTTAATGAGAAATGTTTAAGGTGAAAGGCTTACTTGAGCCAGTGTTTACAAACACCTTGATTAATGGGGTTTATAACTAGTTTCTATAAAAAAAGTATACACGCTGCAAAAAATACCCTCATAAAAAGTAAGTTGAATAAATGATCGATTTTACAAAATAGAGTTTTATATTCTATGTAAAACAAATCAAGAGATAGATGATCAAAACACATAAAAAAAGAAATAATGGCTTTTTTCATAAAAAGCAAACAAAAATTCTATTTGATCTCTCAAATTTAATTTCTTATCTTTCATCCATATCCTTCTAGATTATTATTTTTTTATCATAATTTTTTTTTTATTATTATGTCTCAATCCTTGAAGATTGAGAGAGGAGGGAGAAAGTTAAAGAAAAATTTAAAAAAAGAGAAAGCTATTAGATGGTCAGATTCTAACAACTAATAACTTTGATTTTGTGTTCAATTTTAAGAAAAGAACTTGATGAAAGTGGTTTTCACTTTTAATAATTTTAAAAAATGGATATAAGTTAGAATTTTTTGTTTTGTTTTGTTTTGCTTGGATTTTTAAGAATATTTAAGGGTGTCTAAGGTATTTTAGTAAAGTTATGAAGCTTTATATGATGTTTTTTGAAGTATTTTCAAGTTAAATAGATGAAAAATTGATTTTAAGGTCCAAATATATTGGTTTTTTATCTTTCAACCATTAAAAGTGGCTAGAGCTTGAAATAGGCAATAATAATTTATTTGTCTAGATAAACAATGTGTTTTAGTGTGAATTAAAAAAATAAACAGCATGTTATTCACTTCTTTTAAGAGAAAAAAATAACTCCTAAGCTTTTTTTAAATCCAAGTGCAAGAGCTTGGCCTTTCAAGCTTAGACGCCAAGCTTTTTAATTTATTATCATTCTATAATAAAATACTTTCTAATTAGAATTGTTACAATAAAATTTAAAGAATCTTCCAAGTATGTCTTACTTTTTAAAGAAGATTTGAGATTTTAATTTTTTCAATTAATTTATAAAACATCTATATAAATCTAATATGCAAAATTTTAGGTTAATGTTTTGCATGATTTTATGAATATTCAATGAGATTTTTTTTTATGTTAACTTTTTACATAATGTTTTCAAAATAATTATTTTTTTAACTCTTATGTACTTTTTACATCATAATTATCAACAATATTTTTTTTTAATTTTTTTATTGAAATTTACTTTTCATATGATGTAAAGTTTTGATTTTTGAAATTATTCTTCTAATAAAAAGCATAATTGTTTTTGTAAAAAAAAACATGGATAAAGTGTTGTTCTAGGATTAAGACATCACAAACACTTAGGAGGATGGTGAATTAGGTATGTAAGGTAAAACTATAATTTTTTTTTATCTAATAACATGCAATTTTAAACACTTAACCAAATACGGAAGCAATAAATAATATAAATGTGATAATTAAAGAGTGGGAGTTTAGATAAATTGAACCAATATTTATAGAGGTTCGACAAACCACATATTCCTCTCATTGAACTTCTATTCAAGAGTTTCATTATTATACACTGGTCTTCTTAGTTGGTGAGATTAAATCGTTATATGATCTTTTTATGGGTATAAGATCAAACTCGGTCCTTTTATAGGTTTAGAAACAAATTGTTATCCCTAATCTTTTTATAGGCTAAAGACTAGAAAACCTTTTACCAATACTTGTTGAATAAAAATTATTAAACCACTCAAAATTTTGTCTATATGAGACTTTCTAAGGTGTTTAGAATGTCACTTTTTATAGGTTTAAAAAAAATTTGGTTTTCAAGAAATTCTCCTAAAAAAAGCCTTAGGCTGTTTTTGTTTTTCGAAAAGTAGTTTATTTTGTTGACCAACTTTTTTAATGGTAAACAAACATAGAAAAATTTAGATTGGTTTCCAGAAAAATATTTTCTTGAAAAATTTGGACAGAAAACATTTTCTGAAAGTTATAAAAAATTTAAAAATATCATATTATTTGCTGATTTTATCAAATTTGATCCTCAAACTTTTGATTGCTATATATATTTTGTTTTAAATATTTATTTTTCAATTTCATCTCTTAAAATTTAAAATTTTTTTTTATTAACTTCGGTTCTCATTTTTAAAATTTTTATTTGCTTTTTTCTTATTATTTTCTTATTGAAGTTTTTATCTATCAAATTTGGTCCTCATTCTTTTGATTGTTACTTATTTTATTTGAAATAATTTATGAAATATTAATTATTATTATTTTAATTTCTTCATCTTTTATTTTTTTTCTATTTTTAGATTTGATCTTTATTATTTTAATTATTATTTATTTTATATGAGATAATTTATGAAATTATATGTTTTTTTTTCAATTTCATTCTTATTCAACCTTTTAATTTGTAAGATTTGTTTATTATTATTTTAATAAACTTAAAAAAAATAAAATATTAATAAGTTATTTTTCAGCTTATTTTCCATAATATAATCAAATATTGAAAAATGTTGTTTTCCATCTTATTTTCTATTACACTACCAAACATCATAAAATAATTTAAAAAAAAAATTCAGCAAACAAACAGAGCCTAAGTAAGTTGATTAGAACGATAAGTACACTTTTTAGGAGAATTTTGTTGATTCACATTTAACCTTTTTTATGATTATAAATTAAATAAGGGTGTCATAAATTGTTTTTTACAGAAAATATGCTTAGATTTTTGTCTTAGGACTTCCACTCTTATTTTGGGTAAGTGAAAGATTATTTATGAGTTTAGAAAAGAAAATAATCATTAAATATAGTTTTTTGCTAATTGGCAAAATTAATTAAACCATTTTATAACTGGCCAGACTATTTTAAAAATTTATCAGGTTCTTTAGAGTTGTTCATACCATTTTGAAGAACTCCAAAAATTTCTGAAACTTTTCCAAAACTAGCTGGATCAATTTGAAAAACAATTTAATTATTTATAAAAATAGTTAGATTATTTTAGCTATTATCTTGTCATTTTCAAAATAGCGATATCATTTGATTATTGTCTAGATTTTATCTCTTTTCCTTTTGTTTTAGTCTTTTTTCAATCTTTTTTAATTCCTTTGAAGTTGTTTAGGTTACGTGAGCATTATAAGGTGTCTTAAATAAATCTATTGTTATTTGGTAGAATCCTATTATAAATTTTATTATAGATTGCTACAATCTTTTATCTAAAAATTTTAATTTGGTCTTCAAAATTTTTATTTTTTTTACAATTTGATCTTAATCTATGTTTTCTCACATTTTAGTCCTTGAAAATTGAAAAAGAAGAGAGCAAGTTCTCAGGTAAACAAAGAAGAGATAAACATTTAATCTACCATGCCACACAAAAAATCAATCTTGATACAATTACATTCATCTTTAAAAACAAATTGCACTGGGATGGTTTAGCCATTTAATCATGCTATAAAAAATATATCAAAAATCATTAAAAAAATAGATTCAATTTAATTTTGAGTTTTTTAACTGAGTATAAAAAGTTTTGGACTTTAAATTTGATTATTGAATTTAATATGATTTTTTTTCTTTGGCAAAAATATGTTTAAATTTAGGTTTTGAGATCTAACGCACTTTTTTATCATGACGAATAACGTATTATCTATTCATTAAATAAAACAATAAACAACAATTCATCCAATAAAAAATATGCAAGTACACATGTCTAGCCTTTATATCCAAGAACACCTGAGTTTTTTACAATATGCCATGTCTTCGGCCTTGACCTTCTAGCCCCTAAAACGCGTTACCTTTTTAACAAGCTAAGGGGTGTGAGCTTACCTTGATTCTTTTAGCCCTTCCTTCTTCTTCTTCTTCTTCTTTTTTTTTAGTTAGTTAATTAATTAATTTTTTATTTTATAATAAAATACTATTTAAATAAAATCGTTAACATTATATATAAAAATTACCTGATTGGGTCATGAGTTTCAATTAAGATTAGAGCTTCTTATGGTAATATTAATAATTACTTTGATATATAATAAATATTAACCTAATATGCATGATTGTTTTTAAAAATTTGCTCATGAATTTTAATGAGAATTAAATATCTTATTCGTTATTTTTATTATCAGGTTTTCTATATTAGTTTTCTCACATTAATTATTCTTTTTTGTTTTTTTTATATGGTTGTGTTAAAATTGTTAAGACAAGGTTTTTGATCTTTGTATTGAAACTTGTTTATCATAATTATTTTTTTAAAAAAAACATGTTTATAATAAAAAAAATAATTTTTTCATCAAAATAAAAAGAAATTCTTCAATAAAGAATAAACATTTGATTAAAAGAATGCATATTCTCTTCTCAATTTAAATTATTAAAATTCTTATAAATATTTATTCTAACTGATTTGAATTTTTATTCAAAAAAATCATACTATAGAAATATATTTTTTTCTTTTAGAATCATTTGTTTTATTGCAAACATTTATTTTAATTACTATAAAATTTAAATATAAAAAAAATTCTAGAACAGTGCACCAACAAACTAGCTATTCCAATTCATACACTTAATGAATAACATATTTTTTACTCATTTTTATTTTTTTATTAAAATTAAAGAATCATTTCACCTAATAAATTTAAGTGATTTTTACAAGAATAGTAGCATTGTCAAAAAAAAAAAATTTGTTGATACCTTCTTATAATTTGACGTTGATGTTTCTGAAAAATATTGATCGTATCCTTATGGAACGAAATTTAATTTGAAAGAGTGACACATTCAATAAAATAATTAAAACATATCCTTAATTTGTTTCTAAAATTTTGAATTAGGAAAATATCCCACAAGTTAATTTGGTCAAAAGAAAAAACCGTTTACAGTTGAGGTTCCAGTTCCAGGAAGAGGAGAAAAAGAAAGGATGTCCTTGTACTAGTAATTGTGGACTTGTAGTAGAAAACTTGTACTAAGACAAGAGAAAACCAAAAGGCTATTCAGTGTTAGGAGAAGATAATGTTGTTAACTGTGAGAGAAGCATGTCCTTGCTCGCCAATTAGCTTCAACCTCTCTCGTATCAATCCCACAAGAGCGTCTCAAAGACTCAAAACATCAGTTTGCAGAGCCAGCTTCTCTGTCGAGCCAAAACCCAACACCAAGTCGTGGAACACTACCCTTAACGCCAAAAGGTGCCTCTTTATGCTTTTTCAGGGACACCCTTTTGTGTTTTTTCACTTATTATCTTGCCATTTGATCTTTAAATTTAGATTTGTGTAACTCTACCCAAAATGGGCTTTGTTTGTTTGTTGGTAATTTGGTCTCTCTTTACGTCAACTTGTCTGTCCCATGCATTGCTTGGCAAGAGGAATAATAATTTGAAAAAGGTTTTCTTGGTTTCTTGAGCTATAGGTGGTGGTGATGTTGTTATTCAATATAAAAAGCGTTCTGATCGCGTTATGGTTCTTCTATTGTGTGTGTGTTTGTCTGGATCGAATGGACATTTAGGAGAAGCGAGGGAAATGAAATTTGTTCATGATAGGACTACGGGTGCTGGGTGTAAACCAAAAGAACCCAAATTGAAAAGGCAAGGTGCATATGATCGATCAAAATTGGAGATTGAAATGAATCGATAATCTCTAGAGTTGTATAAAGGCGATACTCTCTGAGAGGTTTAGACACGAACAGCTAGAAGTTGTTCAAAACCAATGTCAGTTCAACTTGGTGTGCAATGTTGATTTGTGAAAGGCCAGGCTTATCTGCTAAGATTTCGTACTGAAATGTGCAAGAAATTAGCTTCTTTTGGTCAACAATCCCGCAGTTTCTTGTAGCCATCGAAGTGGGGGTTGTTTGAAGGAGAAACATAGTGTTTGTACTTAAAAACTTCAAATAACTCCCCTCTAACTAGGCTTGGTACCATCCCCTGTTAGAATTGAAGATGTTCTGCTTGATTTTCATTCTTACTTCCATAATTCCCATTTCTTCCTTGGAAATTAGCAGCATATTTCTGTATTTTAAAAAATCAATCATTACATGTCTTAAATGGAAGCTAAGGTGATGCAGCACCTAGTTTCTGTCATTCTTCTTCAAATCAGGCAAACCATGCTCTTACCGAATTTAACTTTTACTGCCTAGTTTAGGCCTTGAACTTTTCAATTCAGTAAGCTCTGAAGATGTCTAGGTTTTAATAGGTGTTTTTTCATTTGGAAATTATTCCATTCAAAATTTCCTCACTTAACATTTTCCTATAATTGTTCTGTTGTTGTAATCTCTCTCTCTAGCTGACATGAATTCCTTTGTAACCGTGATTGCTCCAGTTTTGATCCCCTGGGTATTAATTCAAATGTACCATCCAGTCTAAGTGCTTCATGGGAAAGTCTTCTAGCCTTCTTATCACCAATATTTGAGAGTGCTTCGAGTACAAAAAAAGATAAGCGAGGAGTTGCAGGTCTGTTTCTGGCTTAATGTCTTATGATATTCAAGTTGCGAACGTATTCTTTATCTCCTAGTAATTAAGTGGGATGCTTTGACTCTTGGCAGCTGCAATTGAGGACAGTTCCATTGATTTTGGCGATTTCTTCAAAGGCCCATTACCAGGAAAATTTCTCAAACTTTTGGGGTTTCTGGCTCTATCCCGTCTTGGGATATATATACCCCTTGGTGGGGTAAATCAGGAGGCATTCGCTGGAAATTTAGATCAGAATAGCTTATTGAGCACTTTGGATTCATTTTCTGGGGGGGGCATTGGTAGACTTGGAATATGTTCACTAGGAATTGTTCCCTTTATCAATGCCCAGATTGTGTTTCAGCTTCTTGCTCAAATTTATCCCAAGTTGCAAGATCTTCAGAAAAGAGAAGGTGAAGCAGGAAGAAAGAAAATTCTTCAGTACACTCGGTATGCTTCAGTTGGTTTTGCTGTAGTACAGGTAAGCAGCTCAATGTTCACCTGAATAATGTGTTAGCTAACATGAACCTAGATTCATCACATAACCCACCAAGTGTTGTTCCAAAAATAAATGCAAAGTTTTGTTGTAGCTAAAATTTGTGATTGTCATATATATTCAGGTCAGATCTTTTGTTAAGATGTGAAAAGAAAAACCATTAACACATCTATTAGTACTTCTGTCAAGAAAGTTATAGTTGTGAATTATGAGATCAATTTATTGCAAAGTAATTTTCGGAGTCTGAATATACAAACTAGTAGCAAATTATAAGTACTTGTCATATAGCAGCATCACGCATCTGTCTGTGAAGGTATTGAACATTAAATATCTTGCATTTGAAACTCTTAAAAACAGTTGATGTTCTCAACAGAGTACCTGGAAATTTATTCTACAAAATGATGCCAAGTTATTTTTTGTTTTCCATGACAGGCAATTGGTCAGGTTCTTTACCTCCGTCCTTACGTTGATGACTTTAACACACAGTGGGTTCTAACATCTGTTACTTTATTGACACTTGGCTCTGTGCTTACAACTTACATTGGAGAACGAATCTCTGATCTAAAACTTGGAAATGGTACATCCCTTTTGATATTTACAAGCATTATTTCCTACTTGCCGGCATCTTTTGGTCGGACCGCTGCAGAGGCATTTCAGGATGGTAACTATGTTGGACTGGGCACCATCATCTTTTCGTTCTTCCTATTAGTTCTTGGTATTGTCTATGTTCAGGTAATTGTTAACCAATTTTTTGATAAAACTTGATTTTGTGGAAGAAACAAAATGTTAATGAATATTACAAAAAAGGATTTCAGGAGGCAGAAAGAAAGATTCCGCTCAACTATGCCTCAAGATATACCAGCAGAAGTGGTGGGCTTCAAAAATCTGCTTATCTACCCTTTAAGGTTTGTATTTTATGCTCTTGTATCATGTATTTTAAATTCTATGAGTTTGAAATCTTTGATTTGATTCATTCCTATTCAGAATGCTTTGTTGGTCAGTTTCTTGATATGTACCTTTATTTTCAACTAGGAGTAATTAACTAGTCATTTTCTCACACTGAGACAAAACTAAGAACAAAGTCCCCAAATTTTGATGTTAGAACTATGCCAATGTTTGTGTATCTATGATTGGGTATACCCATTGACCTGACTTTGATATGATATTTTGCCAATTAAGCATATCAACTGCATGGGTTCTGTCATTCATGATGATAATCTTCATAACAGAGTGCCTCAAATAGGTTCCTCTGTCAATTCCAAAACTTATAGAACTTCAGCTATTATAAAAGTAAGAGCAGCTAAATGCTCACTAATGAGACCATTTGAAGGTGAAATTACCTCTTCAACTTGAACAGAAAAAATTATCAATGGAAGATGAGGGGAAATGCCATACCTCTTTCTTTGGGAGGATCAAGGGTCAAAAGCCTGGCTTTTTTGGAAAGGAGGAATACAAATTGTTTAAAAATCCTCATCTAGAGACATAATCTTTGGAAGAACAATTTTAGCTTGTTACCCACTTGCTTTTACTGCTTGTGTATCAAGAGAGGCAATCAGTGATGAATTCATGCATTCTACATCTCCCCTTCGCACCATTGGATCTCTTTCAGAAACAATCAAGCTAATCTCATTTGATTTCCTGTTTGTGCAGGAGTGTCTTGTTTTTCTTGTTACTTGTATTTTCTTTATTTTTCTTGGTAAAGTTTTCTTCTCCTGTCGAAAAGGAAAAAATTATCATCTTATTACTTTCATAATTTCTCAACATATCATCATTGCGTTCTTGCTCATTGAGAAATTGGTGTTAGCTTTAGCCTCTTACTATTAGATTAGTTTTAGCTCTCTAGAAAAGAGGGAAAACAGAGACCATGCTGTTACTTCAGCATTGTTAGTTCAACTTACAGAACTCTTATTCTCCAACTCTGTGACAGTGAGAAATAACAAGCATTATTGAATAATGTTCGATGATATTATGTTAATCTATGAGCACAATACGACAACCTTTGACATTCAAAAGTTAAGGCTGATGATTTGTCTTCCAAATACTTTTTTTCTGTGAAACTTATGCATGATCTCACCACCTTAAGTTATGAACTTGAGCATATTCCCACAGCATAGGATGTAATACAGAATCCAGTATTGAAAGAAGCCTGGGGAGTAAATGAAGATGATTATCAAACAATTCACATGCTATGTTATGTATCTTGCATGCGCACCTCTTTTAATTGAGCTGTGATGAGATGGCTTCCTGTGGTTGTATGTCTTCCTTTCAGGTTTAATTCATCCTTATTTTCATATCATGCTTTCATTGAGCAGGTAAATAGTTCTGGGGTGATGCCAATTATCTTTTCTACATCATCATTGGCTCTTCCTGGCACCCTAGCGCGGTTCACTGGAGTGTCTGCACTGAAGAAAGGTGCATTTGCTTTGAACCCGGGAGGTGAGCATTTGATATTTTGGCTGCTCGTGTTAAAAATGACAGGATGTTAGTTGATTGGAAACAGTTTCTTTGCACTAACAAAATTATTGATTATCAACCTGGTTGAAATGAGTCTTGCCTTGGTTTTGGAAGCTATTTTTCTCTGTGCTCATTTGAGGGCCTTGTCATGGTGCTTAAATTGCTCATATACCCTTTGACTGTTTACCATAAACTCTGCTTGCTTCCAAACCAACTCAATGTTTATGGTAGGATGCTGTGCTCTGTCTTCCTTCCTGTCTTAGTATGGTGATTGAGTCATCTGATTCATGGTTACCTTAGGGTGGGGTAGGATGGGTGGCTGTTTCTCTAGCCCCTTGTTTTACTTCAGAGTTGTAATGTTGTGTAATCCAGGAACCAAACTATAGATAGTAACTGCATGAGATGGAATAAAAGAAAATAGAAGAAAAGAATTTGCCATCAATAACTTTCATCTGGTGGATTCTGCTTTCTTTGTTGGTGTAAAACAAATAGATATACTTTAAACTAACTGGATAAATGTTTGCAGGTTCTTTCTATCTCCCAACCAATATCCTATTAATAGCGTTCTTCAACTATTACTACACCTTCCTTCAATTAGACCCCGATGATGTGAGTGAACAGTTGAAGCGCCAAGGTGCATCAATTCCACTTGTACGACCGGGTAAAAGCACCGCTGCTTTTCTTAAAACAGTAAGTTTCTTTCTTTCTTATGAAATGTGTATTGTTTGCATTATAAACCTGAATGCTGAATCCATATATGAACCATACATGAAACATGCTATCATGACTAGAACCTCAGGTATATGTTACATGAATTCTAGACCATACTATCTGATACAGGAGTTGGGATTGGTGCATCTAATAATTGACCTTGGGGTATACATCAAAATGGTCAATTACTAAGCAATCTTAGTATTTATCATATGAAGTAGTCAATCGCATAATCTACAAATGTTCTACTTCTTAGGTTCTTCTAATAAATAAAAAAATAATCTCGCCTCTCACCCTTTTCTTTTATTTGCTTATTTTGAACCTTATGAACTCTTCTGGCCAGTTTCATTCACGAGTTCTTGGATGTTCAATAGAAGCAGACCTGGTCTTTTAGCGATCAACCTCCTTGCTACACCTTTGTAACAGTGATCTCTTTCTGTGGAATTGCCTATTACTATGTTAAACATAATGGCCCCTTTCATTTCCATGGATGTCTAGACACCCCTCAATATATTTCATGCATAGCTGAACCACCTTTGGAATAGTGTTCCACAAGAGCTACACAAGCCCTTTCATCTCTACTGTTCCAGAATCCAGATAATCCTTTTCACTGAGGGCTACATAAATTTGATCGTCTAATACTATGCAGAAGCTGCTAGAAGATTTTATCATTGCATGTGTAAAGTTTTAGTGCGAGCCTTAAGTTTTGTTGAGCTAATGATTCTTGGACTCGTTATTTATACTAAAATGGTTTGTCATACAGGTTCTTAGCCGCATATCTGTTCTGGGTTCTGCCTTTTTGGCTATCCTGGCTGCTGGTCCTTCTGTGATTGAACAAATCTCGCACTTGACTGCATTTCGAGGATTTGCTGGCACTTCCGTCCTGATTCTTGTTGGTTGTGCCACAGACACTGCAAGAAAAGTTCAAGCAGAAATAATATCCCAAAAGTACAAGAACATAGAATTTTATGACATTGACAGGTATGGTCCATAAAAGGATGACAGAATGGGAAAGACAGGTCATTGGATTGTATTCTAGGGACACGGCGCAGTATGATCACATTTCATCTGAGATGTCATGCGATATATAGCTTGCCATTTTGTAACTAGGTTTCTGGCCTGTGTATTTTACCGTTTTTATTATTGATTTAGGATGTAACTTGTACATAATGCTATATGACGTCCAGAATCACGTCAGAGTTGCCTAATTTTAGTATTTTCTAAGAACATAACCTAAAATCCGTTCACATTGTTTCCTTACTAGTTTCTGCAGTGCAGGTAATGAAAGACATGCATTGCCCAAGTTGTTTGTTTCTCCAGAGTTATGCCCCCAGCATTTGTACCATAGTCATTCTTGTAGCTTGTCTTTGCATTTAAAGAATAGACTTCTTCTGACATAACTAGTTTCTAAATCAATTAACAGCTCCCTGTTTCTGTCAAATTTTTTATCTGTCAAATTTTTTAGTTCCATTTGAAAGAGCATGTGGCTGTGTTTGAAAACAGTCTACTCGAGCAGCTCTGAAATCTGAAACGTGACATTAACTTGTCCAGATTGATCATGGCCACCATTATAAATGACACTTCGAAGTTAGTCTCACAGCACGAACTGGCACTTACCTGACCATATTTAATTATACTCAGGAGGATGTAGTCAAATATACAAACGATACAAGCTCAAGTCCGTGTATTTTGCAATCCATGGTACAGCCAAATGGAAACAAGGCCCAATTTGAAAGATAGATATAGCAAGCCAATTCCATCGCTCATTAATCACCTCTAATGAGGGCATAATCTAATAAAATATACAATTACCGGACCAATTCTAGAAAATCCAATCCCACCCCACTGTTCTCCTCCCTCTCGTACGAGTGAGACCTTGGATTCCATCAGCTGGAAAGTTATCTGAGAAGCATGTGAAATTAATTTGACCATAGTGGAGACACTAGATGGTATCATATATTAGACTGCTTCAAACACTAATCAATGTCAGATGAAAAGTCAGGTTCCTCGGGCTTCGGTAGTTTTGGCATCTCAACATCCTTGATCTTTTGAGCACCTCTCCTTGTATTGGCAGCGAATCTGGAAGCTAGTATTGTGACCCCCAGGTTCAGTTTTGCCTGGGAAGGATTTGAATGATCTGAAAAATGAGTCCCATCCTCCTCCTCAGGTTCAGTAGCCTCTCTCTCATTCAATGCAAAGGATTCTGACATGGTGAGATTGTTTTCCACCATCCTTTTCTTGTGCCGACGCCAAGCAGCCTGTATGAAGCAGGCTGCCCATGTCCTCCAATGATGTGAATGATATCGGAATGTATGCTGCAGCTTCTTGCTATGGAGGCGTCTAAATTGGTTGGCAACAAACTTGAGATCTTCTGCTCTCAATACAAAAGCTTCAACTTCATTTAGAGCCTTGACTGTTCTTGTTGATGATGGCAAGTTGAGGGATGATTTTGGATGCAAAGCCCATGAAAGTAGCTCCTCTCCACAAAAATCCCCAGGTTTCAGCATGATAGAATTAAAGAAACCTGTCCTGCCACCGTTGGTCGTGGAACTCTCCAGTTTACCTCTAATAACAAATAACATTTCTGTCACAGGATCACCCTCGCGAACAATATACGTGCCTTCAGTGCTCAGGGAAGAAACTAGACGCTCACATATTGCATCAAGCAGTTGATCATCCATCTGTGAGAAAAAGGGCACCTAGAAACAAGAAAAGCAATTGGATTATTATGCTAACAGAGTGAACTGAATTGATTGCCATATCCAATCAAGGTTTATCAACTTATGGAAGCATAATCAGATTATGTACAGAATCAAAATCAAGATTCAAGACCCAAAAATTAATATCTAAAGCAGAACTTCCTAGGAAGAAGATGCATTTGATTGATGAACATATTGATGATTTTCTACTTGGCATACGTCCATCTAGTACAATTCCCTAATACTGTGGTGAAAAACTGCATTCAGTACCTCACAATGATTAATTCATAGAGTATAATAAAGAAAGAAACCCATGCTCAAATCAGACAAGAAGGCTCATATATAACAAAAGTCAAACCAGAACATAAAAGCCATCATGAAATGCCACTCTGAAATACCTATGCAGCTCAGCACCCTATATCAGGGCAGAAATGACTAAAGACAAACAGACACGAGTGTTTTCACCTCTACAACATTAAATATTCAGATAGAGACATACACGTCGAACAAGGTCCAAACATAGGTGGCGCTGGATATCACGTCTAAGATCAGCAGGTAGGCCACGTAGTATGGATTCTTCATTGACTCCTCGAGTTGCAAGCCACTTGTATTGAACAAAACGTCGAACCCGTTTCCTCAGATCTTCAGGGAGTTGGCGATGCTTCATCCATTCCTCGGTATCTCTTCGCTTGAGTCTCCATTCTTCCAGTCTCACAGTGAGGGATTGAAGATATGTCTAAGTCATATAACAGATGTGAAATCATTAAATCAGGTCATAAAGTAATAAATATAAATGCTGCCAGTAGATTATTATCCAGCCAAAGTAGGATAACACAAAATACTTAAAGACGCAATCTTTATTCTTTAGAACTTCTGCATGAAGAGACCATTCATTCGCCCTTCAACTTGCAATATCTTGATAACAAGTGAAGACTTTGAACCTGAAAAAAGGCTCTTTAAAGTAACAAATAAAAGAACAACACAAGGGGGGTCCATTTGGCTTTCAAAAGTTTCTTTTAATATTTAGTTGAGACAGAAAGATCAAGGCAACATCAAAAGTACAAAGCTATGAAGACAGGGGCGAAAAGGATTTAGCAGTGGTACTAAAATAGAACCTGACAAGACGATATCTTATCTCTTACTAAAGCAATTGGTAAACAAGGACAGCCAAAGAAGAGAAAAGGTTCATCGCAGGTCAATCAGTCAAAGACATATATTGGAAGATGGTAGCATGGCTTCTGAATTCTAAATGAAGTTCATCACGGTCATGAAAAGCATCAAGTGGGTCCCAGAAATACCTCGACATATGAGACAAGAAAATTACTAAATAGCAATTATAGTTGACAGCCTGCCTTCCTACCTCCTAATTAAACATTGAAGATGATATACTGCATATTGTTTATACTAATAAGATGGAACAAGTTTGGGAACAAGAATAAGGAGAACTTTAGCAAACGCTATGAAGAGATGTCTTCAAAGTTCAGAAAAAAGAAAGAAAGAACTACCAGGAAATGGAAAAGTCAGACAAAAAGAGAAAGCAAGTTGGAAGATTGAGAGGTGGAAACTCAAACATAAAGCACTAATGATACCTGCATATTGCCAATCAAATGGGCAAATAAAACAAGACCAAAGATTGAAATGAGGACAGCAAATGATGTCTCCCCAATAAACGTGCTAGTTGACAAATTCTGTCCATATGAACTGAAATAAGAAAGCATAAAACATTAGCTACCATAGCCCATGCTCGCATAAGTTTCTTAATTTTTGAGTTTAGAGAATGCATTAAGATAGCAAATATTTAGTTAATTATCTAGTACATCAAATGTTCTATTCAACAATAAGCATCTTGTCGTATTCCAATATGATTTTGCAAAGTTGGGGACCTAGGTGTCAGATTTTAAAAGCATAAAAAAATCTAAACATTAAAAAGGCTTAATTAATCCCAAAAACTACAGTATGGCCACTTCTTCCAGATAACCAAAAGAACAGGGAATATCAAGCCATCAGTCAACACACTGAAGCAGTTATTTTGACATTCAAATGCTACCAGAAAGCATTCTGCTCGTTCTAACATCCAGTTCCTCTGTTTGTGGTATGTAGTTGAACCATGTGCTTGGGTTTTTTTTACAGTCTAATTACATGTTTCATAACATACTTACATTATTCTGTCTAGGGATGAATGGGGTAAATTGGGGGTCTACACTTCTGACTGCCCTTTTATCACTCCTTAGCTTCAATGTGACCACATATTTGTTCCAGTATGCATTCTCTCCAGTTAATCAAAACTTTTCTTTGACTATGACTCTCTCACTATTGCCATAATGTGCAGATGGTGTGGTTCGTGAGAGAAGTCAAAGGCCAGATTTGTGGCAATTCTCAAATGGTGTTCCAAGCCATATAGATGAAGAGGAATTAGAGACCTTTTCTTTCTTCGTCTTTCAATTTACTGAAACTACAAGGCACGCACATTCCCTATTTAATGAGGCTACCTTTTCCCCTTAAATTGTCAATTTATTAAATTATATCCAAATTATATTTAAAACAAATCAATTAATTAAACCAGTAACATATATCAACTAGATGTGGGAAAAAAGTAACCTTTTTCAAAGATAGTCCACATCAATACACCGATGTCTGACAATTGTACATGTTAATGTAAATTAGCATTGGGATATCTATATCATTTCTTCCATATAATAAAATAATAATAAACTGCATATTCTATTCTAGTATCATAATTGAGGCCATATAATATTTGGAAGAACATCTTGCAATAGAGAGATTCAATCATGCAATGAAATTGAAACCAAATTGAGATACAAAATTCTGAATGTATGTTGTGTGCAAAAGTATACCTTAGCTGCTGTAAACCCCACCACAAGCAATACAAATACTTCTCAATAAAGTTGGAGGATACGACATTTTTTTTAACTGCATTTTCAAATATGCCATATTTGAACTCTATGTCATTATCAGGATCACAGTTCTTGAAAACACTTGTACCACTTGCCCAGGCCTTGTGTTCGCCATCATTGAAAGTATCACAATCCAGATAAGTAAGCAAGCATTTGACAGGACTATTTTCTTTTCTACATTGCGATTTCCAGCATGACGTATACCTATCAATTGATAGCAAATACCATGAAGCCCCTAAAACCTGCATAAAAAAGAGAAGTAACGATAAGGAAAAAAAATTGAACTCATAGCACTGAAAAAACCAAGTGTGTAGCAACAAGAAGAAGACAAAAGCAAACATACATGGCTGGCCAACATGTATAGTAGCAGATTATATGCAGCCCCAGCCCACGCTGTCCTGGTAACCACTCCAGTTGCTTTAATAATTTCTGAGCTCAATGGAAAAATGAGATATAATCTGGGAACATATTGTAGCAGAACAATTAAAGCAAGGGCATTATTCTTATGATCAGTTCGAGAGCTTCTTGTTGCTGGTATTACAAACCATATGACAATCTGCAGTAAATTTCAATACATTAACTTTCCTTTTTTATAGGCCAGGCTTATGGAACAGATGCGACTAAAAAATTCAACATTTACAAATTGAAACTAACAAATAGTGCAGATGAGAAAGCTAAGCAGGTTTGCCTTCGTACTGTTTTCAGATGCAGGAATGTATTTCAAAAACAAGCAAGCAATAATATCTACGGATAGAAGTCATAAGAGAAACAAATTTTTACTTCATTCCATGGTTTTCTGGCTTGTTTGAGTTTCTTTAATTTCCTCTCTAAAATGTTTGCCTGATAGAAACAGCAGGTAAGTTCACATATGATGTCCGTTGTCAAGGTAAACTCAGTTATTATTCACAACATCTGCCACACTATTTATTAATCTTGGAAGCCAAGATGCTGCAAGTCTTAAGCTTCTTCTAAAAAAACTGGTCTCTCCACAAACATCCCAGTCGCCCTTCCCAGAAGAAAATAAAAGAACCCATAATACCTTGGCAAACTACTTATACCTGTGCAATTTAACCCACCATCAATTTGGTTTTGATAGTTTCCTTTTCCCATCCTGCGCTATTTTGGATTTTATATATATATGAGATATTTTGAGATCAAATCATTCCCATAGCCAAACATACTTCGAGTTTACCTATTCTGCTTTTCTTGAATGCTGTCCTATTTCCTCGATGATACAGCTAAAGTTTTATACTGCACGTGGCTGAAACATGTCTATTTGTAATCCATCAAAATCAAATAAAAGAGGTAGCTCACAAAACTCTAGCAGTGCTAATTGACAATGTACTAATTTCTAGAGGACAACATAAGCACAACTTTTCCATTTGAAGAGATGTCGAATGGGATTTCTGAATAATTGTTTCTCTGTTTCTATTTTACCATAATTGCGAATAAAAGCCAGCACTTGACCACATAACACTACCCATGCTCCTCTTAAATTTCCCAGACGCCATATATGAAACCCAACTTTTCCATAACTTGAGGTGCAGAACAGACTTATAAACACCATAGCTGTATGGGAGGATCGCTTCTACAAAGTTCAGATTGTTTTTCTGTTTCTGTTTCTGTTTTCGCATATTTCCAAATAAAAGCCAGCAAAAAAACCACGTGACTCTCTTGTGGATTCTCTCAAATCTCCCTACAACTAGGAGGGTTATGACCTAATATTTCATCAAGTTCATTTTTCATTTCATTCGATATGTGGTGAAATAAAATCCTACTTCCACTATTAATTTTCATTTACTATTTTCCGAATTCTCTTCCTCTGCTCTTACCATGTCTGATTGGTTTACAAAAAGAACACCAGAGACAAAGGAACACACTTGAGAAAGGATTGAACAACCAAAAAGATTGTTAAATTATTGGGATCATCATTTCCTCCATGATCCCCAAGAGCTCCAAGTGAAATCCACTCTTGTTCACTCTCTCCTTAACATCAACATGGAACTTGAATTATCTTCTACCCTTATTCAACTTTTCCAATTCCTCTCCATTTACAAGGAAAAAAAACTTTTAGAACATAGAGATTTTAAGGAAGGAGACATATATATATATATATATGTTAATTTCTACAAACTGTATATAAATATCAATAATAAGCATGTGAAACCAACTCCATTTAAGTAAATTGCATCATTCAGGGCATTCTTTATTTGTAGACGACCCTATACAGTTTGTTTAATTTGTGCATGGCTTTTGTTCTCTTCAAACGGGAAGGGCCCATTTGGTTGCTTATAGTTGAAGCCTCTGATATATTAGCATAAAGTAGAAAAGCTATGTTGTTTAAAAATTAGGATCAAGTTCATGTGGAAAGTATCATCGTCAGAGCATTCTACATCTCTCCAAATTCTCGTCTACTTTACTCTGGCCACTAGTCAAATTGAATCAACAAGGACCACAAGTGAAGCATGCTTAAACTGTAGAACATCAATTATTAAAAAGTGATACCTGAGGGAGAGG
This sequence comes from Populus ilicifolia, assembly GCA_015708895.1. Classification (NCBI taxonomy): domain Eukaryota; kingdom Viridiplantae; phylum Streptophyta; class Magnoliopsida; order Malpighiales; family Salicaceae; genus Populus; species Populus ilicifolia. The sequence continues at coordinate 944,056 of SRLM01000269.1, forward strand.
CAGCGTAGCAATGAGATCAATGAAGAAGTCAGACCTAATATATCTCCTTGCAATCTTCTTTGGGTCCATGACAAGTTCGCCCCTTCCAAAGACACGAGAGCTTGGTGCAACATAAGCAGTCCTAAACTTTATAAGCATGTGCAACCAATAAAAAAGATCTGCAATAGTCCGAAAAAAGGTCACAACAATTCTCAACTTAAAGTCTGTATTCACACATGAAGATTCCCCTGCCTCTCCAACAGTGGGCAAGTAAAAATACAACGGATCAACAAAAAGTGCCATCAAGCATGAGAAAAGGAAAATCTTGTTCCATCGCAATACAATATCACTTCCAGGATCAAGTATTCTCTGACGCCATGGGGCAAGGTCCTCTGGAAACACCTTAGACCTTCCAATTTCAGAATTGCCATTGAGTTTATTTCTACCACCCACAATCATATTGTCTGCTTTTAGCAATGAAGATGAGACCTTATCAACAGACGATGACTTTTCTAAGCGTATCGGGTCATTTTTTCCCCACAGGATTTCTTTGTCATGTTTTCCATCAGAATAAAACCTACAAATTGTTGAGCCAAATTGTTAGTGGAAAATTCCAAACTGCGAATGCAATCCCATCAGCATTTCACCTAGAAACAGAAGTATACTTGTCAAGAAATGAACTTGAGCGAATAAACTGTTGACTTCAATAGTTAATTAAGCTTCTAGAATATTAAAGCTCAAGGCTTATTTCAACCAATTGAAACAAAAGATCTTGGCCTCCCCAGCAACCAAATAATGAAAGATTCAAACTTTAATAATTTTATCAGCACTCGAAGAATTAAAAACAGAAGTTGTTCTTTACTGTGAAACAAAACTAGAAACATATTCCAAAAAATCACAAAATTCATATCAATTTGTTATCCAGCTCACTGTAAGGACGAAACCCCACCTATGCAAAAGAGTTCTATGAGCCTCCGGTATAGCGGGAATTCAGGGTATTAGCAGCCAAACAAAGCATTTGCAGAGAAACAAACAGAACCCCCAAAAGCAAGATCACAAAACAATAAAAGAAACTTACATTACAAGCTTCTCCTTCTTCAACTCCATTAGCAATAAAAATTAAAAATCTGATCTTTCCCTAAAACCACAACAAACCCATAAAATCTTTTGGTGTACACTAACAAATCTGAACTACTGAAACCGAGGAAAGCGTTAGCTGGAGACGGGTGAGTGATAGATTTGGTTGGTGCTCTTTTCGGAGTCTTGAAAACGAGGCATCAGACATTCACTGAGTTTAACAGACTGGAGTTTTTTTGTTTTTAACCTTTGTTTATGCTTAGCTGGGAATAAATACTGGTGTCCAATTTGAGGAACCCTACAAGACTGTTGTTTAGTAAAAAAAGTCAGACCCATTAATATTTGTTTAATGTCGCAGCAGCAAAATTAAGATTTTAATTACCAACACCACCAATCAGCAACGGGCTCCCACTTGGGACACTGTTGTGTTCTTTTTGACAGGAAAACAGTTGTGTTCACCCTGACTTTGATCCCAGTTGGAAAATTAGAAGTTAAGATTGTTTCTCTAAGCCCATAATTTCTTTGGTTCATAAGCCCAATTTCGATGCTTTCAAATTATTTTCCCTCCTTCCTCTGTATTCTATTCTGAACCATTCTGCGACTCGGATGGGGCTCTTTTGCAAATACATTCCCTTCCATGTTTTTAAAAAATTTATAAAAAAAAATAATTTATTTATATTTTAGAATTATTTTGATATACTGATTTTAAAAAATAAAAAATATTATTTTAATATAATTTAAAAAAAACATTTTAATATAGCATTTCCAACAATTTTTTATTTTAAAAGTTCAATCATTAAAGTGAAAAGTTTATATATTTATTTAATTAAATAAGTAGAGAATTATTCATGCAGCTAGATCAAATTACAAATTTCATTTTAAATCAATCAAAATTAAATATTTAGATTTATGAATTAAATCATGAAATTAATTAAATTTAATAATTTTTTATATTTTTTTATTTAATACCCTCACAGGATTAAGAACTAATCAAACATTAGAGTATTTGTTTAAAATCATGATAAATTTATAAATATTAAAGTAAAATAAACTATATTATCCAATTAAAAAATATTAAACAATAAAATTTAAAAAAAAATAAAAAATCAATAAAAATTCCATTATGAATTATTAAATTGATAAAAAAAAAAAAACAAAGAAAAAGACCTAAGCTTAGGGCGTAGTTGACTTTGAAGAGCATGTTTAAAGCAACCCATCCAGGTAGGCCTCTTTAATTTTATTTTATTTTGTTATGGGATGGATAACACGTCATTCACTTTTAAATTTTTTTTTAAAAAAAAAAATATGTAATGTGTTACCTGTTTTATCTAAATTTCAACAACCAAAAAGTAAGTTAAAGTTTTATATCCAAAAAATATATTATTAATTATTTTTTAATTCAAAAACATCCAATACATCTTGAAAAACTTATTCTTAACCACGAAAAACCTAATAATCATAGTGAAAACCTAGAAAAAAATTGAGCTTAGATTTATCTTAAGTATGGTTAAGAGCAAAAAACACTTAAGCTAAATTCACCTCATTTAATAGAATCTATTAACACTAAAATCGTTCTTTTTTCGTGGTTAAAATCAATGTCAAATATGACTCTTTTTTTTCTATTTTTAGAATCCAACTACTCTCCATCTCCTCTCTCAAATTAGAAACCAAGAAATAAGAAAATAAAGTCTTGTATCAAAATTGATTTTTTAAAACACTAAGAAACCTAAAGTTTATAATTTGAAAGTTTAAATACTAAAGTGAACCTTTTTGTTTTAATTTTAAAATAGCACTTTTTTATGTTCTTTTCACTTTGATTTTCTGTATTTGAATCATGCATTCCTGGATAAATTAGCTTTAATTGTTATTAATTTGGGTCTATAACTGTGTAATTGAAAAGAAAATACAGGGATAAAAAAAATTATTATAGCATTTCATGATAATATATTTTTGTATGGATAATGATACAGTGAATAGTATCTTCCCCTCGCCTCACTTTTTAGATTATAGTTAATTATTGAAAAAATAAAACATGTAAAGAAAATTGTTCTTATTTTTTAGTTGAATTGTCTTAAAGCACCTTTTGGATACTTATAAAGTACATATTGTTTATTATTTTTATATATTTGGTTAGTATTTTAAGTAAGAAGGATGAATAAAGAAAGAACAAAAACAAGGATGAATAAAGAAAGAACAAAAACATATTTGATTTGAGAGATAAAGATAGAGATATCAAATAAATTTATCTTTGTGATAGTTTTGGAGTAAACTTTTATTCTTTCAAAATAAAAAATATAAGAGACATGTTTCTTTTATCTCCATTATTTCATATCTTTTCAAGATAATAATTAAATACTATAGTTTCTAGTATTTTTTTCTATAAAAAATATAAGAAATTTATCTCTTTTATCTCCATTATTTCATATCTTCATGGGATAATAACTAAGTACTATAGTTTATAGTATTTTCTTTCTTTCTTTCACCCTAGGGAAAGAAGTGAAATTTTTTTTATGGTAAGAATACAATTTTTTTATGGAAAAAGGAATAATAATAATAACCATGTCCATACGTTCTTTATAAGAACAAATTGCCTTAGTGTGCTTGCTTATTTGGGAATTACAAGGGAAGGGGATTTTCCCGTATTCTTTTTTTTTATTATTTTTTTAGAATTTTTTTATTGAAAATAACAACATTTGGTGCGTAAGTTACAAATCTTTGGTGTAAGTTTCTTGAACATGCTTCGGTTGTCAATAGTTGGAAATTAATGAGACTATATTTCCACCATAATTTTATGTTTCAATCATTTTTAATATGAAATTAAGGAAATAATTAAATGTTTTATTACAATTACCATAAACGGACCCTTGATGAGTTGGCAATTTGGCAAATTGTTCATAAAAAAAGGATATTTGCAGTAGCAAAGCAATAAACTTCATGGATAAAGCGTTTGATAGAGCCCATCCTCTTTACTTGAGAACTAAAAACACAACATTAATTAATACAGATATTGCAAATCCTCTGTTTAACTCATTATTTTAACAAATTAGTATTTGCGATTTGTGAAGCGCGTTCTAGCTATATATGAAATCTCTAATTAATAATAAGATAAATAAATTTTTTTTTGAATTCTATAAATTGACAGAATCCGTTACTATTTTTGAATCTCATAAAAGAGATAAAAAAAAACTGGGGATATTATGTGATTTGTTGTATACAATTCAAGTGAGCAAGTCAGAAAAAAGATGATTGAATCAAAATAATTTCTTGTAAAGTTCTTTTTCTTTCAAAGGATAATATGAATGTTCTATCATATTCCATTAAGGTTATATGAAAGATGCATGATTTAGTTTTTTTCATTAGATTTAAGAACAAGTCTGGGTGAACTTGAAAAATGATCTTGGTTAATAAAATTAACCTAAGGTTTTAAAAAAAACTATAAAATGAGACTATTTAAAAAAAAAATCTTAGGATTTTTTTACTAAAGTTAATATGTTGAGCTAAACTTGGTGTTAGTAGATAGAATAATCATTTCTTTTTTCACATCAAAAACCAAAAAAAAAAACAAATCACTAATTAATTCATTGCAAGTGTAATTTGTAGTTATGATTAAACAAATCTCATCAATTTGCATTGTATATAGTATCCACTATACGCTGTTTTTTATATTAAAATATAAAAATAAAAGGTACCGAGCATTTTACTATGCTCTTTAAGAGCTTGCACTATTGATTTGCATAGTGAAAGATCCTTGAGTTTTTATTTTCCTTCTTTTTTTTTATTTAGATCTTTAATATTATCTTGATATGAGATTGGTCTTTGTAATTGATTCTTATACATATACCTAAAGACTTTGCAATGTTAGGGAAATATTATATCGGTCGATATTTAATTTAAAAAAATCAAATTCAACTTTAGTGATATATAAATAGAGATTTAGGATACAAAAATTGAAGATTAAACAAATGTTCAATCCCTTTTGTTTTCTAAAATTAAGGATTGATTTGCATGATTAACAAAAGCTTTTTTTGTCACCCAACTATTTTTTTTAATTTTATCCTTTCACATTAAACTTAGGATTTGACTTGATAGTTTGTTTTTATTGTCTATATATAGGGTTCTCATAACATTGAAAGAAAAACTTGGCACTTGATTAATGCTTGAATTACAAAAATAAAATAAAATTATGTTAATGTAAAACAATAAAGTGTTTAGGGATAAAAATTGAAAGTAAAAAACTTATAATGAGCTAGGGTAGATGGGCAGTGCAAATTAGTTGGAGAGTATAAAGGCTAGTCATTACTTTTTAGACGCATGTGCATCTGCTTCTGATGGTAGAACATCATCATCCTTGGTTTTGTTGGAAACATCATGGTAAGTTCTCCTAGATGATATAACACCTATGACGATTGATGGCATACTACTATGCCAAAAAAAGCAAATTTGTCCTTTCATTTTGATTTTTGTTTTTTTAAATTTGGTCATTATTATTTTGATTTTTATTTTTTTTGCTCTAGGTCCTTCATTAAAATTGATTGTTTTTTTAATTTTATCATTTAACATTATATGAATTAGGAATTGAATGTTTTTGATAGGGTGATTCTAGTTTCATAATCCAGATCACAATTTTAAAGTGATAACTTGGGTTAATATTGGTTTTTTTTACATTATTTTTTTTTAATTTCATCTTTCAATATTAGGTTTGTTAGAATTGAATTTCATGATTTTTTTTGTTTTTCTTTACAAGATGTTATTATAGTCTTATGATCTAAGTCGCGAGTTAAGTAGGTTAGCTTAGGTGGCTCAAATATTTTTTTGATGTCATTATTTTTTTAAGATTGAATAATTTTTTTTATTTTTATACTTTAATATTGGATTAGTTTGAGAATTAAGATTTATAGTTTTTCCCGTTTTGACTTCTACTAGGTTATTATGTTCACATAATCTAGGTTATGAGTTTGGTGGCCTTACTTGATTTTATAGGTGTTTTTTTTATTTTTTTTGTTAATTGACTTTTCTTTTATTTTATTATTTTACATTTGAATTCTTGAAAATTACATTGTAATATTTTTATTTTGCTTTTTATTATGTTATCTTAGTTTCATGACTCAAGTAACAAGCTAACTGGGATTGATTTTTTTTTATTTTTTTATAAAATTTTATTATTTAGTATTAAATTGTTTAAGAATTCAATTTCATAATTTTTATTATTAATTTTTGATGTAAATTATCATGATTGTTTCTTTATTTTTTAATATGCTTTATTTATTGTAGCTGCTTTTTTTTTTGTATCATATAATTTGATAAAATTATTTTTTTGAATGTAGATGGTTTTTAATGATGTTATTTTTTACATTAGAAATTTCTTTGACACAACTCGCGGCAGGCCACGAATATAGTAATAAATAAATCCCATCAGTCATGCACTTTATATGGTATCTACTATATGTGATTTTTTTAATATATAATTATATGATAAAGTATTTTTATATTGGTTTACAATGAATTTAAAGACACGTATCTTGCATTAACATTGTGCATTTAAAAAAACAATTTCATTGACCTTGATCAGGTCATCAAACAGAAAGCAAAACTCCTGCTGGTAAACTGCAGAGACGGTCATGGCGCGGCTGCACGCCACAAATTAATAATGTGGCTTATGAGTTATGATAGTGAAGAACTCTGAGAAGCCCTCTGACTTCCGATAAAATACCTCTTTCACCATGATATCAAGCACAAGACACTGCAGAAGATTTAATCCATGGGGGTCTCTCTTGTGTAAAAGAAAGATATTTGCATAATCCAGTCTTTGAATCCCAGATAAATAAATAAAAGGGCATGTATTTGCAATTTTCCTTACGACAGCAACAAGAAACATTATTTCTCTGCATCAAGAATTCAAGAGTTATGTTTCATGCAAGAAGAAAACTGTTAAGAGCCATCGAGTGAAACGAAAGTAAGAGGCCGAAAAATTTTTCTATATTTGGTCTTTAATAATTAGCAAAAAGAAAATTGATTGTTCAAAGTGGTTAAACAAAGAAAATAAAATGTTTATATTATCTGGCTTTCAAAAAACACAGGGTAGTGTTCGTCTGACAAATATACAATCTTTGACAAAGAAATGTATTTGATTGATGAAGAATACAGAGAACACCAAAGTTGATGAATAATTATTACACAATTCAAAATCAAAATAGAACTAATTGATTAATTTCACTAGGCTGCGAAACTGGACATAGATGAAGCTTCTTGAACTTCAATGTGATGAGGAACAATGATGTGGGAGGCTCTCTTGGATTTTCGACAATGATAATCTACTTGACCAAGGACAAAATCTTACGATGACATGAAGGCCATCTCTTTGTAAGATTTGGCTATAAGAAGGCCAAGCTAGTCATGTAATGTTGTGGAAAAATGCAATGCTGTGCATACAAGTAAATCATACAAACTTAGAAGTCTATAATTCAGATACACAGGGGCATGATGTCGCGGGTGTCTCGGGACAACAAAACCAAGGAAAATTATGAATTCTGAATGCATGGTCTTGAATATTTATCCAATCTTGGAATTATGGAAGAGGTCAATTTATGCGTCACCATCAACGTTAACTGATCTTTCTAAATTTCTCGTCATAATCTTTCCTTCTGTGTAGCAATTTGTTTGAGAAGTTTATGCAACGTAGTTTTCAGAAACGGATTACACCGGGGATCAAGCAGCAATGGGAACTTCTTTATTGACAAGGGATCGATTCGCGCTGATAGAAAAGAAGTCAGGTGGTTAAAGCCCTGCTGCGAGACCAGACGGTGAAACAAGCCGAAACCAATCAGCGTTTGCTTATCTCTGTAGGTTTTGTAGTAGATCAGACGCCTGCTTTCTTTATGGTTCACAGATTTATTCATCCACCCAAGATCCCTGAAAATTAATCAAACATGATTGCAGCACTGAGAGAGACATCACATGATTTGATAATTAAATTGAAATCTACAGCTGACAGCACATGTTTTCTTCTTGTCTCACAGATTGTATCTCCAGAAAAGAGGGGGGGGGGACAATCTGTCATGAAACGAAAATTTGACCTCAAATTAAGGAAAAAACAAATCTACAGCTGATTGAATATGTTTTCTTGTGTCACATATTGCACATATTGCATCTCCAGAAAGGGACAGGAAAAAAAAAATCTGTCATGAAACGAAAATTTGACCTCAAATTAAGGAAAAAACATGATTCTCTCATCTTTGTAAATTTTAAGAACTGAATTATAAGATGAACCTGTGGTTGTAAAAGTAAGTTATGTGCTATACATGTCCTGAGGTATCATTTGATTAGCCCTAAACCAACATCTTCCCTCCTAACATGGATGAGATAAATGCAGTAAAACCAAAAGCTCCAAAACTCATGGCCCATGTTTTCCTAGTTTTCTGTTTCCCTATGGTCATTTTAGATATCTTCTTCCAGAGTATGTGTAACCTTCGGTCCTACTGATGCCGTAGCAAGGCCTTGAAGCAACTCGATGACATCAGGCGTATCATCGAGATAGTATTTTGCCTTGCTTGGCTTATGACCGACAGTGCAGGCAAACACTTCTGCAATGGGTGGGAATGATGGATTGTCCAAAAGTCTTGCAATGCTCTCGAACATATCCTCATCTGACTTGTCATCGCCGATGCAGAATAGGAAATCCGGTGACTTGCCCTTACTTCGCATGCTTGAAATAAGGTCTTCAACAACTACACCTTTGCTTGCTCCCTGAAAGTCACCAAAAATGAAAGGTCAAGGATATATAACCCAACTTCTCTAGATTTATATGGGAAGTCAAGGATCATAACCTAACTTCCCATTTATGAAACAACCAAACCTTACTCAACATCAATTAACAGTGCAGGAGCATCTTGAATGACAGCAAATATGCAAAGATAGAAAGATAAAATTATAATGCAACTTCTTTCTTTTTGCAGTAGACATAGTAACATATTGTTATCACTAGACAAACTGCATGTACTACAGTTGTCCCAAAATAACCACAGCCCATATAATTTCATATTCATAAAGCAAAGTTCTTTCTCCATCTGAACTTCAGTGACTAATGCAATTCAGAAACACATCTTTCTCTCTTTCACTTCAGAATCCCATTTATGAAACAACCAAACCTTACTCAACATCAATTAACAGTGCAGGTGCCTATTGAATGACAGCAAAATGCAAAGATAGAAAGATAAAACTACAATGCAACTTCTTTCTTTTTGCAGTAGACATGGTAACATATTGTATCACTAGACAAACTGCATGTACTGCAGATACAGTTGTACCAAAATAATCACAGCCCATATAATTTCATATTCATAAAGCAAATTTCTTTCTCCATCTGAACTTCAGTGACTAATGCAATTCAGAAGCACATCTTTCTCTCTTTCACTTCAGAATATCAAATCTCTAGTGGTGGCACCATAACAACTAAATTGAAAATAGTTCAATACGTTTCATTACCTGCGGTTTCACCTCAACAATCTGTCGGCCCCTTTTAACAACCACAGGCTCGTTAGCAAGGACACTCTCCAAGTGATCAAGAAGCTCTTCAGCCTGGCAGCAGCCGAAATCAGGGTCCGCGTCTTGATAGTGCCAAACTAGTGCACTTTCTTTGTGCTCTATGAAAGACCCATCAGTTGTCGCTGTGTACACCTCCATGACAGGTTCTACAGTCTTTTTCCAATCACAATCTATTGCGACTGAGCAAGTCTCCCATTGAGAATCCCTTGTCCACCTAAATGTAAACAGGATCGTCAAGAGGTAAAATAGATAACACTCAAATCCATGCATCACATAAGCTAATGAAATACAAAAGACTATACCTAGTAAAGTAACCATGCTCAGCTGAAATACCCAATTTCTCACATGGAGAGAACCATTTGCTAAGAGGATCCCTTCCTCTGCCGCTCACAATGAAAACAGTGTTCTTGGGATCGCTGCATAAGCAATTCAGGATTGAAATAACTTCATTTCTGGGTGTTTTGTCAACAGCAGACTTTGGCTTCATAGTTCCATCATAGTCTAAAAGGATTAACCGGCTGTTTGTATTTTTATAGGCAGCAACAATTGTTTCCACCGTAAGCATTCTAAAGTTTTTTCCCACAGCAGCAGCTCTGAAATTCAAACCAAATCCGACATTGTAATACCTCTTGAGATGATGCTCTTTGCAAGCTCTATCAAGGTCCTGATCAAAACTCCTCGCCCAAAAAGCAACGTCGTGAGAGCTAATATAATTATAGTGCTTCTCGTGGCGCAAATGTTTCTCTTCATCCTTCATGTGGATACCCACATACATGGCATCAGCCACAGCACTTACGTCCCAAGGATTGACACGATATGCCCCGCTGAGGGACGGTGAGCATCCAATGAATTCCGACACAATTAGGAAACTTTTCCTTTGATCCGATTCATTAATCCCCAATGCCTTGTCTAAAACAGGGCTGCCCTGCCTACAAACAGTGTATTTATATGAAACCAAATTCATCCCATCCCTAACAGCATTAACCACGCAACATTCAGATATCGCATAGTACGCTGCTTTCTCTAGAGCGCTTAAAGGATTATTAATAAAAACAATTGGCTCATAACCTTCTGTACCGTATTTATTATTGATCTGTTGAGCAATGACACTGGTCTCAAATCTGACTTCTTGCACATCCTTACCCCGACTTCTGGCCGGATTAGCAATCTGGACTAATACCACGCTCCCTATCAATTCCGGATGCATTTCCAAAAGCCTCCCCATCGCTGAAAACTTCAAGCTAATACCTTTAAACATATCCAGATCATCCACACCAACCATCACAACTTTCCCTTCAAATTTCTCCTTCAATTGTTTGGCCAAAGTAGCAGTCTGCTCCATATTCAGATCCGACTCAAGCTGTCCCATATGAATTCCCACAGGCAAGATCTTAATATTGATAGTCTTACCACAGTAATCAAGACCAATGTAACCCCTTTTGCACTGATAATCAATGCCCAGCAACCTACTACAACAAGACAAGAAATGCCGAGCATAATCAAAAGTATGAAACCCAATAAGATCACAGTTCAAAAGAGACCTCAAAATCTGCTCCCTAACAGGTATAGTCCTATATATCTCAGATGATGGGAATGGACTATGCAAAAAGAAGCCAAGTTTAACTCTAGTGTACCTATTCCTCAAGATACTAGGCAACACCATAAGATGATAGTCATGCACCCAAACAGAATCCTTATCAGGCCAAAGAATCTCAGCTACTTTGTTTGCAAACAACTGATTAGCTACTATATAACCCTCCCAGAGCGACTTATCAAAACGTACACCGCCATGACTAGGCGACAAAGGCAACATGTAATGGAACAAAGGCCATAAATAGTGCTTACAAAATCCATGATAATACTTATTCTTTTGATCAACAGTCAAGAAAACTGGGACGCATCTAAACTTATGATACATCAATTGTGCAACCTCTTCTTGATCTTCCTTTTCAACATCAACCTTTAACATCCCCACGTACCAAACTTCTGTATTAGCAGGAAACCCGTCTTTTAACTGCAAAACAAGACTATCCTTGTCAAATTCAAAAAACCAACCCTTTGTTCCTTCATTCCGGTACCCTCTTATTGGCAGCTGATTTGCCACGATGATCCTTCGTTGTTTGGACACGACAGGACCTTGACCATGTTCATCGCCAACCTCATATCCAAGTTCATTCATTACAGCAGGGATCCGTTCCAGTCCACGAAAATCATTAACCGAAATCATATCCAAGCTGTCTTTACAGGACTGCGTAATCATGTTCTTTTCGAATCAAGAAACCAAAGAAATAATTCAAGAAAGCTTAAAAAGAGAAGCCAAGAACGCTGGTTTTAGGCTGGTTGATAATGAAGATAAAGAAAGGGGGGAAGGTTTGTATTTGTATGAATGATTGTAGAGAGAAAACATGGGCAGATTGATTTAATTTCCATTATAGTGAAGAGAGAGAAGAGAGCGCTGTATTCTGGAAAGAAAATCAAAGATGGATAAGAACCACGAAGAGGCAGGCTTGAAGGGTGTATTTATACGTCTGTGAACAATGAGGTGGATTGGACGGTCGATCTTTGATTTTCGAGGGTTTTTTATGGTGGGGTCTACTGGCGACTGTTTAGTACTGCACAGTAGCTGACTATCGCCTTGTCTTTGCATCTGTTTACCGATAATAGCCGGTTACTTTCTGGCCCTGCGGGTTCCTGAAATGGCAAATAAATAAAGAGAGCACGTGATTTAATTTCACTGCGATCACTTAAAAAATAGTTCGGGCAAGTGCTTGTTTTTAAAATATCTTAAAATAATATTTTTTTTTTATTTTTAAAATCCATTTTTACCGCAAACATATCAAAAAAATCCAAAATCATAATAAAAAATTAATTTAGATAATAGTATTTTTTAAAACACAAAAATAAAAGCACCTTTATAAAATTTACCTCAAACTCCGGGTTTAGATAAAATTTATTTTATTATGATGCAAAAGGGATGTCCTTTTTTATGTATAATTATAATCTTGTATTCAATATTGAGTTTATTGTTGAAGGCATGGCCTTGATTATTCTAAAAGGATAAGATCACAGCAATTAATGGTTTTGGTAGGCACCAGAAAGCCTATCCTGTGGATTAGCCTAAATCAGGAAGGACCATTATTTGTTTTATTTATTGACGGAAATAACTGTAAATAAATTGCGTGGATCAAGGGGTAATAAATAATAGAAAGAAAATTATACCAAGACAACGAAACGGTAACACTTGTGTGGTTCAGCTTTACAGCTAAGATAGGCTTACTCGGTCATGGACGGTGAATTAGTCGGAAGCAGGTGGATATCTACTGCCTCCACACGGTTGGCACATGTACAGTCGCCTCCTTCGTACGCTCGCAAATTATTTTCCGTACTTCTTCCAACGTCACTGGTGGCGCGTCTGAAAAAAGAAAACATGTTTAGCCGAAAACTTTTAATCTTGATTTCTACTTATTTTGAATTTCAAATTAAATTATGATACTCGTCGGCTCGTTAGGTAGTTGTTTTTTCTTTAATAATATTATTTTTTTAATATTAAAATAACGAGATATTAAATGGTGCAGGATATATAAGCTTATCTTATCAAATCCATAATTTGAAATATGAGCTCCAATAAATTTACCCACTTTTTGAATTTTTTATCTAATTTTATGATAATTAGAATATATATTTTAAAAAGATAATTTAAATTTTAAAAAATGTATTTCTTCTCAAAATTACATTTTTTTTTGTTTATGTATTCTCTTGTTTTAAGAAACATTTTCCCTTTATTTTTTTAATAAAAATTAAAGAAAATTTAAATCAACGTTTGAAAAAACTTCCAATAATTTAATTTAAGAAGACGTGTCTCTTGAATCAAAAAAAATATTTTTTTTCATGTATTTGTTTTACAATCTCTTTTTATTCTAGAAATATTAACTTAAAAAAAAACATATCATAATTTTAAAAGATAGTTTTAATAAAATTATAAAAAATCATGATTCAATAATTTTTCAGTGGATGTATGAAAAACTAAAGAATAATTGTTTTGATAAAATAATGTAAAAAATAATGATAATAAAATTAAAATAGATAAATATTTTATTCTTCTAGAATATTCACAAGTATTTTGTTTAAAAAAATATATGTTGGGTTCGTATATAATTTGATATGATCTAGGTAAGGCTAGATTTAGATTTTAATAAAAAATTTCTTACAATTCAATTTACATCACTGAGTATAAATCAAAATTAAACTATTAAATTAAACTAAAATTTACTAGAAGATTTCAGATATATTTTTCCATGCTGGGATAAAATTTTATATGAATCAAAGTTCGTGAAGAACTTACAATATAGATCAGAAGAGGTTGCATGAAATTTATTATTTATTTTCTTTCAATTTATGAACTTTATATTTAATAAAGATTATTTTTCTATGATGATGCAATACTTATTTTGAAATTTTTTAATTTTATAAGGATGTTTAATGGGTTGCAATACAATTTCTAAGTGTGTTAAAGATTGGTTAATATTCTAAAATCTTTTTTTACAATGATTTTTTATTCATCCAGGTTACATAAGGAAAAAAAAGATTGATGTTGTATAATGACAAATTAATTTTTAGGATGATTTGGCATCATTATAGACTATAAAAAAGCCTTATATCAAATTTGTATTGTTTTCCTTTCTTTTTCTCATAACAAAAGATTAATTTATAATTTTTATTTTTATTATTTCAACTATAGGCTATGGCTTGTTTGAGTTTAATTAATATTTTATTTTTATTTATAGTTCAAAACTTATTTAGATCGTGATTTGAGTTTGTCAGTATAGATTTTATGTCATTTTTGTAAGTGGATCAATTCAATCTAAAAGAGAGAGATCTGTTATAATTAATTTTACAAGAGTACTTAAAATCTTGTAAATCTAAGTTTTGACAACCTTTTGATCAATAATAATTCTAATTTTTTTAATTTAACATGTGAGATAAATTCTTGTATTTTTTAGTTCTTGAAAGAATTGAATTTGTTTATCAAAGATTAACTTACTTTATGGTGTTATTCAATTTCATTTCAATATTGTCAGTACTTTGTGATATGTTTTTATTATATTACATTCCTATTAGATCTTTTTTAATTTTTTAAAATTAATTTTTAATCTTGATTGTGGTTTGTATTGCCATGTAATCACGGGATTTATGTTATAGTTATTCATAAATAATTATTGATATCATTATAAAGATTTCCAATCTTGTTTGAAAATTGTGGCATAATTACAATAAATATAAAAATTAAAAAACCAATCTAAAATTTTGATAAAACTATACAAACCAAACCCAAACAATATAAAAAATTAAAGAATTAAAATGAACTTTCACTAAAACTACAAGTACCAAACATAAAAAATCTAAAAATCAAGATATTAAATTAAGCTTTCACTATTCAGCGAACAATGAAAGCAAATTCTCTCTAATTCACCTTGCTTTAAGATTTATGAAAAATATCCTAATATTTTTTGAAAAGTTCGAGTTAGTCCACTCAATATAAAATTAGTATTAGCATTTCGAAATGTAATAGCAAATTGAAGTTTTTAATTTTTTCTCTTTAATGTAATGTAACCATTATTAGATGTATAGGTGAGGAATGAATGTCTTATGTTAAAGAAAATAAGAAAAATAAAATATTTATATACAAGATGGATTTAAAATCCAACGATATATAAACCATTGTTCACACAAGCACAATACAAACCACGACGACGGCCCATGCATGTTCCAGAACATATAAAACTCCCTGCAAATCATAAACATGGATCGGAAGCAAAAAAAACGAGGAAAAAATGAAAAAAAAATCATTTTTTTTAATAAAAAGAGTGGGATTACTTTTGTTATCTATCCAATGACCAGCTGTCAAGAGGTGAATGTCCACATCTGAAGTGCTAGAAAATTATTAGCAAATTAATATAAATTACAGAAACCGAATCATCATACTTGTCTTTTTATATTTAAATTTTGATGGGAGGCATGATGAGCTTTGTCTTATATAATAAAGGTCACCTCTTGTCATCTTCTCTATCTCTCAATTCTCACCCCATCATTTCATAATTCCAAAATTCCCACCTCCAGGCAGTTCACATTAGGGACCAATATAGCATCTTTTTAGTCTTTAGGTACTAACATGTAGTTTACCCGATCAAATCTCCTTTTTTCCTGTGCGAAAACTCAAGAAAGAGGGGAGGGCTGTTTTTTCTCTTGATGACTCTGCCATCTGGGTTCTTACAAAAGAAACGTGGCGGGTCCGAGTGGTCTGAGATCTAAAAGAGCAGCCCCAGAAGTCACGGATGGTTACTCTTTTTGTCCTCTTTTTTTTTTTTAATTGGTTAGATCAACGGCTCTAATGCGTCCATCTCACTCAGTGCTGCACACGTCTACCGTACAACCATGGACTTTTACACTGGATCGCCTCATTGTATAAAAAAATTATTTAAATACCATGTCACGCCTGCCTTACATTTGTCCGTTACCTTTCACCCCTAAATTATTAACCTGACGATGTTATTAATTTGCCGTTATGCAAGCAGTCTTTGTTACCGTGGTCGGAAAGAGTTTTTAATTTTTTTAAAATTAATATATTTTTAATTTATTTTAACGTACTAATATTAAAAATAAATTTTAAAATAAAAAATATTATTTTAATATAATTTAAGATAAAAAATATTTTAAAAATAACCACTATTACACTTTCAAATATTACAATAATTGGTTTGATAAGATAGTATATATACGTATTTAATGTTAGCTTAGGGTCTTTTTTTGGTAGAAATTATGCATTTTTCTGATTGGATATTGAGGTTGAATTATTTATTTTATTTTAAATTGAAATCATGTAGGTTGGATTGATCTCATAATTTGGATGATAATTTATTTTATTCTTAGCGTAACAGGTGCCGATAATTTATTACCAATCTATTAACGCATGTACGGTTGGAGTTTGATTTCGAATAAAGAAACCGATACTTTTACGAGGACAAGAAGATCGCACCTAATCGTATGCATTTATCAGGCGCCCATGAAAGAATAATTCTAGTATACAGTACAACAAATTTAATGTCGGATAATGTTCGTTGTTGTTTTTTGAACAATAAATTATTAATTTGAAATTTAGTTTTTTTTTTTTTAATTCCAAACCAAGACAACGATCTTGTGGGTTAATCCATAGATTTATTTAGATAGGCCAGCACAAAGAAATATTTTTTAATTTTTTGTTTAAAATAACTGTGTTCTAGTATTTTATTGGAAATGATCTTGTCTGGCTTGAAAAGAATTTGAAAAAAAGGTTATAACTCCATATTTGAATCTAGTTCACAATTACGATAAAAACATGTAAAATATCCGTTTATTAATTCTGAAAACAAGAAAGAAGTAGCTGGAACTGGAAACAAAATAAAAATAAAAGAAATTAGGCTAAGAATTTGTTTAGTAATATTATTGTAGTTACTTTTCAAATAATATTTTATATACATATAAATATATATATATTAATGATATTTTTTATTTTTAAAAAATTATAAAGAAGTAGCAGGAATGAGAAAAAAATAAAAGTAAAAAAAATTAAGTTAAGAATTTGTTTAGTAACCTGATTGTAGTTATTTTTAAATAACATTTTATATAAAAATATATATTAATGATATTTTTTATTTTTAAAAAATTATTTTTATTTTTAAAACACAAAAATTATCAAAACCCGAGAGAATATTACGGGCAGAACTTTGAGAAGGTGTCTCTAAAAACGACACGAACTCGAGAACAGTAAGCAATGGTACGACGAGGATGAGCCTACGTGGCACTCACCCTTCCTGTCAGAATCGATACCTTTCCCCCAGTTTTCACTACCGTTTTAGATTGCTATCCAAAACGATTTTTTTGGGGCCCACTCATCGGCCTCGTGGAATCATTAGTGACGGGGCCCACATTATCTACAAAGACCGCCCAGAGAGAAACGCCGTGGGATTATTTTTTTAAAAAAAATCAAAACGTGGACGTGAGGGGCATGTTATATCTACGGTAGAGCCATAGGGCCCACTCCAGGATTTTTTTTTTAATGACCGAGGATTTAATTAATTTGGCCCCAGGGAGTAAACAGAAGCTTAAATCAACCGTGGAATGGCGTTAAGTCTGTGTCGTGGGTGTTAAAACTTCAACTCGCGTTGGTTTTTAAAAATTTAAATTTTTTATTTAAAATTATTTTATTATTATTTTAGATCATATTAATATAAAAATAAATTTAAAAAATAAATTTTTAAAATATACTTCCAACAAAAATATTTTAAAAAACAACCATTTCTTACCCTCATCAATTCTTTAATTAAATCTTTCATCACTTATATGCTCATTATCATTTCACAAAATAAAATATATTTAATATAAATATATAAGTTGAATATATTTAACAGGTTACAATTCTTTATATATTTTTTAAAATATAAATATTCTGACCAACTTACAGAATAGTTTACAGTTTACGTATTCTTATAATTAACATTAACATGTCACAATTCTTATTACTAAATCAAACCCTGCTCATTGTGATTTAATGATATAAATTTAGTCACAATTCTTATCACTAAATTTATATCTTTAAATATTACTTAACTACATTAAAAACCAGTTTTATTCCACGACATAACATAAAAGAACACAATTCAGCACAATAACCAAGATATAGCACGGTATAATAGTCAAAACACAGCACAATAACTCTATACAAACTTTAAATAAAAAGAATTATTTATCCATTTACTAGCTGGATTAATAACTTTTAATAACTATCTCCAAGTTCTAACTCAAACGAAGACAATATGGCTTTCTATTTGATTAGAAAAGTTCTTGATAGAATCAAAGAAGATGTCATTGGTTGGACAATCGCAATTAATGGCCCTTAATCAACCATTTTGATTCAGTTGAGATTAGAATATTCAAAGAATATATATATATATATATATATATATATATATATTAGTTAATCCAATCGTATTTCTTATCCTCTTGCTCCCGTCCCCTCTCCCTTCACGTCTTTATCTCTATGGTTACCTAAAAACACAATCCATTTTTGTCCTTTTGTCTTTCGTGCGTCCCGTAGTGCTTCTTCTCTTTTCTTTTATACAAGGTAGCTGACAAACAGTTGTGTCTAGCTTTGTTTAAACTCTGGTGGTGGGGACATATGGTGCGAATATTATGGAGACCTTGTTTCTTAGTCCATGTCGAGAGAGAACATGCTTCCATGCTTATCTGAGAAAATCGTGTCTAGAAAGTATAATCATCTATTTGCCCGGGGGGGAAAAATAAACTTATAAATTACGGATTCATATCTCATTGTAAATAAAAACAACAGTCACGTTAATAATTTGTATCAATTTTTTTTTTGCATATAATTGTTTGTATGCAGAGTCTTAATCATTCATATATATATATATATATATATATATATCCGAAGCATTGTCGATATAAGCATTAGAATATATAAGAAGACTAATTTGGAGAGTGTGTGATCATATATATTTTGATGATCTTCTTCACATACATTTATCAAACTACGACAGCGGTTCTTAGAAAAGGATCTGAACAAAAGTCTTGCTTCTAATCTTTGTTCCCCCCTCCCTGATGGTTCTATCCGAGAATATTATTAGTTTAATTCCTTTTGGTCTTTGGTGTTTGTTGATTTTGTGTCACCAGTTGTTGTAAATCCAAGTCCCATAGATGTTAGATATAAGACAACCGACAAGGGATATCGGTTTTTTTTTTTTAACAAAAACAAATGACGGCTCCAATGAGGGGTCATCTGTAAGGAAATTTTATATGATATAGACCTATACTAACCATGCTTATGAAATTCGGATCAAAGTATAATGTAGATCACCAATATAAAGTGGGTCAATTTGAGTAGATTAAGTGAAACAAATTAATATTATTTTAAGGATTTTTTAAAATAAAATAAAATAATATTATTTTATTTTTATTTAAAAAAACTAAATTAGATTCATCGATATTTTAATCAGGTTGCAAATTGATTTGTTAAATTTTTTAAATTTGATAAAAAATCTTAACTCAAACTACATTTTTAATTAAGTAATAAATTATTAAGTTGATATGCTTGATTGGTTGAGTTTAATAATAATGGTATTAATTTTGTCAATTCTCTCTTGATCATATATAGAAATTTGATTCAATGATTTTAATTTAAAATAGTTAGTTTTAAATGGAAAATTAAATTTCTTTTTAAAAATATAATTTATTTTTTTAAACATGCTTGAAAAGTAAGAGGATAAAATGATCTAGTCCATCATCCTAAAAAGGATTCGTGTTTATACACACACACAATCAGTGTTTTAAAATCCGACCTGGTGTGGTGGGTTGACCCGAGACCTGGCTAACTTGGAGCTGGAATTGGACCGGGTTGATGAAAAAATAGGATAAACCATGACCCGGCATGACCCGACTGACCTGACAAAACCCGGTTGTAACCCATTAATTTTTATTTATTTTTTTACTGAAACGATACTATTTTAATTTTTTTAAAAAATAAAAATTGATCGAGCTAATCCGATCAAAATCTAATAACTTGATCAAAATCTAATAACTCGGTTAAAACTCCGAATCTGAGAATTAAACCAAGCGGGTTTAAAAACTATGCACACAACACAGACAAATACACAAGTTTCGATAATGTGTATGCTAGTTTTCTAGGAAGATAATTTTTGTTCATTAATTGCAAGATTAGACACATCGACTTTTCTCCTTCCTTAGGACCTTAAATGCATGTTCATTCAGATGAAGAAAAACGATTGCATTAAATTAGGTTTGTTTCCGTCGTAATTATGTGTACAAGTAAGGATTATATATGTAAATCTACAAGCATCTAATAATTTATTTGATTATTATGCCCTAAATAGAACCACCCGATCCCAAAAACCCAAGAGATTAATTGATGAACAAAATATTAAAAAATAAATATGGATGAATCTTTACTAATACAAGGTTTTTGTTTTTGTTTTTGTTTTTTTATGAGTTATGCCATCACCCTCAATATCCAATAAAGAAAAGTAAAATTTGAGAAAAATCCAACTGAAATTCAAGGGAGTTCAATCCAAAACAGTGAATTGAAATTGGAAACCACAATAAGTGATCTAAGAAGAAAAAATGAGATGTTTGACATTAGTGAAAGCAAACCCTAGCTAGGCCAAACAGGAAGAGCAATTCTCCAAGTTTACACCGCACTTTTGAGGATGTGATGTTTTTCTTGTTAGACTCCATTACAATATGGCTTTCTACTTTGGACCGACATCGTTATGGATCACAAACTTCAAAGAGACACCTATAGGATGACCATAATTCGCAACTGCTGTCAGCAACCTCAATTATCCAGCAGACAATGATTTGGACGGGATGACTTTTTCTAATAGTAATTATTTAAAAAATTAAATTAAATTAAATTAATTTTTTATTTTTATTTTTGGATTGTTTTAATGGATTAGATATCAAAAATATATATTTTATATTTTTTTAATATATTTTCATACCAAAAATACTTTAAAAATCAATTATTATCACAATATAAAACAAAACAAAATCTAAATATGCATATGATACCTGATTTAATTAGATTTTTTTTTATCTTTAAAAAGATTCAGAAATCATGTATATAGTATTGATTTTCTTATTTATTATTTGCTCATCACTTACAATATACACTTTATAAGGAATACATCAGCTACCCAACTTAAAATGAAAGAGCCTAGTTCTTAAAGACACTAATCATAATTAATAATTATTTATCAAGTAACAATAATTATAGATTAAATAATTATAATAGGATTTGCAATATAATAGTGCAATAATAATCATACATTAAAAAAGAATTTTTGTTATTTATAAAGCAAACTTAGTTAAAAATAAGATTAAATAAACATCTTTGTTCTATAAAACTTATATTTACTCTAAAAACAGAGTAAGAACACCCATATTTATCCAGATTAGGTTTTTACCCGGTCTTCTTTTCCATCTATTAAAATCTCGAACAATGTTAAAATATCATATGGATGACAAGAAGTATACATTCATCTCCATTAAGCGCAGCATAAAATCGATATCCATAGCAATAAATGTTGGTTACCATGTCACCGTAATTATGGGTTTCGAAAACATGGCATGTGGGAGACATGAATTGATTTGTAATAAGCGATATCTACCTTATTTGCTTGCTGACCTTTTTGGTATAAATTAATCACATGGATATGTGCCTAGATCCTAATGGATGGCCGAAGTACGAAGTGGGAAATGTTTCTGGTGGAGCCCCAAGGCCAGCTTAGTCCAAGTTGTTTCCCATCTGATTTTCCCTTCGAAATCCATGTGAACTCGAGAATTGATCTCTCGGCTCGATGAAACGTTGAATGTTCTTTGAATCCAAAACCACACGCAATTGCCGAACAAACTTCCAAAAGTTATTCCTTCCTTGATCCTTAACGTATTAAGCAGGGATTATATATAGTACTAAGAACTTTTGGTCAATCTGCAAAACCAATGGTTAGATGCCACATTCGACATGACTTGTGATTAGGCACGGTTGGGTGCGAGTCCTCCATTTGATATACCAAGGCAAGTCTCCTTTTTCGGGTGCATATATATGAAGAGTTGAATTGACATGAGCCCCACCAGGATTTGGCCGAAGATTGGATAAGGGGAAGGCTCGGCTGCTTAAGTTTGAAT
The DNA here is from genome assembly GCA_015708895.1 of Populus ilicifolia. Classification (NCBI taxonomy): domain Eukaryota; kingdom Viridiplantae; phylum Streptophyta; class Magnoliopsida; order Malpighiales; family Salicaceae; genus Populus; species Populus ilicifolia. Next base: position 966,406 of record SRLM01000269.1, read on the forward strand.
GGATGGCTGTCATTAGCCAAGTTTGCAAAAAAGATGTGGGTCTGTTTTACCATAAAAATGTAAATGTGGGTCTCAACTTTACTCATTGGTCTAACCATTGACACGAAATTTCCAAGTCCTCAAATAGCTTATGATGATAGTATCTGTCTACTCCAACCCGTGTATTTGTTGATTGTTGAACGTTGATTGAATAAGGCTCCTTCCTAGGAAGCTGTTCCCATTTGGTCACCTGCAGCTTCAATTTCAGTCTTTTTTTAATATTGACTTTCTATTTTCTGAACCCAACAGGAGGAGGAATAATAAAGTTTTACTTTGGTTAAAATCTAGGTTAAGTAAGGAGAAAGGTCGTTGTAAAATGTTGCTGGTTACCATGAGAGAATGAATAGCCATTATTTCTTGGTTCCTGTTCTCTACCAAGATCAGATCCCTTTTAATCATCTCTTAACATGTGCCTCTGAGCTTGTTTTATAGCTGGACCTAAGTTAGTAGGATGTGGATAATAGGAACTCTCAACTTTAGGGTTTGGATTAGGGTATCAATTCCTCCCAGTTTGGCACCGATCCTATATCTAGATTGGCAGTTGGATACTTGAATGTTCATCAACAACATCTATGACTTATTCTTTTAATCCTGCTATTTATGCTAAAACTATCAAAACAGGCAGTTAAAAGTTGAGAGCTCCTGTTCTTATCAATATATTTTAGGGTTGAACCACTTCTTATCACTGCTTCTAGTTTTTTTTTTTTAATAATTAAAGACCTCCATAGGAAGTTAGTTTGCATTTACTTCGTTTAGTTTTGGAGAAACCACAATCACAGGTTATATGAAAGGAAATTTCATGCCTAGTCATATCAGCAAAATGCGAGGCAAGTCAATTCCTTAAGGATATAAATTTTTAAGAAAAATGAAGACTATTGAACGCCAAGGCAAGACTTACGATTTTGATTTGGTAATATGTTAATGGTTTTATTTCAAAGTATTTTTTTTATGAAAAAACATAAAAATAATATATATATTAAAAAACTATTTTTAATACTCAAAACAATTTAAAAATTCAAAAATTAAATTAATTTGAAATGAAAAAAAATATTTTTTAAATATTTTTAAAATACAGAAAAAATAGGCTGTTCCTCAAGACGCCATGACACATCAAAGTAGCTCCAACATCGATTTTTATGATGCAGATCACACATGTTTCTGTAATAAACAAAAACGTCAACAAGTTCTTTTGAAACATTGAAACTGGACTTGTGTTTTACCCATTATGAAAACTAAACGCAGCACGCATTGGATATACCTTTATAGACTATGGTATTGCGAAGTGGCCATTGGATCTTGATTGCGTAACCCATAATATTCACTCTCTACAAGTGCTAAATATCTTACACAACCTATAATAATACAGCAGCTGCTAGCCTTGCAATTTACTCAAAATAAATAAATAAAAGAGGTCTGCAGTTGCTTGAAAGCTCAACCATCATGTTGTTGAATGTTGGTGGAACACTAGCCCAAGTTGGGAAATCTAATGTCCATCAAAAAGCTGCATGGCTGGAGGAGATGGAAACTTAGGGTTTGATTCCACTCTCCTAGCTAGCCTTTGCTTGCAAAACTCTGCATGCGCTTTAATACAAGGAAATTTACAAGAAGCGGCAGTGAAAGCCTAGAAACATAAGGCCTTGGGCTCTAAGCTTAAAGAGAAATGGACCACCATTGTTAAGCCATAATTATGAAAAATCTCCACAAAATCACAGATGGCTCATCGTTACTATGGCAATCTTAGTTCCTCTATCAATGGACTTCTTTCGTGCTGGAACTGCCTCGTTTGATCTGGGACCATCCGAGTCCGGAAGAGTCTCGCAGTCGTGGCAATTGGCCAGGAGCCATCCACAGAGCAACTTGCTATTGTTTAAGGGTCTCAATGCTTAAAAAGCTTTAAATTCGAGAGTACTCCACTCGTTAACAAAACACCAAAAATATTGCTAAATTATTGTTTCTATACTCACAAAATATTATTTATTTGAATAGTATTTTGAGTTTTTTTATTAATATATATATTTTTTAATTTCATTGTTCACCAACTCAATTTTTTTTGTTTATTTAATTTTTTATTTAATATATTTAGGTTGTTTTAGAAATTACATTTCTTAATTTTTATTTTTATTTTTTATCAGATTATATACTAGTCTTATAAATTTAATTTTTTTCTATCTCAATTTTAACATTCAAAATTAATTTGTTGAAAGGGGAGCTTAAATCTTGAAAACAGATTGTGTAAGATTTTTTAATCTTGATCACAAAAAAATATTAGTGTAATTGATACAATCTTATCTATTAAAAAATATTATTTAATAGTTAATACTTTAACAGAGATTCAAGGAGTGAAATAAAAAAATATTCAAATCATTATAAAAATCAATGTTTTTCTCTCATTAGCTATTTTATTATAATAATGGATTGATTAATTATTTCCTTGAAGAAATTTTCTTTCACTTATTGGACAACTAAAATGCAATTTTTTCTTAAGTCAATTTATATTAAGTTATTATATATGTGATATTATAGAGAAAGGTTCTATTAGACCCATTATGATTGACTTAAATGGAGAGGTTATTGCAGTACCTATAAGCAAGTGAGAAGATAGATACAAAAATATATGGGTATAATGTTAAGGCCATGCTGTTAATCATGGTTATAATTCATGAATATGATTATGCTATTAAATGCAAAAAGATTCAGATTCAAAATTTCATCTTTAAATTAATGATTTAAAAAAAAATTATTGATAGATTTATGATTTTATATAGCAATTATGTTAGTGTAATAATCTCTCCTCTTTTCAAAGATGAAATCAACTTCAATTATATTTTTCCATTTAATAATGATATTCTTGCTACTTTATTTTTCAATAAATGATCAGGTTCTTTTTAAGATATATTGAATGAAAAAAAATAAATAAGTGCAACTCTATTAAAAAAGCTAGCAAAACTCAAGGTTCATAAAAAAACCTAATAGAAAAGTAGTTTTAAAGTATGTTAGCTTCCACTTTGAAAAATAAAATGAATTTATGTTATTAAAGATGAAAGAATTTTTATTTTATTTGAAATTAAAAAAAATTAATCTTATATATTTTAAACTTAACTAAATTCAATTATTTTTGTTTTATTTTAAGTACAATAATTAACTAATATTAAATTATAATTTTACTAAAAAAATTTAAAACTAATTACTCTAAATTATTTTATTTTAAATATGACCTTGTATGGATCTTAAAGAAGCATCATATTCATCCAACAAAAAATTTTTTTTCATAAATTTATTTTTAATGATCTTAAAAAACCCTTATAACCTTTTTTTATCGGGCACACTTAAGAAAATGAGCATGCATCAAGTAAAGGTTTGACAGTATGCTAAGTCCAACCACTTAGGAGCTTGGTAGAGTGATATGCCTCAAGCACGCTAGGTCTGGTGCTAGCCACACCTTGATGCCTTTTAGGATTGGTAGTGTACCAAGTTGGAAACTTGAATTTGATAGTTAACTAAGTTTAAGGTAACATAAGTTTGACAAACATAACATACCCAAGGCACTTGGATTTGATAGTCAGCTGAGTCCAAGGTAATGCGGGTCTGACAAACATGCGAGACTCAAGACACTTGGACTTGACATTCCTCAAAGTCTAAAACATATGAATTAGACAATCAGCCAAACTAAAAGCACTTAGATTTGGCAGTCAACCAAGCTTAAGATAATATGGATCTAACAAATATGCTAGACTTAATACACTTGAACTTAACATTCCATCCAATCTACAATAGATGAACTTAATAATTAGTTAAGTCCAAGGTAACGTAGAATTGACAAAGGTATTTGGACTTGACATTTCTCCAAGTCCAAAACAGCGAGGGTCTTATAAACATGCTAGATTCAAGGCAAGTGCACTTAGCAATTAGTCAAGTTTAAGACAACGATCACTCTTCCTTTGCACATCCAAGGGAATGACTATCCTCTCTTAGGTCTAACCTTTGGGAAGAACTCAGCTTTCATGGGTTTAGTTACATTTGACGTCTTAAACTCCAATCTCTCTACATCTTTTTTAGTGTATAAAAAGTCCTTAAAAATCCACCATATTCCCATCAAATATTAATATAGATGTAAGAAATATTTATCTCTTATTAAATGCTATCAATGTATTTATGTTGCAGGCCCTCTTCTTCACAAAAAAGAAGAAGAAGATCCATGAGCTATAAATACATTATGAAACTTTCAGAATAAAGATTCATAATCTTCATTCTTTATTACATATATATATTTTTAAAGTATCTATTTCTAAAATTTCTAGAATAAAGGTTCACAACTTTACTAACAATGCAACATAACAATTTATTGCCAAATAATTTGAAATGTTTAATCTACAGATATAAAATAGCATAATATAAAAGAAAAAAGAGAGGAGAAAATGGGTTAAAATAATATCAAATAAAATGCTACTCTTTGGTGCAATCCACTTGCTTGAAGGATGCAGTCTGTCTATCTAGGTTAAAGCCAATCCTAAAATTGCTTTGAGCAAAGTTACCAAATATGCCTCTAGCGAGCATGCTCTCTGACATCATATATGATGTTCTTGGTTTAAAGAGAATAAAGTTCCCAGCCATGAGCAAAGCAAGCCACGAACATAAAGGCATTTGTTGTAGTCGTTATAAAATAAAACACATCTTGCTTTAGTGAAATAAAGGTGGTAGTTGGCACTTAAGCTCCTCCATCAAAATGGATTGTTAATATGGAGGGGCATTAATAATAATAGTATGGCTTCTATAACAAAGTTGTGTTCCTAGCTGTGGATCTCGATATGGTGTCACTAGAATTGAGTTCTTCACTTCTTGTTCCAACCGATTGTAGAAATCTTTAGGTAACATTATTGGCGGTGCGGCTGTGTCAATGAATACATTATCTTTAAAACTTGTGCCTAATGAGCTATAAGCCAAAAAAAACTTGCCTACAACGCTTATTCCTTCCAAAGCAACATATTAATAAATAGGGTTTTTCTTTTCAAACCAAAGAAGTTGATACCATACCCTTACCAATGATCTCAATTCTATCACCGGAATACAATATCTGGGATAGAAATACATTATCCTTTTGAGCTAGAATTAAGAGTAATGGTTTTCTTTGGCAAGGACACCTTTAGTTAGCGAATTGGATGCATAGCCATAAGTATAGTTACACATATACTGGGTAAAGCAAGAGACTGTATCTAACATTTGTTTGAGTGACAATTAATGGTAGTAAATGTGGATGAGGATTTTGGATTATAGATAGGGTAACCTTGTTTATAACAATGTCTATATAAGGTCACTGCCTGCATCAAGAATGTCATAAATGTTAAATGGATGATTGCTAATAGAGAGCTTGAAGAGGTATTAACCAATGTTAGATGACACTCCTAGATAGATTATTTCTTATTAAATCGATTGAGGTGAGAAATGTCATGCTGAAAAGCATTACTAAAGCACTCCAAAGGAGTTTCATTAGCAATGTATAATGGTGAATTAGGGGAGTTTTGATGGATTAGATCAACACTAAACCCATATTTTTTAGCTAATACATAAGATTGTTAGTTCGTGAATTAGTTTTGTAAAAAGTCTTTCCAACAACTATCTACTAAAATAAGAAGAAAGCTCTTAAAAAATTATAAGGTGAGCCATCCTAGTTCACTAAGATCATGGAATCATCAATGATCATTCTACAAATTCAATGAGTGCATAGACTTGATGAACATGGTTAGAGTAAAAATTAATTAAGTAATAATAGTAATAGTCATTGATTATATGAAAAATACAAACTTAACTTGTATTATCAAAATTGACATGCTTTCATAGGAGTCCAAACCATGAACCTTCAAATCCATTAGACCACAAAGTTTGAATGTTGCAATGCATCACAGGAAAATATAACGCAGTGGTTGACTTTGCTTTTTTAACTCCATTCTTTTTTTCTTTGCTTCTTTCAAGAAAAATCAAATGTTAATCTTTATAAAATGTTAATATCGATAGAAATTATCATAATCTAGATTTTACCCCTTAAAAAAAAATCTTTGCATGCAAAATTAGAATAATTTTTGAAAAAAAAACAGCACAATTGTTTGAAAATAATCAAAACATAAAAAAAAATCAAAGATAAAATCAGAGAAATAATAAATTCTTAAAAACAAAAATTAAGCCAAATCTCGTATAAAAAGATCAAGAATAATTTTTTAGAAAAAAATCTGAAGCTTGATTAAAGAAAAAAGTTCAAATTTATATTTTTTTATTATAAATTATGTTAAGATACATATGGTAAAATCTTATATATAGATTGATTCACATATCTCTTTCAATGACAATATTGGTTATTAAAGGACCCTAATTTTGATCACAAAAACAGAATGCCATAGAAAATTTAAATACAGATAATTATATGATTGAGAAAAAAATTATTGGTCATATTGAAAAATATTTGAATTTGAGATCTATGAAAAGGAAAGGAAAGGAAATACTTTTAAAATATTAGTTCATTGATTGTCAACTATATCTTGACTTGCAAATGTATGAGGTAATTTTGTGCTATTAATTTTTTTTTATAGATTTATATTCTAAAGTCTTTTGTATTTATGAAATTTATTTATAAGATCAATTCATTCAATACGTGAGATTTTTTATTTCCATATTGTTTTTGTGGGAGGTCTTTCTTATAACTATGCTATAAAACAAGAAGATATCTCTTGAGAAATTATTGGGTGAGCCAACCAACATGGAGTCGTTAATGAATTTATTAAAATAATTAATAATACAATCATGTTAATGATGTATAAATTTAATTTTCATGGTTAGACTGAAGATCAATCAATTAGTAGTCATTGATTATATGAAAACTTTGGGTTTTTTTGGAGAAGGATAGTGAATTCCAACCATCACATGAAAGCTTGTGATTTTTTACAATTTAGGCGAGGGGGATTTGAATATTTTATATGAAGGATAATTTGGGTTTTTCTTCTCCTATGACAATTTAAACAAGGGTAATTTGGTGATTTTATAATAAGTTATTTGATTTTTTTCTATAATTAATTACAGCTTAGACTATTTTATTTTGACATGGATATAAGTATTTGTTATTGTCATGATGTTATGCAATTTCATGAAAAGTTAGTAAATTTTTACAATCTAAAAAAAGGATAGTTTGGTGATTTCATGAAAAATAGTTTGGATAATTTTCTATAATTTATTATGACTTAGAATATTTTGTTTTGATACAATAGAAGTACTTGTCATGTATAGTGTTATGCATGTTTTTTTAATTATATTGAACATGGTATAAATCTTTTATTAAATATTTTAATTTCAAAAAAAAATTAATGATAAAGTTTCTTAAAGCATATGAATCCTTTTTAGACATTTTATTTAACATATTTTGTTAAAAATAAAATTTGAGCTGTTTTATATCACTAATTAGGAAAAATATTGAATTATTTTTTATCATTTTTTTGCTTTTGTCAACTTTTTTTTTGTATTTAATTTTTTTTATTTTTTTTCAATTTTTTTGAAAATAAAAAACTTGATTAGGTTTATTTTTTAAAATAAATTTAGTGATAATTGGATATTAGAATTATTGGGACTAATGCTAATATTAGTCAAAGTTGAAAACATATCCTTTTCTTGGTTTTGATTTAATGGTTTATTGTTCGAATTTGACTAAAAATAGTCTTTGCCTAATCCTAAGTATCATCGACCTAGCCATAATGCCTTAGCTTTAATGTTGTCTCAACTTCTAGAAGACTAAACTCAATACTAGACTACTCCTTGTTTGCTAAAATGTAATATTAATTCAACTTTCAAATATCTTAAACCCATTTTGAGCTTGACCTCAAGTTCTTTAAATCTTGTATAGATCTTGGCTTGATCATCAAATACCTTAACTCAGTCCCGTGTTATTCATGGGAATCATAAACCTAATTCTAATATAATCTCAACTTAATTCCTATAATAACTATTTTATAGATTTTTTTTAAATTATTATTATTGATCTTCAATGATTATATATATAATCTCAATTTCACTTTTTGAATATTTTATTTATTGTATTTCCATAATCAACTAATTCAATTCATGAGATTCTTATAAAATAAATTCTTAAAAGAAGTTTTTATAAAATTGTTATTATTTTCTAACTCTTAAGTTGCATATCTTATATATTACATTAGTTCATATTTCAAAGAAAAAATTTATGTTAAAATGAATTTATAACTTATTTAAGAATTATTTTGATTGTTTGTTTTTGTTTTATTTAGCTTTTGTTATTTTATTTTTAAAATTTTATATTCTTTTGTTTAATATCTAGACTTGGCAGAACCTTGAAGTTCACTGATCTTGATTGTTATAAGTCATTTTTCACCCCAATGCTATGAAACCTTACTTTTAAGTTGATGAACTAAAAACAAGTCACTTCTTAGATATCTAGGGCTAGGGTATAAAACCGTAATACAAACAGATTTTGTTACCATGTGCTTAATAAACCTTTACCATTCATTATCCATGGATCATTATTATACAAACAATAAGCATAAAAGTAAACTTTTCTAGGATTTGAGTTCAAAAAGCCCAAAATAAATTCATGCACTTATTCACTCACAAGAATTGATACACCACCATTAGTTATATGTTATGATTAAGATTAGATGATGATAGATATGTTAATTCACTATGCAATTAAAAATTACAAAAAAGACCTGATCTTAGAAAAGACAGGCTTAAACATCCTCTTAGAATTTAACTCATTGTAGTGGATCCATTATTATCCATAAAAGAAGACCATTAGTAGATTAGGAATAATAGATCATTAGGAATGGAAGACAACTAGCAATATAACTTACCTTATGATATGAGCCTCATCGATATAAAGATTTAGAAACCCACACTTAAATTGACCTTACCTATAAAAGCTAAATTCAAGTTGTTATTGAACTTGGCATGCTAATAGCCTATATTGAGACACCAAGACTATAAAATCTTAACCCCCACTTTACGCCTACAAAGAAACGTGAGTGAGTAGTATAGAAGATGTTGTAAAGCTTGATTATCTATTCGACATCTTAAAATAGTTCAATAAAGAATCTAAATAAGAAAATCCTTTCATAATACACAAAAGATATATGGCAACAATATATTAAATAGTTTAATGAAGAACCTAAATAAAAGAATCCTTTCATAATACACACAAGATAAGTGGCAATAATATTTTATCCAACTTAAAAAAAAATATCTTACAAAAGTATTTTACTTTGAAAAAACTAAACCCTGGTTGATCTAATGGGCTAACATCAACCAAAATTAAAATAAAGCCCAAAATATCTCAAAAAAGACTTAAAACATGAAAAATAATAATTCTAAAAAATAATGATAAGTTATTGCACTTTATGAATAAAAAAGAAACAATTATTAAATAAGATTCTTAATTAAAAATAACCTTTAACTGAATAGGATGTGTTGTCACCCCTTGCGATTCAAAACAAACAAGGAAATAATTCTTTCTTATTCACCTATGTTTCTTCACATAATAAAAAATCCATCCATAGTTTAGAATCTATAAAACATATGGAAACACATAACTCCATAATTATTGAATACTCTTTTTATGAATGATCCATGATGAAATTTATTAAGCCTAAGAAGTATATGAGTTAGACCCCTCTTGTATATAAATTAAGTTAACTAAAATGTGATCATCACTTGTTGAAGTTGTAGTCTTCTTGAAATTTACCTTGACCTAAACACTTTAAATAAGCCAATTGAATGTATCTTTGAGCTTATTTGTCTTCAATCTTGTAATTTTCCCAATTGAAACTTCTAATTGATCATTTAGTGTAATTTGGCTTCATCATCTCATCTATCTTAGAAAGGATTCGACCTTGATTCGTCATTTACATCAAATAAAGAGATATTAGAAACATTAAAAATAACACTAACACCACAATCACTTGATAAATCTACCTTGTAGGCATTGTTATTAATTGTTTCAAGGATTTAAAATGGATTGTCTCCTTTTGACATGAACTTATATCTGCTACGTTCAGCAAACCTCTCCTTTTATTTATGCATCCAAATCTAATCACTTTGTTCAAAGACAACCTTTTTTCAATCATTATTAGTTTTAAATTCATATTGCTTTTTTTTTTGGTATTTGTTATCGTATACTCTCATGAAGATCATATGTGGTTTTCAAGTTCAAAACATGATATTTTTAGATTTTTCAATCATGCATGTATTGGAGTTTTCTACAATAAGTTATAGTTGTTTTAGTTTTCAAGTTTTTTAAGTTTCTATGTTTTTAAAAAGTAAAAAATGTATGGTAGTTAATATTTGTCTAGTTTTATGTCAAAGTCTTTTGTTTTGGTTTTTCAATTAAGTCATTTTGAGTTTTTCTGAACATGGAGGGTTGTTCCATAATAATGTTTCAGACCGTGTATTTTGATCTTTGTAGCAAAATCCAAATTAAAAAATTTTAACTTGACATTTCAATAAACTATCAAGTTTTGTATCTCCATTTTGAGTTGCAAGCTTTTATCCCTTATTTTTATATCTCTAAAGTAGTAAGTAATATGTTTTTTTGATTTATGAGTTATTTATATAAAAATTTCTTTGATTTTGTACCTTAAACATTGTTATTAAACTTGGATCGGTGTGACGGGTCGACCGGGGGCTGGATCAGTTAGGGTTTGTCAAAATACTGGCCAGTGCAACGACCTGGTCAAACTCAGTTGACCCAAGTATGATTTAATGTTTTTTTTTAAAATATGGGATTTGAAATCTATTAGTGTGTGTATTTTATGTTACTAAGAAAAAAAATTGTGTTTTTTTAATATGAGATTTGAAATCTATTAGTATATATACTCTATATTTCCAAGAAAAAAAGTTATGTTTTTCAATATGAGATTTAGAACCTATTAGCATATATATTCTATATTCACAGGAAAAAAATTATGTTTTTTTAATATAATAGGGGATATTTTTTTATTTAAATACTTTAACTTAAAACCTTAACATAATATCTTTTTTAATGTGTAATTAATTTTTTAAAATATTATTTTAAATTTTATTATTTATAATATATATAACATATATTTAGATAGATTTTTTTCTTAATTTTTTTATTTAAAAAATTAAAATTTAATTTTTTAAATTTTTTTATGAATTTACTCGAAATAACTCATAAAATCCACAACCCCGACCAGATTTAATAAACTAGTCAACAGCCAACCAGATTTAATAAAGCGATGCACACAAACATTCATTTATAAGTGATGTTTTTTTTTTTTTTTCAATATTCATCCCATCCTGAAATTATACCTAGAATTCCATAGAAACAACAGATTAGTTCTTGAACAATTTTTTTCTTGAAAGAGACCTTTTTATCTTCTATCACATATTAACAACACATTAGTTCTTGAATAATTTTTTTCTTGAAAGATACCTTTTTATCTTCTTCGATGCAAACATGCTGTATTCTGCAATCTCTTCAAGTGATGATTATTTAACAATATACAAGAAGTAACCATTATAAATCATTAAGTTTTGATACTCATCCTTTGATCCGTCAAACAAAATTATAAAAAAATCATTGAGCTCCAAATTCAGCTAATACAGATGACAACAAAAGATGAACATAATTTATTACAAGTGAGATCCCTGAAAAAATATGAATAAAAAAAACTACTCTCTTCAAATAAGTGTTGCATGCCGTGCTTGGTTACCTCGGGTCGAAGTTGACTTGTACTAGATGTGTGATGTAAATGGTTCTGGTCTCAGGGACCATGTCCGTCTAATCTTGAAATAGGATAGTTGACACAGAGCAGCTCTTTGATGAGCGAAACAATTTCTTTGAATTCCAAGATCAAAGAAAATAATTTAGAATTTCCATTACACACACACCAGAACCAGAAGAAGAAGAATCAAACCATATCCGTATTTGCTTGAAGAAAGAATTATTGAAACACAAAGCCACAAGAGAACACTGTCAAACATCAACACTCCCACGCTCTACTTCCCAGACGACATCCTGTTTTCTGCACTCACAGTAAAACACGGTGGCCACAACATAACCCCAGACCATTACTGCCCCGTACAAAACTGCCAACCCCAACGCCTCCCACCCTTTCAACAACATCACGGCTGTCCATCTTGTTTTCTTCGCCAAATCCTCACTGTCCATCTTCAACCCCTCCATTTTCCACCCAATCAAACCAGTAACCAAACCCATCAGACCCGATAACACCCACCCACAAACCCGCTTCCCCTCCATCAAATCTGACCCGATAAATATTGCATCCCACCCAAACCTCTCTTCCAAAACCGAAACCACCAAACTCATCCCCAAAACCGCCATCAAATAAATCTCAACAGCCGACCCGACAACCCAAATAACAAAACCCGACCCGAAAACACCTCCTCCAGTTAAGGACCATAAGGTACGAGGCACGCTAGAATAACAGAACAGGATGACATAAACAAAAATCGAAGTAACTAACGTCCTTCGCCACGTGGACTTGACAGCGTTAAGAACAGACTTTACGCCAATGGGGTTTCTGTGGTACCCCGATTCGGCGGAGACGACGGAGGAGACGGCGGCAAGGAGGGAGAGAGTGAAAGAGGGCACGAAGTAGAGGAAATTGCAGTGGAAGAGGGCGATAGCGGTTTCGCGAGCCTCTTTCCAGACGTGGCGGGCTTCGAAACTGGTGGGTGAGAGCGCCGCAATGAATTCGAGGTGGAGGATTTGAGATTGGATGGGATGAAAAGCAAGGGAGCGAGAGAAGAAGAGGAGAGAGAGGGGGAGGGCAAGGAGGGCAAACATGAAAATGAAGATCTGTTTGTTTATGAAGAAAATCTGGAGGGGTTGAAAGATTAAACAAGAACATATGATTGCTGGAGTTGAGGAAATCTTTGGATTGATGACTGTTGTTGGATGTGGCATTTTTTTTTAATGTTTAATTTTCTTGAACTTTTGAGGCTGTGGTCCGGTTTTTTCTTCTGCGTTTTGACCACGATGTTCTTCTTTTGCTAATTAGAGAGAGTGATGAGATGTTGAATTTACGTAAATGGGCTTGTGTCTTATGCCATCTATTTCGGAGTTCAGGCATCGGTTCTGTCGAAATTTGTAGGCATTATCAAGGGCAGAAATAGAAACACAAAATTTTCCCAGGGGCCCTTTTGCTGATAATGAAGAAATTGAAGGATTTTTTAAACCAAGTCAAATCGTAGAGTGACCATGTTTTGTGGCTGATGATGATGATGATGTTTTTAAACCTGCAAGTCAAATCTTAGAGTGACCACGTTTTGTGTGTGTGTGTGGGGGGGGGGGGGGGGGG
>SRLM01000269.1:979832-1014265 GCA_015708895.1 Populus ilicifolia
ACAAGTATTTATTAGAAAAATTGCGACACGCTGCTTTTCCTTAACAGAGAGAACGACCGGATGTTTTCTTCTTCTTCCTTCTATGCTGGTGTTTAAAAATGTAATTGAGTTGTTTTTTAAGTATTTTTTTATTTAAAAATTTATTAAAATATTTTATATATCAATACATTAAAATAATATAAAAATATTAAAAAATAATTTTAAATAAAACATCAAATTAAAAAAAAAAAGATTTTAGATACGTTTCCAAATAGCATCTATTCATAACTATGTAACTTAATTTGAATAGTGATTTGGAAGAAGGTTTTTAATTATTGAGTTATTGTTCAATTAATTTTATTAAATAATAATTTTTTGCTTGTAGATTATGTTAAATTGGATCAATTAAATTACTAAAATCATAATTAAATTAAATGGGTTTGATCAAGTTAATATCTTATTTAATTTAACCAAAACATTAGTTTTAATCATATTTTAAAAATCTTTTTCCAATTAACATACTAGAATCATTTGACAAATTAAAAAAATAGGTCCAATAGATTTATTGCCTATACATTGCCTAACCCTTAGCTCCCAAAATAGATGAGATATATACTTTTAAGTTGAGGTACGTGGGTGCCCTTAAAGAAGTATAGGAGAACAAAAAATAAATTTCTTAATTATATTTTTACATTTAAATGATTATCAAAAGAATTACTCTACCAATAAAAAAATAATTCTTTCTATTATGTTGTGCACTATGAAATTTCAAAATGATTTTTTAAATAAAAAATTCTTTTTACACATTGATTGCAAATCTACTAAAAAAGTTTTATAAAAAGATATTCAAAAATTGCTTGAAAATAAATTTTTACTTGATGGCAAGTTATATCAAATATTTTTCATTTTGATATACAATACATGAAAGAAGATACAAATTTTATTCTTGATTTTCTAACTAGAGAATTCCTTCAAAACAGATATTAATGCCTTCCGAATCCAAATTTAGAAACAAAAGCAATGACCCACAAATAAAAAAAAAGTCTTTAAAATCTCAAATCCTAAAAACTATTTACATTAGCAATTCTTTATGCAAAACCAATCAAATTATAGTACGAAGTAGTAGCTAAAGATAAAGAAGCAGGGCACTCTTTTCAAGTTAAAAATTGGATAGAATCCCTATCAAATTCACCATAATTTTTGGTTTTACAAGTTATTGATTAGAAATCCTCTTAGAAAGATAAATTTTTCCAAAGAAGTAAATCTTCTATATCAATATCCAAAACTGAAACAGAATCTTTGTCTAAAAAAATCCCTCGTTTCTTTTTAATTCAAATATTTCGTTTGAACTACTGCAAAAGGTTTTAAGAGAAAAATTTGATGATATTCAAAAACCAAATTATCAAAATGTTTTAACTATAAAAAATAAATTTTTCCATTTTGATCCTTTTATTGTAACCATTAAAATCTTACATTTAAATTAGTATTTCAAATCTTGAGACTTATTCAAATCCCAATCTTATTACATGACAATACTTGAAATAATAGGATTTGTCAAATTCAAACATTTCAAACTACAATAAAGTAATTTCTAATAAGCCTACTCCACATGTATTATCTAAAATATCCTTAATTCTTCTTATTGAAAATAGCCCATTCACCACACAATTTAATTTTTCGATCAACTACCATGTTAAACCTTGTGATTTGATTATCCGTTCTTATTTATATTGGAATTATCAACAAGTATGGTTTAATATATTTTTCTTTCAAAATAATAAAGATAGTCACTATTTGATATTCTATTTTAATAATTTTATCAAAATTTCAAACTTACCAAACTAGTTTTTTAAAACCTTGCTTTTTAATTGAAAATAGCTACATTTACTTCAAATGAAATTTTAAACTTTTAAAAAATAAGAATAAATTCCTATCAAATCTTATGTTTTTTTTTTCAAATTCTTTATCTCTTAGATCTGTTCATAATATTTGGACTAAAATATATAATATAGGTATCTCATCCTTATTAGAGATACAAAGTAAAATAATAGAACTCGTTTACATCATAAAGTAAGAGTTCAAAACCTTCTATAGTCAAATGGCTTTAACAACATTAAAAAATCCAAATTATAAAGCTAAATCTTCAATCCAAATTTATAACCCAAAGATCTCATGCTTTTATTGTTCTTGTATCAACAAAATCTAAAGAAGATTATTTTAAAATAATGAAACAATTTCTATAAAGTATCAAAGACAATGAATCCTCCCCATCTTTATCATCCTCATATTCTATTATCAATCTAGAAAATAACATGAAGATAATTATTACATAATTCTTTCTCTTATACAAAAAAAAATAAGTAATTATTTTTTTAAAAAATTATTTTTCTAAACCCAAAAATATCTTGGCTCATTCTCAAAACTTGGAAGTTCAACCCCTCCAGTTGGCACAAGTAGTTAAACCAACAAGATTCTAATTTGATAGAGTATTAGTTATATTAATTAGAAAATAATATCTCAACTCGCCTATATCACAATGTTATTTTTATTATCTAAGAAATAATTTTTTTATTCGATAAGACATTATTTTACCTTTTTATTTCACAATTTTACACTAAAATTACAATAAAAAGAAATTGATTCTACAAATTATTGAAATAGACTAATATATTATTTCAAGGTTTTAAACATTTTTTTGATATTTATGCGCGTGATGTGATCCTTGGCTACTAATCTAACTCCACAACCTCACCTTAGTAGAAAGATGTTTCAAGGATGGAAGGCAAGAAAATTCTATGTTCTTTTCTTTTTCTTCCTAAACCCTAGCTTTTGATTTTTTTTGGTCTCTTCAAAATAATTCTATAACCTTTAATTACCTTCTTTTGAACCCTAGAGATATCTTCACTTTCCTCATTACACTTAATTTCTCTTTTTTTTTAGTGAATTTGGCAAGAATTTGAAAGAAATTCAAGAATCCTTTCCTCATTTTTAGCTTGAAAACCATCGGCCAAAAGAAGAAAGTTAGGCATTTATATAGCATAGATTTTCTAATTTTACATATTGACCCCATTAAATTAAGTTTTTATTTTTCTTATTTTCCTCTCATCCCCTCATTCTTAATTAATTAATTTATGCCTTACTACTTTTCTTATCTTCAATTTCTTCATCCTTATATATTTATTTTTATTTTTATTTTTATTTTTCTTGAATTAGATTTTTACCTTTTGAATTTGATGGATTGAGGCAAGTAAAATAATACAACTATTACATATGAGTTAGTTTTTTGGAACATTTCTATTCTTCCCTCTGGTTCAACATGTGTCTATAAATACTTTGACAATAAAGCTCTAATGATTTTTTTTTTATTCTCTTCCATCTTATCTATCTCCTCTCTTGAATATTCATATTGGCCTATCAAAGTTGAGAAATATCTTATCATTTTATTTTTATATTATATTAAATATTTATTATTTTAACCACTATGTTTTTAATTTTATCCATCCGCATTTAATTTTATATAATTTTTATATCAAATTTAATATTTATTTTTATATCACTTTTTTAATTAATTTTATTTTTTAATTTTATCATTTAACATTTAGTTTCACTTTATTTTTATGTCAAATATGTTCTCATTCATTTAATTATTATTTGTTTTGTTTTATATTTTTTTAATTGATTTTTTTATCAATTTCATCATCAGCATTCATTTTATTAATAACTTAAATTCTTGATTTTTTGTCAGGTTTGTCTTTTAAAGATTTGATCTTAGACTCATGATCTGGGTTATAAGTTTTAAAGATTAGCCTAAATTAATTTTTATTTTTCATATTATTTTTAATTAATTTTTTAATATTAATTTAATTGAGAATTGAATTTTATAATTTTTATTTTATATTTTATAAAATTATTTTGATTTTAAATTTTAAATAATGTGTTAGATAAATTAAGCTGAATTGAATTTTTTTTTATTAGAGAGACATCGAAATAAAATAAGTTCGCAATATTTTTAACTAGTTGACTTTTGTAGGGGTCTCAGCAACCCGGTCGTGCGACGAGGAAATCCTCGCTTCGGTCTGAGCACAAGGAAGGGTGCTCGCCTTGTTTATTGAGTGTTCAACGCTCATTGAAGAAACCAAGCAAGCAAAGAAAAGTAAAACGGCCAGCTGCAGTTGGCGTTCTCTCGTTAACATCTAGAAAACCCCCAAACTTCCTAAAAGCTCTTTCATTGCCTTGACTTCAAAGTCATCACCTCTGCTTCTAATGCCTTCCCCTATTGCATTTCCATTCATTTCATTTAATGGTCTCCTGAGAGGCTATGAAACGCTGCTCAATTTCCCTCTAATCATTTTGTCCCCTTGATAACAAACTGGGAAGCCATTTCCATCATCCTTCAAGAATTATTGAAAGTAAATTCTAGTGAGTACCAGTAATCTCAAATTCAATACTTATGAGAAGAAGATTGCTCACTACAGAGAGCTGGGTGATGATTCTTAATATTTTAGCTCCAATCCAAAGGCCTAGAACTTGACCTTTCACGTGAACATTAATACACATAAAACATAACTCCAGCTCATGAAAAAGGTGTCGATTTGGTTGGCTAGGGTTGGCAATTCCTAGTCATGATTTCTCGTGGATGATTAAGCGGAAATCCATAAAGTGCGAAGAGTTCGTGAAATTAGAAACTTGCCTGAACAGTTATAAATAGCCGCTCTCCCTACTGATAGTAAATTCTTCATCCGTCATAGTGGGTGTTAGGACATTCAAGCATTCAAAAACATATCAATTTACATGGTTCGATAACTTGTCTATTCCATAGAGTTACTGGTTTGTCTTAATCAAGTTTAAAAACAATACAAACAACAAAACAAGGAGGAGGAGAAAAACTTCTCTACTCAACTCAACTCTCACTCTTAACTCTCTCCGTGTTTCTCTCTATCTCGTGTGTTGTATCAGCTATCAATGACACCCTCTACTTATAGGTAGTATGGGAGACAATCTTCTTCTTTTGGTCAAGTATGGTGTGCACCATTTTTTTTTGTTAAACACCCACCATTTGACTCTTACCATATCAAGCATGGCTGCCACCAACCATATTGTGTCCACACACAACAATCTCCCACTTAGATATAATTGGCCCCAGATCTGTCTTTTAAACTTTAAAACCAACTGAAGCTTTACACAACTTTAGTTTATCAAGAGTAACTCCCTTGGTTAATATGTCAGCTAGATTCTTGCTTCCACAAATCTTTTCAAGTAACAGTTGTTCATCGTCAAGCAATTATCGAATGAAGTAATATTTGATCTGTATGTGCTTTGTTCTGGAGTGAAATGCTGGATTTTTAGCAAGGAAGATTGCACTCTGACTGTCACTATACAAAGTACCCTTTCTATTCATCTTGCCCAATTCTTGCAGGAAACTCTATAGCCATATTATCTCTTTTGCAGATTCTGAAACTGTAACATATTTAGCTTTTGTCGTTGAAAGAGCGACTATCTTTTGCAAGGTAGAACTCTTAGAAACAGCAGTGCCTCTTAGAGTGTATATATAATCTGTAGTACTCTTTCTACTATCAACATCTCCTGCTAGATCAGCATCTATAAAACCTTCAAGTTTCAAACCACCAGATGTGAAAGTAAGACATGTCTCCGATGAGCCTTTTAAATACCTCATGATCCATTTCACTTTCTCTCAATGCTGCTTTCCAGGATTGCTCATATATCGGCTTACAACTCCCACTGCTTGGGCAATGTCTGGTCTAGTACAGACCATAACATACATTAAAGAGCCAATAGCTGAGGTGTATGGAATCTTATCCATGTATCCACATTCTAGCTCAGTTTTTTGTGACTGGTCTCTACTGAGCTTGAAATGATTCTCAAGAGGTGTATATATCGGCTTACAACTCCCACTGCTTGGGCAATGTCTGGTCTAGTACAGACCATAACATACATTAAAAAGCCAATAGCTGAGGTGTATGGAATCTTATCCATGTATCCACATTCTAGCTCAGTTTTTGGTGACTGGTCTCTACTGAGCTTGAAATGATTCTCAAGAGGTGTATATACTAGCTTAGCATTATCCATACTAAACTTGCTGAGAACCTTCTTGACATACTCTGTCTGTGAAAGCTTTGGTATGCTTTTGTCTTTGTCTCTAATGATTCTCATGCCAAGTATTTGTTGAGCAGCTCTCAGATCCTTCATTTTAAACTGTTTTGACAATTGTTGCTTTAACTTGTCAATCTCTTCCATGTTAGATCTTACAATCAATATATCATCCACATATAATAGTAGAATGATATAGGAGTTGTCAAAATGTTTGACATAGCAACAATGATTAGCCTGACATTTTATATATCCCGAACTACACATAAAGTTGTCAAACTTCTTGTACCACTATCTTGGAGCTTACTTCAAACCATATAGGCTCTTCTTTAGCTTGCAAACCCCTCTAGTTGTTGCATGTAAATGTCTTCCTCTAATTCACCATGAAGAAATGTTGTTTTTACATCTAATTGTTCAAGATGTAAATTTTCTGCAACTACTATCCCCAGAACAACTCTGATTGTTGTAAGCTTCACAACTAGAGAGAATATCTCAGAATAGTCAATCCTTTTCTTTTGCTGAAACCCTTTTACGACAAGTCTTGCCTTGAATTGTTTGTTTCCATCATGCTCAGTCTTTACTCTATAAACCTACTTGTTTTGCAAAGCCTTCTTTCCTTCAGGCAGTGTGGCTAACTTCCAAGTCTTGTTCTTCAACAATGACTCCATCTCATCCTTCATGGCTGACTCCCACTTACTTGAGTTTTCATCCTATAATGATTTTTCATAAGTTAATGGTTCACCACCACCTGTCAATAAAATATAATTCAATAGAAGTGTGAACTATTGTGGAGGCTTTATAATCCTTGAAGACCTGCGAACAACTGGTTCACTTGGCTCTGTATTTTCTTATGTAGAAGTAGTGGGTACAGATGTGCTTGAATTTTCTTGTAATGATTCTTGAGTGATAACATCGGGAAGCCCTTCTAATCTTATGAATTCAGATTTTTACGGACTCGTATCTGAATCAGCCATTTCTGTTTCTGTACTTGATTTGTCTTTGTACAAAAATTTCTCGTTGAAGATCACGTTCCTGCTTCTGATAATCTTCTTGTTCTGATCATCTCAAAACCGAAATCCAAATTCTTCATCTTCATAGCTAATAAAAAAAACATTTCTTTAATTTGGCATCCAGCTTGTTGCGAGCATCAGAATCTATATTTACATAGGAAACACACCCAAAGACCTTTAAATGAGAAAGTTGTACTTCTTTTCCTCTCCATACTTTCTCGGGCAGTCTGAACTCCAAGGGAACTGATGGTCCACGGTTGATCAAGTAAACTGCAGTATGAACTGCATCAGCCTAGAATGTTTATGGTAACCCAGAATGCAACCTCATGCTTCCAGCTCATTCATTGATGGTCCTGTTCATCTGTTCAACAATGCCATTCTGTTGTGGTGTACCTGAAACTGTCTTTTCCATTCTGATATCGTTGACAACACAATACTCCTTGAAACCTCCATTAATGTGTTCTCCTCCATTATCAAATCATAAGCATTTCGACTTCAAACCTGATTCAGTTTCAACCATAGCCTTCCATTTCTTGAATGTTTCAAACATATCAGATTTATTTTTTAGAAAGTAGACCCATATCTTTTTGCTGAAGTCATCAATAAAAGTCACATAGTACCAAGAACCTCAAATAGATGCTACTAGAGCTGGTCCCTATAAATCTGTGTGTACCAGTTCTAGCTTTCTTGGTTTTAAAATCTTACCAACCTTTAAGAAACTGAGCTTCTTCTATTTTCCAAGAATACAACTTTTATAAATATCTAGATCAATATTTTTTTTAACTCTGACAACTTTTCCTTTGACTGAAGTATCTTCATCCCCTTTTGACTTATATGGCCGAGTCTATAGTGCCATAATTGTGCCTGATTTTTTGCTTCAGTAGAGGCAATTATATCTGCTGATCTTGTGGTCATATACAAGGTGTCGGCTTTCTTTTCATGAGCCAAAACCATTGCTTCCTTTGATACCTTCCATATTCCTCCAGAAAAAAGGATTGAATGACTACTATCATCAAGTTGTCCGACCGAGATCAACTTCTTCTTTAGTTCAGGAACATGCCTTACATTTTATAAGTTCCAAATAAATCTATTCATTATCTTGATTTGCACATCTCCTATACCCATAATATCCAATGGTTGTCCATCGGCCAGATAGACTACCTCGTAATTTCTAGCAATATAGTTTTGCATCATTTCATGGTGTGGAGTATAGTGAAATGAAGCTCCAGAATCAAGAACCCAATCATCAATAGGACTATCTACAGCAAGAATCAAAGCATCTTGTACCTCGTCTATAGTGGCATTTGTAGAATCAGCTTTAGGTTTCTTCGGTTTTGTGCAACTCCTCATGAAATGACCAGGTTTGCCACAATTCCAACATTCAACCTGCTTTCTTGGTCCAAACTAGCTTTTACTTCTGTACCTGGATTTTGATCTGCCTCTGGATAAGTTTCTGTCTTGTCTGCTTCGTCGAGTGTTGATGTTGAGAGCTGAACCTGAACTTGAGCTTTCACCCGAGTCTTTCCTTCATACTTCTTCATCTAAAATCAGGTCTCGGATGTCATCATATTTTAATTTGGATTTTTCGGCTGAGTTGCTTACGGCTGTTCTCATACCTTCCCAACTGCTTGGAAGTGAAGCTAACAAAATAAATGCTCGGATCTCGTCATTAAACTCAATCTCAACAGATGATAATTGATTTGTGATGGTGTTGAAATTATTAAAATGTTGTGTAACAGTGGTGTTTTCTGTCATCTTCAGGTTGAACAACTTCTTCATCAAGTGCACTTTGTTATTTACTGATGGCTTTTCATACATCCCAGACAAGGCTTTCATCAATCTTGTTGTGGATTTTTCTTTTGTAACATTATGAACAACTCTTTTTGACAAGGATAACCGGATAATGCCCAAAACTTGTCTATCAAGAATTTGCCAATCTTCTTCTGAGATGTTTTCTGGTTTGCTCCCCAACAGAGAAAGATAAAGTTTTTTTCCATATAGATAGTCTTTAATTTGTATTTTCCAATATCCAAAATCAGTTCCATTAAATTTTTCAATTCCCACAGCCTTTATTTCAGCAACCATTTTAATCTTTCTCGGATTGAAATCTCTAAAATTTGACCATACAGATGTGTCCGGAATGGCTAAAAATGCTGGAAACGACACTGAGATCACCCAAATCGAATTTTGGATGGCTCAGATTTAATCAATTAAACTTTTGAATCATTGGACGCTGCCGATAAAGCCACATGTCAGGAGGAATAGCCTATGCGTCACACCGGATCGAAACCCAGGATGCTGACGTGTCTGACACGTGGAAATATAGGCCCTACAATTCTAACATGGCAGAGCCACGTGGATTTCTGGCTGGCATGGCAGAGATGTCATGGCGGATGATGTGTCAGAGGACGTGGCAGCTGACATGGCTGATGACTATGCAGAACTGCTTGCGTGGCTGATGGCGTGTCAGGTTAACTCGGTTTAGATTGCAGAATACAAGCAAGAAAAACACGTGGAGCACGTGTGGTGCGTCGTTGCTCGTGGGCAGTGTAGGTGGAGGCGCGTGCGGGCATGCAGGATGTCGATTTTTCGTCGAGTTTTCACTAGTGGATTCCTCTCATCATCCTCTTCATGATGGTATGTTCAAAAACATGTTTTGAGAACTTTGATTTTTGAGTTTGGATCAAACACCTTCCTTTTCAAGAACAAGCTCTAATACTAGTTGTTAGGACATTCAAGCATTCAAACACACATCAATTTACGTGATTCGGCAACTTGCCTACTCTATGGAGTTACTGGTTTGTCTTAATCAAGTTTAAAAGCAATACAAACAATAAAACAAGGAGGAGGAGAAAAACTTCTCTACTCAACTCAACTCTCACTTCTTAGCTCTCTCCGTGTTTCTCTCTATCTCGTGTGTTGTATCAACTATCAATGGCACCCTCTACTTATAGGTGGTATGAGAGACAATCTTCTTTTTTTGGTCAAGTATGGTGTGCACCATTTTTTTTTGTTAGACACCCACCATTTGACTCTTACCATGTTAAACATGGCTGCCACCAACTATATTATATCTATACACAACAGTGGGAACTCAATTTTGTAGAGGACAATGAGAGTTCAAACGTAGGCAAAGTAAAGTCCAGAAATGCTGTGCAACAACTAAATACACAGCCTCTCGCGGGTGATATGAAAAGGTAGCTTAAAATGAGTGTGGAATGAGGATTATAAAGATAAGTCTGAATCCGTCATTCCAGTGAGCCAATGCAGTAAGGACCACATCTTCGTGCATGCTCTGTTGGGAGGCCTGATAACAGTCAATGGATACATGTCAGAAACTCAGAATAGTCCCCACCCAAACCGACCGCTCCAGCACAAGGATTGAAATGATATGATAGTTTAACAAGTTCAATAGGTCAAGAATCAATATTTTTTCATTATAATAAATCCAGGAACCATCTTTTTTTTTTTAAAAAAATCGAATTGTGGTTCAAGAGAGCATGAAGTGAATTACTGTAGCTATTTAGATCAAAGAAACATGCTGCTCTCCAATACGATCAGTTGTTAAATCATATGAAGTGGAAAAATAGTCTAGTGTCATTGAGTCCTACGAAGATAGCATCTCATGAGAGCAGAACAAGCATCCCCAAATACTGTTCTTTACGTTTTAATTCAAACAATGTGCACGCAAAGCAGTTTTTCTCTCCAAAATACACTTTAAAAAAGATATTATTAAAGAATCAAATGCAATCGGTGGCAAGAAGTAGGCGCAAATAGGGTACATTGGTTAAGAAAACGAAGGGAACACAATCTCCAAGCTATGCAGTGACATCCAGACAAAAAGGTTCCTTCTTTAAATAAACTCAGCTAGCTACATGCTAGGTTTCAAAAACTATAATTGAAGATAAGAAAATGGGGAACAGCTTAACACCTTCAGAATCCATTGAAGCCTGAGAAAAATAGAAATATAATGCAACTGGCTGCTGCTCTTTGCATTCTTTTCTACTGTCACCCTCCCAGAAGTAAGATTTTTGATCAAATATATTGTATACCCTTCTCCCAGCAAAACTTTTATCTACAGGGTTATAGCATCAACATGATTCACAATCCATGAAAATTACAAGTGGCTTTAGCACTAATTCTGAAGAATTCATTGACAGGCAACCGGATTCTAGAGGGTTGAATAACCAAGCGATCCAAAAAGTTCCAAGCTTAGACAACAATTCACCGCAAGCATATCGCAACGAAGAGTTTACAACTATGACACCACATTGCAAGTGAGGTTCTAGCCCAGCGGTGGGAAGGGCTTGTCCCTTTCCTCCGCATCAGGGGTTCGAACCTCACCATGCATGCTTGTCACCCCCGCGGTGCCTTACCTGTTCACTGGGCTTGCAGGATGTTCAGTGGACCGTGTGGATTAGTCGTGGTGCGCGTAAACTGGCCCGGACACCACACGTAAATAAAAAAAAACAAAAAAAAAAGAATGAGAGGAGAGCAGTGGAAGAGACTTGTCTCCTTCCACTGCACCTAAGTTTGAGTCCTGGCGTGCACGCCTGTCACTCCCGTGGTACCACGTCTGTCACTCCCGTGGTACCTTATCTGTCTACTGGGTTTGCAGGATATCTAATGGGCCGTGAGGATTAATTGTGGTGGGCACAAGCTGACCCGTGCACTCCACGTAAATCAAAATAAAAAAATGAGAAGAGAGCATATGCAACTATCAGTCAACAGGCACGTTGCAGAATACTCGGCTTAAATCACCCACCAGCCTCCAGTTTCATTTGAGTAAGAACCAAATTTGGACATACCAGCATTCTATCCAGTAGATTGAGTTAAAAAAAAAAAAGTATTCATGAGTAAACATTTCATATACTGGGAAATAAAATTTAGCTTATCCTCATCAATTTGCAGAATTCGTACTGCATGGCTTTCAATCAGGCACTAAATTCATTTCGATTATGAGTATGTAAATCCATTTGGAAAAAAAATAAAATCTTCCTAATAATGTCGAAGTCTGGTCAACAAATTCATCAAGCATCAACTTTTCATGTGGTCGCCGAAGACAATTCAAAGGAAAATAATCGAGCTCTGACCTCTTAAAATCAGAAATCGTGTCTAAATTCATTTCTGACCAATCAAACTAGTCGTATTTGAATTATAATCAAGAATCCAACAACGAAAATCAGATTTCATATTCAAAACAGAGCATACACCATGAAGAGAATTATCGACCAAGACAAGCATGCGGCAATTCATAATCAAATACATGGATTTGATTGGTGGTACTGTTGGTTTATTTATTAACCAAAAAATCGATAACGTACATACAAAAAAATAAAAATAAAAAGAACTCAAGATTTAACAAGAACTTATGGCAAGTACAATGGGAAGCAAGGCTGTAAGGCGGAGCGAATCCGGAGTGTTGTCACAAAGCTGCCCGCCTAGAAGGGCCACCCTCGCTCTGTAGCGTTGTCGATTAGAAAAGGAAAGAGAAAATTCTACCACTACCCAATTCATCTTTCCAAACAAAGTCCCACGATGGCCTATCTTTTACGCCTTCATCAAATTCAACTCTTGTCCTGCATACAGGACACGCAGAAACCTTAACAAGCCAACTATCCACACATTTCATATGAAAGACATGACCACAGCCAACCAGGTTTCTACACCACTGCCCATGCTTTATATCTTCAAGACAAACCACACATGAACTTTGATCAGCAGCTGTTTCAGGTGTCGTCTTAGTCGAGAATCTGAATCTTGGGAGCTTCTTTAAGTCTTTGAGAGGCAGCCCCATTGGGGGATTGGAGGATGGAGTCGAGTGGCGGTGGAGTGCGGCGGTGGGAATGAGGAGGAGGATGGCGGCAACACCAAGGAGTAGGAAAAAAAGGATGGTTGTTGCGATCATTACGATGGCTTTCAGGACAAGAAAAATGAACTTCCGGTTTGGTTTTGGTGGTGCACCACCGTGGTGATGAGGAGGAGACATGGTTACAGATGGAAGTTAATGAACGAAAAGGAAACGGTCAGACCGAAAAGGTTCTTGGTGTGACTCCAAAAATAGGGTCCAATTTATAGAACATGAGAGAAGAAGAAAGAGGAGCGCGTTTTTTTATCATTCCACTTTCTTCTTTCCGTGGGCAGTAAAGGGCGGCTACAGTTAGAATGTCGATGTGGTGTCGCCATGTGTTCGCATGCTGGTTTACGCGGAGGATCTGTCACCATTCTCACGCAAAACCTACGTGTAGTTTCTTCTCCATTAGATGAGATGGACCTAGCTAGGTAGGTAGGAGGTAGGCTCCTTCACAACAGTCCTCGTCATAACAAAAAAACAAAATGTCAAGAAAACGCGAAGTTATTGTATCCGTAGATCCATAGAATTCAAACTATGGAAAAAAAACTGAAAAATTAATTAAATTTTAAATTTTAAAAAAATTAAATTTTAAAAAATTAATTAAAATTATAAAAAAAATAATTGGTTTGGTTTAGTTTTATAAGTTAAAAATCAAACTAAACTCCAACCAAAAAAATAAAAAAACTAAGTTAAATAGAAAAAAATTAAATTAAAACCAAGTTAGATAAAACATAAAATTAAATAAAAAAAATTAAGCTTGAATAAATTTTTGTTTTAAAGGCTAAAGTGAATCAAACTTTAAACAAGTTTTTATTATTTTTAAATTAATTTAATTATTTTTTAATAAAAATCAAATCAAATTGAAAATAATAAATCTTGAATTATCTTAAAAATAAAAATCAAGTTTTTATCTTGAATTATCTATCTAAAATCTTCATGATTTTTAATAGAGAGCATTAGATATTTTCTTAAGACGGCACGATTTTGGTATGTAAAACAAGTACGCCTGATCGAATATACCAATGGATGGATGGATTGATATGTCGTCGTCGTCGTCGTCGTTTTATGCAGAAAAGAACAGAAATAGAAACACTAATGGATGGATAGATAGATTGATATGCTGTCGCCGTCGTCGTCCTATTCAAATTGTTTAGTTTAGTTGGATGAGAGTGATTACAATGAAGAGAAACTTCTTTTACCACTGCTTATTAACCATTTATATATATATATAGACAGATACCTATGGGCGCTCCTCAATCGTTTGATGGTTTTTGGCTCCAGTTTTGATGGGTCCCACGTGTCCAAGAAAAGGATACGCTCGGGTGATTTGAGAGTAATCAATCAATTAATCATATTTTTTTATCAACCAATATTAAATTAAATTAAAAATTAAAAAAACACTTAAAAAATTGTTGAATCCACGCTGCTCTCCTCAGAGCNTTAAAATTATAAAATAACTAAAAAATATATATTATAATATTAATAACTTTTAATTTAAACATTGTAAATTTAATTTTTATTATTATATCTTGAAATAAATAATACTTTGTATAAAATACTTTTTATTATTTTATTAAACTATCTATAATTTTATCACGTATAAAATTCACATTATAATTTTTATTATTTTTTGAATACATAATAAAATAAAATAAAATAACATCATGAATAAAATTAAAATTACCATCATGCGATCTTCTTATAATTAATATAGTTTTATTAAATAATATTAAATATTATTTTATTAAATAAAATACAATTAAAAATAAAAAATATATTTATTTTTTAGAATAAATCTGTCTAGGTTCAAATCAAACCCAATCCGATCATGAATAGTAGGAACTATTCACATGAAATTCAGATTTCACTATACGTATTTATAAAGTAAACAGTGTAGATCATGAACGACAGAGACCATTCACAAGAAATTAAGATTTCACTCTGCATTGTTCATATTTATAAAGTAAACAGTACAGAATGAATTAAAAATAAATATTATAATTCATTCTGTACTGTTTACTTTAGAAAAATAAATATTATAATTCACTTTATACTATTCACTTTAAAAAATAAATCATGCATAGTGAAATTTACCCTGTACTTCCTGATATTTTAATTGTAGCACAAAAGTTAGGAAGCAGCTTGAGTAATTTTTACTTTACTTGCATTTTCAACAAAATAAACAGTTATTTATATGCTATCAAACATGTATTTTTCATGATTTGCTTCAAATATAGAAGCAATCACGGTAACAAACAAACTCTTAGAATGGGAGGAGAGCAGATGCAGCCATCAGTCACTATTCTTTTCGAAAATGCAGCTTCATGTGAGAAAGAATCAAATTTCGAGATATCTGCATTCTATCCAGCCTGATCTCTCTTTTTCTTCCATCCTTGTCAACCATCTTTTTAGCAAATAGGGTGATCTTGAATGGTTGAAGAATCAAATTTCAAAATCCCCCTTTTATTTTAACAAATCATATTGAATACTGGGATAAACTAGATGTTGCGAAATCTTTCTTAAAAGGAGGGGTAACCGAAGCTCAAGATTATATGACGCTAATTTTTGTATGGAAATTCAAGAAAGTGGCGGTTCCCTAACAGGATCATCGTGTTTTTTTATATATATTTGTGGCAAGTCCTGACAGGGTCTTTGGTAAACCAGCATGAAAAACATCTTCATCCGATGAAGTAGCACGCCAAGCACTAAAATCCCAAGATTTTACTTGATATTCAGAGGCCATGGTATAGTATAATACAGTTTTTGCACTTCAGTTCAAAGGATCTGCACAGAACTAGTTTTTTTCACCAAGGCCACTTACAAATGGGGAAGCCTCAAGAATCAAATTTCACTATAGGGAGAAGGAACCACAAAGGTTCATTGAATAAAACCGAAGGAAACAAGATATCAAAGTTATGCAGCGACAACAAGAAAAGAAGGATTCCCCATTCCAACAATTAACTCCGCCATAAATTCTTATAAATGAAATGTATGAATTAGAAGCCACAAGAATATGCATAACACAGCAAGGAGAATCATTCCCCGAGCACTAATACATCAATGCCTAAAAATTAAAGAAATGCTGTGCAACATGTGATTTCACTACTCAACCACAGAATCGTATTGTACCCACTTCCCAGCAACTGTTTTCCCAACTGGCCACAACGTTAAACCATGACCCAAAATCCAGGCAAACAATAAGCTAGCAAAAGGCAAAAGCAGGGTAGGAGAATCTCGTAGAAGAGATCAAGAGTAGTCACAACAAAGACCAACACAAAAGCAAGCTCAAGCTCGACATAATGGCAATTATCTATTACAGAAATAAAAATCCAGCACCAAACAGCGGATTCAAAAACCAGCAACAAAAGGAAATCTCCAAGATGAACAAATAAGAAGAAATGAGATCAAATCAAAACAGGTGTACCCAAAGTCGAATCTAATTTCACTATGTAACAGTCAACAAAACTGGAGAGAGAGAGAGATGATTATGTCAGGCAAAAGATATGCAAGGCTGATTTCTGTCGTATAAGAAAAGCTAATCTGATGTTGTGAAATTAGTTGGTGACGAAAGAAGCAGACTGGTAAGAATTTCATGATGTTATGCAGTTTATATTGATGATATCATTTTTCTTTTGAACTCCAAGCTATTTGCTGTTCCGTATTTCTGTTTGCTTGGATCAAAACACTAGGAACACAGAAATATGCTAGGAGTTGGTGGATAGACGCTTAAAAGCAACAATTAATCTAATGAAATGGAATAAGTTTCTGTTGAAGTATGAATGTAGTGTTTTATTACCACTACATTGAGGTAATTATACTCAAGAAGTTATGAAATGGGGTTAAAAGATTTTAATGTTACTCTAATTTGATCGAGTTAAGAAAATATTCATGAGCAACCATTTCATATACTGGGAAATAAAAATTTAGCTTGTCCTCGTCAATTTGCAGAATTCCTACTGTATGCAGCCACTAAGTTCATTTCGATTATGAATAAGTAAATCCATTCGGAAAAGAATTGATTTCTTCCTAATGATGTTGAAGTCTGGCCAACAAATTCATCAAGCACCAACCTTTCATGTGGTATCCACAGACAATTCAAAGGAAAGTAATTGAGCTCTGACCTCTTAAAAGCACCAACCTTTCATTTCTAACCGATCAAAGTAGTCGCATTTGAATTACAATCAAGAATCCAACCACCAAAATCAGATTTCGTATTCAAAACGGAGCATATATCATGAAGAGAATTATCGACCGAACAAGCATGCTGCCATTCAAAATCAAATACATGGATTTGAAAGTTGATACCATTCGTTTATTTATAAAACCAAAAATCTAATAACGTACATACAAAAAGAAAAAAGAAGAGGGGATCAAAATTTAACAAGAACTTACAATTAGATAGAGAAAAAGAAAATGCTACCAAACCCTCAATTCATCTCTCCAAACAAAGTCCCACAATGGCCTATCTTTTACGCCCTGATCCAATCCAACTCGTGTCCTGCAAGTAGGACATGCGGAAACCTTAACAAGCCACGCATCCACACATTTCCTATGAAACACATGACCACAGCCAACAAGGTTTCTACACCACTGCCCTTGCTTTATCTCTTCAAGACAAACCACGCATGAACTTTGATCAGCACCCGTTTCGGGTCTCGTCTTAGTCGAAAATCTGAATCTTGGGAGCTTCTTTAAGTCTTTGAGAGGCAACGCCTTGGGGGAATTGGAGGATGTAGTCGAGTGGCGGTGGAGTGCAGAGGTGGCAACGAGGAGGAGGATGGCGGCAACACCAAGGAACAGGAAAAAAAAGATGGTTATTGCAGTCATTATTATGGCTTTCAGGATTAAAGAAAGAAACTCTTGGTTTGGTTTTGGTGGTGCTCCACCGTGCGTACGGTGGTGATCATGGTGGTGGTCAGGAGGAGGCATGGTTACAGATGGAAGTGAATGAATGGAAAGGAGAAAGGTTTTTGGTGAGTACAAAAGTTGGGTCTAATAGATGAGCATGAGAAAAGAAGAAAAGAGAAGTGCGGTTTTCACGGCTCCACTTTTAGTTTTGTTTCTTTCTATGGGCAGAAAAAGGGCGCTTTGAATACTGAAAAAATATTATTCAGATATTTTTAAATATAATATTTAACACGATAATAAATGAAAACTAATAATAATTAGGTAGCTAATTGTCATGGTGATGATTTCGTAATGCTCCCATGTTGTTTAATGCGTTTGATATCTGACTATTTTCACACAAGACCCATGTTTAGTATTATAGTTAATTCATGAGAAAGTAGTTTTTTATTTTTAAAAAAGATTTTTTATATTAAAAATTATTTTTTATATTTAATACTGTCATGAAAAATAAATTATTTTTTACTATGTTATAAAAATAATTTATTAATATTTTTTAAGTTTATTAAAAGAATAAGTCCAAATATTATTAACAATAAAAAGTTGAAAATGATGAATTTAAAAAGAAATATTTTATAAATTATTTTATAAAACAAATAACAATAAAAAAAATAAAACTAAATATGATAGATAAAAAATTAAAAGATGATGAAATTGAAAAGGAATCAATTTCATAAATTATTTTAAATAAAATAAATAAAAATAAAGATCTTTGATAAATAAAAGATTTTAATTAATAAAAGGATAGGAAAAAAGTAAATAAGGATAAAAATTTGAATAAAAATCAAATTAAATTAATTTCTAATAAATAAAATTAAAAAAATAAATTCAAGATAAAATATTTAACAATTAAAAGATTTCAAAATCAAAATTATTATAATTAACAAATAACAAGGTATTTTTGAATTCTTGTAACTTTTGAAAATTATTTTTCATTTTAAATAAAAAATAAATATTTTATTGAAAATCAAACTAATTTTTTTTACTACAAAATATTTTTTATTAATTAATTTTTTCAATTATAAATAAACAGAAATAAGTTTGGAAAGAAAAACTAACAAATCATTTTACATAAAACAAACTCGACGTTACTTTCTTTTGTATGGATGATAAGGTAGCCTTTAAGCACCGTTAAGATTTGCTCGGTAGAAGAACGAAGTATTGTCCAAATTGTATTCTATTTTAATTATAGTTTTAAAAATATACATTCCACAGTTTTGTACGGTTTTTATTAAAAACTTACATGTGAAATCCTATAATTTATATTTTAAAATTATAACCATGATAATGCTAAATACATTTTCAATTAATTTTTTTTAAATATCATATATTATATTACTAAATAAAATATTTAATGAAAATGTTTGTGAATGTAATTGTAGTTTTTTTTCAAAATATTTTTCATGTTGAAATATATTAAAATAATTTTTTTATTTTTTTAAAAATTATTTTTAAAATCAGCTTATTAAAACAATTTAAGACATATAAAAATTTAAGTTTTAATAAAAAAATTAAATCTTTTAAAATATAAATACAACAACATTTTCAAACCTTCACTAAATCATCAAATCAATAAGCCTACCAATTATTTTCATATTGAACGGTAGTTTTTGATTTGATAACTTTTTTTATATATAATTTTTTCTTTCTCCTCAAACTCAAACTCTTGTAAGAGACAGTTTTGTTAAAATTTTATATTTGCTATGTTTTGCGAATTCAACATCAACGACTGAATTAAAAACAAGTTATGATAAATATATTATTTGTAATTCAATCAAATTGGGTTGAGTTGATAAAGATAAAATAATTTTGATGAGTACATACTCAACAGAATAACACAAATTATAAGCTCAATTGAGAGACTTGCCCGTGAATCATGTGATACTAATAATAATAATAATAATAATAGAAGTATAGGTGGCCAAGTGGTAAGTATTTAGGATCAAGGAGTTTGCTTTCTCTGTGGTCTTAGATTCGAGTTCTTGGTAGCTCATATGATGACCATTGAAAACTTACATGGTCGTTAACTTCAAGGCCCGTGAGATTAATCGTGATGCACGCAAGCTGGTCTGAACATCCACATTAATTTAAAAAAAAAAAGAAGTATAGGAAATCAAATCAACAATAACTTTACCCCTTTCTGTTCTTGCCGATTGTAGCAATTCATTTTTTTTTCTTTCAAATCCTTACTTTGAAGATATTAAATGGAGATTTCAAACTAATTTCAAGGAGAGAAAACTTCCCAACCAAGGTGTAGAATTCGGAATTAACGAGGAGAAATACATTATTAAAATGTTCTTATAAAGACTCTGATTTTAGAACAATTGTTTTCTTCCATCTTATATATTAAATTATTAACCCGTTAAATAATATAAAGGCGTTCATTATATAACTATGTATTGAATTGTCACTACGTCAGAGATTTTACTTCATAAATACATTATTAAAAATCAAGGATCAATGTCAAATTAAATAAATTTATGCATCATAAAAGTAAAATTGTAACTCTCAAAAGAACATGGACCAAAGTGTGATGTTATTAAAAACGTAGGGGCTACAGCTCCCCTGTCCTTCTATGTGCGCTGCTCAATCGTTTCATGGACTGTTGCTCCGGTTTTGATGGGTCCCACGTGTCCAAGGGAAAGGACCGATCAGTCGATGCCTGGGTGATATGGGATTAACCAATCAATTAATCACACGCGGGTGTATAATTTTTTTTAACATGAAAAATGTTAGTTTAGTCTTTTAGTGTAGAGTTTCCATTAATAATTCCAATAATATAATTAAAAATATATAATAATAAAAAATAGTATGAAAAAAAAGATGAAAACTATTTTTTTTTAAAAAAAAACTTAACTTGAGTTAATTAAATTATCAAAAATTTAATG
Source organism: Populus ilicifolia (assembly GCA_015708895.1). NCBI lineage: Eukaryota > Viridiplantae > Streptophyta > Magnoliopsida > Malpighiales > Salicaceae > Populus > Populus ilicifolia. Next base: position 1,000,577 of record SRLM01000269.1, read on the forward strand.
TTAAAGGGTAAAAGAAACTAAAAATAAAATCTAATTAAAATGAGTGAGCTAGCAAATTTAATAACTATGGGATTAAGATAATCTCATAGAAAAAAATATTATTTTTTTAAGATTAATTCTTAACAAATCAAATGAGAACATGATAAATCTATAGAATGTTTTTTTAAAATTCAATCTCTAACAAATAAAATATTGAAAAATATAACTAAAAATACATATAATTAAAAGAAGAAAAAAAATCAATTTAAGCCTACCTAGGTTAGGATGTAAAATATTTGACTTAGTTACCAATATGACCGCATTTGAAATTAAATTGAATACACTCATGAAGTTTAATTATCAAATAATTTAATGTTGAAGGACAAAAAAAAACTTAATTAAAAAAAAGCAATGAAAAAAAATATATGAGTCAATTTTGGTTAACCCATAAATCTTATGACCATAGGCATGTGATTGAAATACCAATAGAAAATAAATGAAAAAAACACATAGAAAAATTTCTAATAAATCAAATATTAAAAGATAAAATTGAAATAAATAAATTTAAAAAAAAACTAAAAAAATCAATCCATAAAACCGGTGACTTTAGTTATGAACCCAAGACTAATCCCACAGCAAAAAAAAATTAAAATCAGAATCAATCTGGATTAACATGTAAACTCCATAACCATAGACACAAGATCGGATAACTCAATAAAAAGAAAGAAAAAAAGAGTTAGAAATACTAATTTCAAATAAATTAAATATTGAAAGAAAAAATTAAAATAAATTAAATTTAAAAAAAATAAAAATCAATCCATATTAACCTTTAAAACTGGTAACATGATTGTTAAAAATGCGTTTTGACTCGTAAAATTGTATAATTTTACGAGTCAAAATATATTAACGTATAAAATTAAAATTAAAAATTTAAAACTAATAAAATTAATCAAATTCGATCAAACTTGTATAAAATCAGATTAACTCGTATATTTTTTTCAAGATTTCACATGAAATTTAAAACATAAATGCGGTTTGTGTAAGTGCTGATGCAACACTCCCGTTTCCCAATCCTTAATTGTATGCTCTGTTTGATCTTGTTTACTGGTTTTAGTGTTGCAGAGTCTGTATAACAACGATGCATTCCAGCACTCTTGTCAAAGTCACTTTCCATTATTTTAACTAAGCTTTTTAATTATATACATTTCATGTTTTTTAGAATAACTATGTTTTTGTTTTTTGCCATCTTTCTTCTTGTTCCTGTAGAGTTAATAGTTTCTAGTTTGTGGATAGCAAGAAATGGGATCAAGATCCCATATCTCTGAGTGCCCACCAAATACGTACCCACTAGAACTTGAAAGAAAAGAAAAGCTTTTTCTGCTATCATAAAATATAATTACATAGTTTTATATATGTATGATGCAATCTAATTGCAAAAAGAAACCAACTTCATCACAAGACTTGAAAACAAAACCCAAGAAGATGGAAAGGTCACTCACAGGAAAATGAGTGAAAAGAGTTGTACTGTAGCCTAGTTTTAATAGAAATTTCACATGTCTTTTTAGGCTAATCAATTGTTCCCTAGATTTGTAACAAAAAAAGTTTCATTAAAATTAAAAAATTTAGCTTTTGCTTGCATTGTGTTATTATTGGTAGCCTCAATATTTATTAATTTTTTTGTATTTGCACGCTTAATATGTCCAATTAATTTGTGAGTGTATCGAACTATATGATGCAACATGTATTGAATTGTTGAGGTTGTGTTTAGTTTACACGATATATCAATAAATTATTTATTTTAAATTTGTTAACTTTTAATTAATGAAATTCTATAAATATATATGAATTTTTATTTGAATTATGTATTTTAAGATATTTATGTTATTTATTTTATTTTTATTTTAATTATATTATATTATTATTTACTACTTAACTGGATCTTGGAATTTAGTTAAAATATTTTATTTGCAATTTTATAATTCGAGTTTATACTATATTTTTCGTGATGTGTCAAAAAATTATTTTTGACAACCTTAATTGGTAACTCTAGTAATGAACCCAAAACTAATTCTATAGAAAGCAAACAAAAAGAAAAAGTAAATCTCTAAAAACATTAGTTTTTTTTTTTTAATCAAGCCAACTAGGTCAAACCTTCTAAGTCCGATCTAATATTTAAAACTCGCAACCTATAAAATTCTTGATATAGGTTTAAAGAAGAAAATTAATTTTAATGGATAAAATTTTTAAAATTATCAATTTTAAAACCTTGCCAAAAAAATAGTAATAAAAAAATAAGGATAAAACTTGATAAAAAAAACTCATGGATGATAAAATTATAAAAAAAAATCTAAAAAATGATCCTAAATAAAATAAATAGTAATAAAAAATAAACATTAAATTTGAAAATTTAAAAATAAAAAAGATGTTATTAAAAAAAACAATTATAAATTTTTTATAAAATATCATATTTCTCTCTACTTATTTCTCTGTACTATAATTTTGAGGGCTGAGAACCTAGGACGTAGTCAAATTGAGAATGAGTTATCCACTACAAGTCTTACTATCTTTTAAACAAAACCCAAACTCAATTATCAAATTCAATATGATATTAAAAAGTGTAAGAGCCCAACAAAAAAAAAAGAAGAAAATTTAAGTCACTATTAATAGAATCCAAACTTGTTGATATCTGAACCTCATCAATTAAAATTTAAGGAAATAAAATAAAAATAATGTAGAAATATTTTTATCAGAAATAAATAAACGAAAAATGAAATCCACATATATTAAAAAAATTGAAAAAAAAAGAAAGGAGAAAAGGTTTTTAGTTCTTATTCGGAATTGAAAAGAGAGCAAAGGATGAATGGAATTTCTTTTTATTTGAAAGAAATATATTGTATTTTACCTTATTAATTCTATGCATTGTTTTTTGTTTTTATTTTTTTAAGAGGTTCAGATATGATCAATCGTTTTTAAGGGGAAATGGACTTATATAAATGAACCACAAAATTTAGGGGTTATTATAATAGGCAAATATAAAGTTGAATTAAAATTCTTACACCCTACCTTTGGATGGAAGCCACCAGTTTAATCCATGAAAGCCAGCTCTGAAATCCTACAAATACACAAGTCAACAAATACGCCTTTTTACACTATGTTCTGATGGCCAAAAAAAAAAAAGAGGTGAGGAAAAATAGGGTTCGTTTTAAGAGAAAATAAAGAAAGGGAATGATGATATTTCCACTTTTTCTTGTATCTGAAATGAAATTGAAATGTTTATTTTATATTTTAAAAAAATTAAATTTTTTTATTTTAGATTAAAATAAGGTTCGTTTTAAGAGAAAATAAAGAAAGGGAATGATGATATTTCCATCTTTTTCTTGTATCTGAAATAAAATTGAAATGTTTATTTTTGTATTTTAAAAAAATTAATTTTTTTATTTTAAATTAAAATTTTTATAGTGATTTTATATGTTTTGATATGTTAATGTTAAAAATTATTTTAATATATTTTTAAGTAAAATATAATTTGAAAAACAATACCAACATCACTAATAAGTTTGCCATGGGCTTCACATGGCTAGATAATGTTTGAAAGGTAAACTTCAAAGGTCCCCCCTGTTACCAATTAAAGCCGAAAAAGTATGCAATAATTCAAAGGTTTTGTGGAACATTTTATCATGGATTGAGAAGTGTGGGATGGCTGTTGACTCAGCCATTCTGGTCACATGGTGAGATGTTTGAAAGGTAACTTCGAAGGTTCCTCACGTCACCAATTAACGCCAAAAAAGATGCAATATTTCAAGGGTTTATTTTTTGGAATATTCTACCCCGCATTGAGACCTTTTCTGTTCGTCCATTCCATACTTTTCTTGGAATGAACCAAAGACTTTGCACGTCGCCATCGGATTTATTTATTTATTCAAAAAAGGGGGCTAAATGTTCAAGCGATAGGTAGCAATATCCTACTCGTTACGTAACTTAATGAGATTTATTTTGTGCAGAATAACTAAGTAGAGTTTCCAAAGTCAATTTCGTGGACTCCTAGATCAAAAGAACTAACACCAACTCTTGCATGCTTTCGATTGTATGATAAATAATTAACTCAATTGCAGATTAATAAACAAACTATTAATTGTAATAATAATAATTAAAATCACAAATAACAAATAAAACCGAGTCTTCAAATCTTAATAAACTGAATTTTAACCTTGCGAGATATAATTCGTAATGTAAATTGACTTGAATGATTCAAATGAGCACATACATGGAAAAATGAAGCAACCCTACAACTTGTATGGAGTTGTATTGATTGTTTGTTATTCTTTTCGTTTTTCTTTTCTTTTCTTTTTTGAAATTGTATTGAAAAACTAGGATTAAAACAATAAAGATATTTCTTCATAAAAGAATAAAATTTTATCCAAAAAAAATTACCTTCGACGTAAAATTTTAAAGTAAAAATGGGTTAAATTAAAATTAAAATATAGCCAAACACAACATGAAGTCTAAAGGGGTTAATTCAAGAGCCAATCAATCTCAACATGAAACTAAAAATGGATGATTGAAAGGAAATTGTTGTCGAATTGGATGAGCTTCGCTTTAAGATAACAATGTCATTTGTTCAATGAAAAGAAAATTGTTATTAAATTGGAATGCCCAACTACTTGAGTATGTGATGACCAGCTGGTATCAAGGTTGTCTTCTAACCCCCCTAGCCCTCTCTCAATGGGTGTTTCTAAGTATACGATTAAGCCCTTAGCCTGAGGGTGCATGAGAGCCTCTACCGCTCCCGGCCCCGGCTCCGGTGTCCCTTACCTTGAAGGAGGCTTAAGCACAATAGATTCTGTTTAGGGAGCCCCCTATACTCGGGCCAAACGAGGGTCCATCGCGTGTGTAGATGCTTGGACAAATTTCTCAATTCATGGGGGACATTGATGGGTGGAGGAAGAGTAGCCTCTCTGCCTAAATGAGATCCACGTTAAAGAATGAATTTAATTCCATAGCTTAAGTTCTTAAATAAAATTTTCAAATATAATTTATATTGTTTTCTTAACAAAATAGTACAATTTTTCTCGAGTTTCTTAACTTTTTATCTGGGTTATCACAGCAATGCCCTTAGTCTTCCTCCTAGATGGTTCAACAAGTGGTGTAAAAGTCATTGATTTCTGGTACCAAAGATACGTGTTAAGACCGTTAGAAGTGACGGCGATTGATATAGATCTCCTATAAAAGGAAACCCTACCTCATTCACAGGTAACCAATACATCAAAATAGTTTTGTGAGATAACTTCTGAGTGTTTATCAAATAAGAAAATCACAGCAAGAAGACATGGCAACTGCTACCCGTGTGCTGTTTTTTATGGGGCTTGTCATCAGCCTGGTCTCAGTAGCTTCTGCTATTTCCGGGACTGCCACTTACTACAACGTTTATGTTCGTGAGTATTCTGATCAGAATCATATAAGACTTTGTACATGTTTCTTTATATTTTGAGAAATTCAGAATAAATAAATGTGTAATGATGTAGCTAGGCATCGAGTCAATGGTTAAACTCATTCATTCATTTATTTTCTGGGCAACACTACAGCATCTGCATGCTATGGATTCCAAGATCAGGGTGTGATGATAGCGGCTGCAAGCGATGCACTTTATGCCAATGGTGCTGCATGCGGGAGAATGTACAGGGTGACCTGCCAAGGTCCTACAAACGCCGGTGTTCCTCAGCCCTGCAAAGGTGGCAGCGTCACTGTCAAGATTGTTGATCGATGCCCATCCCCCGGATGTCAAGCAACCATTGATCTCTCTCAAGAAGCCTTCTCTCAGATTGCTGACCTTAACGCTGGAAAAATTAACATTGATTACACCCAGTAAGCCTAACTTATCACTTCTTCTAGCTAGTCTGTATATTTATTTATTTAATTTGTTTCTCTTACGTATGAATACAATTCTTGGTTTTGATTTACAGAGTTTGAAGTCATCAAAAGAGAAATTACCTTGAAGCTACCAGCAGGGTGTTGGCGAGTAGAAATTAATAACTGATATTATTATTGTTGCAACACAAAGCATCATATGTGGAAAATCTGACATTTTCCAATATATTATGATATTAATTTACTGAAATAATACTTTTCCTGTTGGTGGAATAAAATTACACTGGAGGACTGCTATCTCTCTTCTTGTCTCGTTCAAACATTCGATCATATGTGATTTTCTACTGGATAAGCACCAGAAGTCTCTTTCAAGCAAGCATGTTCATATTAATGATGAACATTTTAATTCTAATCTTGAGATTAGCATTCTTGAAAAAATTATTAAATTATTTTTAATGTAACAAATCATTATATATATATATATATAATAGAATTAAAGTCATAAACGAATTCCAACTGAGGATCGAAGTCAAAGCACTACGTCCCAACACCTATATTTGCTAGGAAATTAAATCTCTACTGTCGCCCCCTCTCTATGGACGAAACTAACAGGCACCGTCTAACCCTACCAATCACAAGGTCACAAGGTAATTTTATAGATCAATGTTGTAATAAAGTACGTTGTTATTCCCTACATGCAATTGTGGATTATTAAAAATGTAATTGCTAAATTAAGAAAATAAATTTTGTTTCTTTCAATTAGAGTGTCATTAGCCAACTAATTACCACATGTTACGCCGGCCCTGGGTTAAATCAAAAGTTAATCTTTAATGAAAAAAGATAATAATAACAGGTTCTAAACGTACTTTTTGGCAACATGAAAAATCTTAACCGTGAATTGAAAAGTAAATCGCGCATTCAATAAGATAAATTACAAATTATATGCATTAATAAATAATTAACAAAATAATTAAAATATAAAGTGGAAAACTGAAAAATATATACAAATAAAATATTTGATTTCGAAAATAGCTGCTCAAAATTCTCTTTATTTAATTATATGGTAATAAAACTTATTTCGTGTAAGAAAAAGTAGTAAACTAGAATTTTGTTGAAAGGAAAGTAATTTTCTAACACAAATTCCCCTTTTCTTATCAATATATTTTTTACATAAAAAATATAATGTTTTTTACTAGCTATGTTCCTTATTGGGTAATAACTCCAAGCAATTAAAAAAATCAATGAAGGATAAAAAAAAAATAATACATATTTCCTTAATCAAAACCCTTTTATCTTATTAACGGGTTCTCTTTTTTATTTTTATCAGAACTATTAATTATTTTGTAACTAATAACTCATCAAAATCTTAAAAGAAATTTTTGATAAAAAACCAAAAAAATAAAAAATTAATAATTTTTACATGAATGTATTAGAAAAATAAGAATATCTAACTGCTCACGAGCTACTGCATGGAACATTTTTTAAGCTACTGTTTAATTATGTAATTATACGATACCACAAAACAAAACATAAAAATAAAAATAAAAAAACACGTACAATCATGGAAAAAAGTTATATATATATAAAAATTTCTTTTCTCATTCTTGTTTTTTTTTACAACAATTTTTTTTTATTTGCAGGATTGTTCAATGAGAAATGAGTAAAAGGAAATAAAAAGGTTCATTTTTTAAGTAAAAAACTAGCTCTTTTGTCAAAAAAAAAAACAGTTGGATTTTCTCTTCATAAAAATATTTTTTTCTATTAATATATCTCTTGTTTATAATTACCAATATGATATTTTAACTAAAAACATTGTTTATGAAAAAAAAGATTATTAAAGCAAATTTTAAAAAAATATCAAAATAGTATTTTAATATTTTGTGTTATTAAAAGATTAAAAAAACATAAATGTTATAAAATCATGTTCCAAATATATTTAAACATTTTAATAATAAACATTGATTTCAATTGAATTTTCATAAATAATTTATTATTAGTATTATTTTTTAAATAAAAATTTATAATAATATTTAAGAACCATGTCAAAACTTAAGAGTTAGTAAGCTTGATAAAATCTTTTGCAATGTCTAGAAAAAAACAAAAAGGTAAAAAAAAAATGTTATCATAGAGTCAGGCTCAAGGTTGTTAAAAATAAATTTTTAACACAATATAAAAAATATAAAATAAACTTGAATTGTGAAATCATCAGAAATTTTTTCAAGAAAAGTCTATTGTTCCAAATTCAAAGAAAATGACACAAACAAAATAATATTATGAAAAGGAACAAGCATTACCAATAATGCTTATCAATAATGCTTTTATAATTACAAAGACACCATAACACCATTCCACACAAATTCAAAAAAAATCAATGCAAACAAAACAATATTCTAGAAGAAACCGGGAATTACTAGTAATGCTTTCATAGATAGCGACATTAGTAACCAATTCCTTCATATTTAATGTTTGTTCGACACTGTTGTAAAATTTATTATGTTCAATCACCAAATAAATAAAAAAAATTTGCAAAGGAAAAAAGATAGCATGAAAACCCACAAATCACACTTATCAAAAAAATCAAAATGCACCTCAAATTAACCTATATGCTGATTTTACAAAAGAAATTATCATAAAAACATTGATCTTATTTTACAAGTTTGAGTACCAAACTTTTGCTTTTACTGTAATGACACCTAACCTAGCAATAATAATCTACCATAATGTGCTCGAACAAGAGTTCAAACATTTTGATAGCCTAAAAAATTATATAGACCAACCTACAACTATGACAATGTTCAAGAAATTGATAAAAACTAAATAAACAGCTAAAATATTCTTCTAATTTGGGGTTTTAATCTATAATCAATGTTATCTTCAGAGTTTTTCATTTTCAGTTAGAAAGCTAAAGCAATGCTTAACATATACGAGGACAAAATAATAGTGTTCTCACATGGTTTCACCATTATCTTCCAGAGTTTCACAGACAAGTGCACTAACAAGAAAAAAAACAAAATTCAAAACTTGAAAAGAATCCAACCCATCATTTTTTCAAGTATTTTTTTAAAAAAGAAAAATAAAGCATCTCAATTGGTACTTTTAGCATGAAGCTTGTTTGGCATGAATTATAGTTCAAATAGGAGATGCCACGTTATATGAAAGGATCTGAAGATCGCCCACTCATCTTTGCAGGAGTAGATCACTGAGTTGGAAAGAAAGCCTAACCATTTTCTAGTATAAGTCTCTACTCTTTCCCTATCAAATGGTGCAGTTAGCGACTAGTTCTATGATTTGCTAGTTCTTCTCGATATGGCTAAAAGCTCTTTCCTATTTATTATATGGAACTGTCTTCTTTAATTCAACCGATCTTATTGAACAACCAATTTTAACAATTTATTATTATACACAAATCAATTGTTGTTTGAGTTTTGCCCATACAGAGACAAGACTCGGTAAGTTGTGGAGGGAGAGCACACTTGAAGAACTCTTTAGATTTGAGAAAGAGAAAAGGGGAGAGTAACTGTGTGACATGGAGGGGAGATGGTGAATTTTTTGTTTTACTCTTTGTCAAACTCGTTAACTCAATCTGTTTTCATTGAGTTTAATCAAGTTTGTTTGACTGTTTTCAAGTTTTTAATGATATATATATATATATTAACTTATAAAATCATATAATTTTATAAGTCAACTTACTATGTTGACAACATTAGTCAGGCCTACACATCTAGTAGAGGAAAAAAAGGCGTGAATGAGGAAAAAAATCAAAATGTCTCATGTGTTTAAAACTAATAATAATCTTCTAAACTTCTAATCTAAAAATATAAATATTATGGATATATTATAAAATAATAAATGAAGTTTTAAAAAACCCTTACAGAAATACAATAAATGAAATCCATATGTTATGTGAATATTTTCGAATCCAAAGATCATTATATCTATCTATCTTACCTGGGAACAAAAGGAGTACCAAGCAAGCAGTGCATATGTTAAGATTCTTCAAATTAATCCAAGTTAGGAGCTTTATCTAGTCAAAGGCCTTCCAATTCTTTTTGCAAGGAATGTTATGTGTGTGGACACAAATGGACGGTGACAGCCATGTTTGGTGGCAGCAATGTTTGGTGGCAGCCATGGTTGAAGTCATAGTCAAATGGTAGGTGCCTAACTTGCCCACCATTGTTGAACAATCATCTCCCTCATCAGCTATAAATAGATGTGCATTGATAGCTGAGATAGAGCACGAAATAGAGAGAAACACAGAGAGAGAGCTAAGGGTGAGAGTTGAGTTGAGTTGAGAAGTTTTCTCCTCCTCCTTGTTTTCTTGTTTGTATTGCTTTTGAGCTTGATTAATACCAACCAGTAGCTCCGTGGATTAGGCAAGTTGCCGAACCACGTAAATTTGTGTGTGTTTGAATGTTTGGATCTCCTAACAACTGGTATCAGAGCCTGTTCTTGAAAGTTCTTGAAAAAGAGGGTGTTTGATCCAAACTCAAAAATCAAAGTTATCAAAACGTGTTTTTGAAGATACCACCGTGAAGAGGACGACGAGAGGAATCCACTGGTGAAACCCCGACGAAACTCCGACGTCCTGCATGCCCGCACGCGCCTGCACGCGCCACCACCAGTACTGTCCACGCGCACAGACGCGCCGAACGCGCGTCACGCGTCTTCCTCACCGTTTCCTGCAACTCGACTCTGCCACGTCATCAGCCACGTCAGCCGATCGACACAGTCAGCAGCCACGTCACCTGCCACATCAGCCGTTTGACACGGTCAACAGCCACGTCATCACTGACACGTCATCTGCCACATCACCACTGCCACGTCAGCCGAAAATCTCCGTGGATCTGACACGTCAGATTTGGTGGACCCCACACTGCCTACGTGTCTGACACGTCAGCCTGTCACGTCATCATAACTGGGTTTTGATCCGGTGTGGCGCAGCGACTATTCCGCCTGCCACGTGGCTTCATCTGCAGCGTCCAGTTATCCCAAACTTTGATTGCTTAAATCGGAGCCATCCGAAGTCCGATTTGGGTGATCTCAGTGTCGTTTCCAGCATTTTGGGCCATTCCGGACACATCTGTAAGGTCAGATTTTTGAGATTCAAATCCAAGAAGGAGTAAAAATGGCTGATGAAATAAAGGCTGCAGGTATTGAAAAATTTGATGGAACTGATTTTGGATATTGGAAAATGCAAATTGAAGATTATCTATATGGGAAGAAACTTCATCTTCCTCTGTTGGGGAGCAAGCCAGAAAACATGTCAGAAGAAGATTGGCAGATTCTTGATAGACAAGTCTTGGGCATTATCCGGCTATCATTATCAAGAAGAGTTGCTCATAATGTTACAAAAGAGAAATCCACAGCAAGATTGATGGAAGCCTTGTCTGGGATGTATGAGAAGCCATCAGCAAATAACAAAGTGCACTTGATGAAGAAGCTGTTCAACCTGAAGATGACGGAAAGCACCTCTGTTACACAGCATCTTAATAATTTCAATACCATCACAAATCAATTGTCATCTGTTGAAATTGAGTTTGATGATGAGATCCGAGCACTTATTTTGCTAGCTTCACTTCCAAGCAGTTGGGAAGGTATGAGAACAGCTGTAAGCAACTCAGCCGGAAAATCCAAATTAAAATATGATGACATTCGAGACCTGATTTTAGCAGAAGAAGTACGAAGGAAAGACTCGGGTGAAAGTTCAAGTTCAGGTTCAGCTTTCAACATCAACACTCGAGGAAGGAGACAAGACAGAGGCTTATCCAGAGGCAGATCAAAATCAAGGTACAGAAGCAAAAGCAAGTTTGGACCTAGGAAGCAGGTTGAATGTTGGAATTGTGGCAAACCTGGCCATTTCATGAGGAGTTGCACAAAACCAAAGAAACCTGAAGCTGACTCTGCAAATGCCGCTACAGACGAGGTACAGGATGCTTTGATCCTTGCAGTACATAGTCCTATTGATGATTGGGTTCTTGATTCTGGAGCTTCATTTCACTGTACTCCACACCATGAAATGATGCAAAATTATACTGCTGGAAATTACGGGGTAGTCTATCTGGCCGATGGACAACCATTGGATATTGTGGGTATAGGAGATGTGCAAATCAAGACAATGAATGGATCTATATGGAACTTGCAAAATGTGAGGCATGTTCCTGAACTAAAGAAGAAGTTGATCTCGGTCGGACAACTTGATGATAGTGGCCATTCAATCCTTTTCTCTGGAGGAATGTGGAAGGTATCAAAGGGAGCAATGGTTTTGGCTCGTGGAAAGAAAACTGGCACTCTGTATATGACCACAAGATCAGCAGATATAATTGCCTCTACTGAAGTAGAAAATCAAGTGCAGTTATGGCATTGTAGACTCGGCCATATGAGTCAAAAGGGAATAAAGATACTTCAATCAAAGGGAAAGCTGCCAGAGTTAAAAAATGTTGATCTAGACATTTGTGAAAGCTGTGTTCTCGGAAAACAGAAGAAGCTCAGTTTCTTAAAGGTTGGCAGGACCTTAAGACCTGTCTCTTATACACATCTAGATGTGTATAAGAGACAGGTATATTTCAGCGTTTAATATGGATAGAATATAAATTAAATTTCATAATTTTTTTTATCACACCTCTACGTAGGGCATCCAGTGTCCCAGCTGGTCCTTCTGCCTTCCTCAATGTACTCGAGACGGAGCTTTTATTTGAAACAAAAGCTGGAGTTTTTGCTGTTCAAGCTGCTGGAAATGGCGGCCTTTTCTTAATTTTAGTCCTTGGGTTACAAGTGTAGCTTCNGTCAACGGTATCAGAATGGAAAAGACAGTTCCAGGCACACCACAACAGAATGGTATTGCTGAACGGATGAACCGGACCACAATGAACGAGCTAGAAGCATGAGGTTGCATTCTGGGCTACCTCAAACATTCTAGGCTGATGCAGTTCATACTGCAGTTTACTTGATCAACGGTGGACCATCAGTACCTTTGGAGTTCAGACTGCCCGAGGAAGTCTGGAGAGGAAAAGAAGTACAGCTTGCTCACCTAAAAGTCTTTGGGTGTGTTTCCTATGTGCATGTAGACTCTGATGCTCGCAACAAGCTGGATGCCAAATCAAAGAAATGTTTCTTTATTGGCTATGGAGATGAAGAATTTGGATTTCGGTTTTGGGATGATCAAAACAGGAAGATTATCAGAAGCAGGAACGTGATCTTCAACGAGAAAGTTTTGTACAAAGACAGATCAAGTACAGAACTAGAGATAACTAATTCAGATACGAGTCCACAGAAATCTGAATGCATACAATTAGAAGGGTTTCCTGATATTACCACTCAAGAGTCCATCCAAGACAGTGCAAGCACTTCAGTACCCACCACTTCTTCACAAGATAGTGCAGAGCCAAGTGAACCAGCTGTTCGCAGGTCTTCAAGGACTATAAAGCCTCCACAACGGTTCACACTTCTACTGAATTATATCTTGTTGACAGATGGTGGTGAACCATTAACCTATGAAGAATCCTTACAAGATGGAAACTCGAGCAAGTGGGAGTTAGCCATGAAGGACGAGATGGAGTCATTGCTGAAGAACAAGACTTGGGAGTTAACCAAACTGCCTGAAGGAAAGAAGGCCTTGCAAAACAAGTGGGTTTACAGAGTAAAGACTGAGCATGATGGAAGCAAACGCTTCAAGGCAAGACTTGTTGTAAAAGGGTTTCAGCAAAAGAAAGGGATCGACTATTCTGAGATATTTTCTCCAGTTGTGAAGCTTACAACAATCGGAGTTGTCTTGGGGATAGTAGCTGCAGAAAATTTACATCTTGAACAATTAGATGTAAAAACAGCATTTCTTCATGGAGAATTGGA
>SRLM01000269.1:1014754-1168696 GCA_015708895.1 Populus ilicifolia
AGTCAGAGTGCAATCTTCCTTGCCAAGAATCCAGCATTTCACTCCAGAACAAAGCACATACAGATCAAATATCACTTCATCAGGCAATTGCTCGACGATGAACAACTGTTACTTGAAAAGATCTGTGGAAGCAAGAATCCAGCCGACATGTTAACCAAAGGAGTTACTCTCGATAAACTGAAGCTGTGTAAAGCTTCAGTGGGTCTTGAAGATTAAAAGACAGACCTAACACCATTTGTGTCCAAGTGGAAGATTGTTATGTGTGTGGACACAAATGGACGGTGGCAGCCATGGTTGGTGGCAGCCATGTTTGGTGGCAGCCATGGTTGAAGTCATAGTCAAATGGTAGGTGCCTAACTTGCCCACCATTGTTGAACAATCATCTCCCTCATCAGCTATAAATAGATGTGCATTGATAGCTGAGATAGAGCACGAGATAGAGAGAAACACAGAGAGAGAGCTAAGGGTGAGAGTTGAGTTGAGTAGAGAAGTTTTCTCCTCCTCCTTATTTTTCTTGTTTGTATTGCTTTTGAGCTTGATTAATACAAACCAGTAGCTCCGTGGAGTAGGCAAATTGCCGAACCACGTAAATTTATGTGTGTTTGAATGTTTTTGGATCTCCTAACAAGGAAGCCTAGAAAAAGCTGTTTGCTGCGCGCTTGAAATATTTCCAAGGATTATCCTGCAATTTTGTAGACATTTTCACGGTCTTTCCAGTATGGACAACGCTTATAATTGACATCATATTCCATATATAGGATCTGGCCCTGACTTCATGCAATTTTACGTGTCGTGTTATTGGAAATTAATAAAAAGTTAACATTTGTTGAAGAAGTCATTAATTTAGTATGTTGTTAAAAGTAAAAAATACAGCGCAACTCGTCCAATCTTGAATCCTAAGAAGCTCTATGTTAGCAAGAAATTAAAAATGAGGCATAGGAGAGAAAGCATACCTCTTTTGTTTCCATATTTCCCCTTCCTCTTGTTCTTCTTCTTCTTCATCACCCTTGTCCTGTCCTGCCGGTGGCCGTGGCGAGATGGATCTTCAATCGAATCATACGTTAGGAGGAGTACATTTAAATAAAACACAGACGAGAAAATGCACAAGCATACCACCAAATGTAAATTCAAATGGTTGGCTTCAAAATGAGCACTCGCTGACCGCTTCGTTGCCAATATTGGAGCTGCATATGTTTGCAATATTTCTCATCAGCCATGGTTGTCATTTCATTCTTAAGCGATACGGCATCCATATCTTGGTTTCGCAGGTTCTTGTACGTCTTCATTATCCTTATTTCTTTAATTCCTATGCCTCTCTTGTCCATTTTTATTTCTGTAATGTAATACAAACTATGCATTTCTTTCTTAGAACCATATGGGATGGCCAAAAAGCGATCATGCCGTTTATATAGGGATTGAACTATATGAGATTGCCATTCTTTTAGATCAAGCAGATTTCTTCTTCATGTACATGTTTTGTTGGCTTGTGAATTTTTAACACAATTTGGCATCAAAGAATTTTACTAGTAGCTTAATTTCTGAATGTTAAATGTTTGTAACTCTCAATATGAAAGACTATATGATAGAGCAGCTCATTGCAATTATTTACTGCAATTTTGTGATTGATTTGTGTTTTAGGCTGGAGTGATCGTTGGAACAACAGGCCTTGGACAACAATCAGATTACACAAGGATCTTTTTAACTGTTGACAGTAAACAAATACTTGGCACATTAGCTGGATTGGGTTACCAACTCTTTGGATTTATAAATGGAATTAAGATGGATATAGCCTTGGTAAGAAAAACAGGGAAAATGGCAATCTACAGTGGTATATTATCTATGGTGATTCCTGTAGCACTTGGTGGGGTAACTGGGAGGATGGTCAGCAAGTACTGGAATCTCGACAAACTAGATAGGCTCTCACTCATCTTGGTGATGTTGGTGCAATCTATGACTCCATTTCCTGTCATCTGTAGCTTCATCGGTGACCTTAAACTGACGAATTCTGAACTTGGCAGACTTGGACTGTCTTCAGTGCTAACCAGTGAAATGCTGACCCAGGTTATTGCACTAGTTGCTTTCTTTATAGGCATTGCCTACAAGCAGCGAGCACAAGCAGCTATCGAAAGCGTTGCAATATCTGTAGCCTTTCTTGTTGTAGTTTTATATGTGGTGAGGCCGGCAATGTTCTGGGTGATCAAACAAACACCCAAAGGAAGGCCTGTGAAAGATTTATACACAGACATAATCATTTTCGGTGCCTTGGCTTCTGGTGCATTATTTAATTATATTGGTCTAAATGTGTTCCTTGGATCACTTGTTTTCGGATTAGCTGTACCAGCAGGACCTCCACTTGCATCAGCTGTAGTCGAGAAGATCGAATGCATTGTCACTGGAGTGCTCGTACCTCTTTTTATGGCCATGTGCACGATGGGAGCAGATCTCCTAAAGATCGATTTTGATGACTATATACTGAAGAGCACTGCTGTCGTCGTCTCTGTAGTCATCTTGGCCAAATTCGGTGCTTACTTGGTACCTCTCTTGTATTTCAAGTTGCCAAAAAAGGATGCCTTGGCACTTGCTTTCCTGATAAGTACCAAAGGAATCGTTGAGCTTGGCTCGTTTACTTACATGAGAGAACTAGGGGTATGTTGATCAACCTTCCATGTTACCTGTATTAATTATTGCAGCATTATTAATTGTTCATGGTTATTATATATATATATATAGCATCTCTAACGTCTAACTTAGCATTATTGTTTTCTCATTTTGTTTTCAACTTGATCAAGGGCAGATTCTGACAGAGGGGATGTTCGCTTTCTTGGTAATTACAGTTCTATTGTCAGCAACGATCTCATCATTCGTTGTGAACTGGGTTTATGACCCGTCAAGGAAGTATGCAGGTTATCAGAAGAGAAACATTATGCATAGCAAAGAGCTCCGCATACTATCATGCATTTACAAACCAGATAACACAACCATCATCATCAATTTTATCAAATCCTTGTTAACTATAAAGAGCCCATTTTCTGTTAGTGTACTTCACCTCATCAAGATCAGTGGCCGAGCCTCCCCTATGTTCATTTCTCACCAAATGCAGAAAAAAACGATCTCTCTGCACTCCATCTCTGGGAATGTCATCCTCTCTTTTAAACACTTCCAACAAAATTATCGCGACGCTGTTTCTGTAAATGTCTTCACAGCAATCTCTCCACCCAAATTCATGCACGAGGACATATGCACACTTGCATTGGATGAACTTGCATGTTTTTTAGTGCTTCCATTTCATAAAAAATGGCTTGTTGATGGGTCTGTTGAATCAGAGGACTCTACTCTAAGGACTCTAAATTGCTGTGTCCTTGAGAGAGCACCGTGCTCTGTAGGGATCCTCATTGACCGTGGGAACCAAGTAAAGTCCATTTTCTTGGAATCATCAAGAGGGTCATCCCTATTTGTTGTTGTGATATTCTTCGGAGGCAACGATGATCAAGAAGCTCTTGTGTTAGCTAAACGCATGTCCCAGAATAGGAACATCAGCATAAAAATCGCTCGCTTCATTCCCTCAACTGATGAGCTCGAAATTAATCGGGATAGCATGCTAGATTCTCAGGCGTTGAACTATATTGTGCATGACTACACAGAGGATGAAACAGTGGATTACATTGAAGAGAGGGTAAGCGATGGCCTGGAAACTTCAAAGACAATTCGATCTATGCTAGATAAATACGACCTTTTTATTGTTGGGAGACGGAAAGATATACAAACACCACAAACAGCAGGTCTGGACGATATGAATGAATACCCAGAGCTTGGTGTCATTGGAAGCCTGCTCGCATCTATGGATACCACTGAAAAATATTCGGTCCTGGTTGTAAAGCAACAGGTAGCTTTGTAGAGGTTAGATGATCCATGTTAGTTCAAATATTAAAACATCATCTGTGTTCCTAGCTCCTATAGTAAGTATATCGATGATGAAATATTTCATATTTTAATTTTCATGTACATAAAAATTGCTAATGTTCTCTCTAAAAAAAGATGGCTAACTTTTAGCTATTTCAGATTCTTGTTCTTCCAAAATATTAACCTTTCTTTGGTCATAATCAGATGAAGGCTTGCTTGCTATTTAAGACCATAGCGATGTCATTTTTCAAGTATGAAACCAGAAATTTTGAAGATAATTTAATGACAAACACTGCAACCATCATCATTGTAGTCATATTGACCAAATTAAGTGCTTGCTTATCACCACTCTTTTCTGGTGCTACAAGTTGCCCAAAGCTCCAAAGGGCATGCTGAGCTATATCAGGAAAGGGGAATATGCAGGGTACCAGAGATGGAAGCAGTGTAGCAAAAGTTCTTTCTATTAACATGGATTTACAGGCTAATAGATAATATAACCAGCATCGTCCATTCCCTTGAATACAGAGCGTCGTGTTTCTGTTTGTCTACTTTCACCTCATCAAGATCGGCGGGTGAGGCTCCCTTCTCTTCATCACTTCCGACCAAATGCAGAAACAATATGTCTTTAATGCTCTCTTTCCAAGAATGTCATTCTTTCTATCACGTTCAGCAAAACAATTCCGAGTTAGTATACGTAAAGCAACCTCTTCACCTAAATTCATTCACGAGGATACATGCGCACTTGCATTCGATGAACTTGCTTCTGGTGCTCCATTTAACAGTATCAGTAACATTGACAAAAAATTTCAGCTTTTCACTGTGTTGATATTGTTCATCCGCACTAACGTTTCACTGTTCATAGGCAGATTTTTCTCCCGGGTCATTAGAATTTCAACTTCTTTTCGCTTTGGTCATTGAACTTTATTTTCTTCGATTTAGTCTTTAAAAGTTTTGTTTTCATAGTCCTGTACTTCTTTTATTTTCTTTGGATTCCATGCTATCACGCATCCAGGATGTCAAAGAATGTTCCAGCATTAAATGAGAGGTTGATTTTACATAATAGAATTTTTAGTTATTGTCAGGAAACAAAAAAAGAGTTCAAAGAACAAGGACTAAGATTAGAATTAACAAAAATTAACAGCCCTTCCCCCGTCTTTACACTAAAGGCGCATGAAACTAGACTTACTCAAGTTTTAACTTCTTTTAATTTTGGTCATTGAACTTTATTTTCTTTCAATTTGGTCCTCAAATGTTTTGTTGTCATGGCTCCATATGTTTTTTATTTATTTTCTTTGGATTGCATATATGCTATCAGGCCTTTGGGGTGTCAAAGAATGTTCCAGTATCAATCAATCTTAAATAATAGAGTTTTTAGTTATCATAAAAAGAAATAAAAGAACAAACACCAATATTAAAATTAACAAAAGCTAACAGCCTTTTCCAAATCCATATTGTTCTAAAAGCCTGTGAAAATAGACTTATGTTCCTTAAATTTTAATGTCCTATTGATTTTGAATTTTATCCTAAACTTTATTTTTTTATATTTTAGCATGTAAATCTTGAGAGAGAGAAAAGGATAGCTTGGCCCACATGTTTGGCTTGCTTTTTTTTTATATATATATATACATGGAGTGTTCGGGTCAGCTTACGCATATCACGACTAATCCTTACGGCCCACTAAATACTCTGCAAACTCAATAGACAAGTAAGATATCGCGGAAATAACAAGCGTGCATGCTAGGGTTCGAACCTAGATATAGTAAAAGAAAACAAACTCCTACTATCATTACTACTATCATTAGACCAAACCCTTTGGTGCTTGCTTTTTAATTAAAAGAGAACATATCACTTCTGTAGTTTAATTAATTTAGTTTTTCACATCCACAGGAGTAGAAACTGACGAGAAAATTGGATTTGAGTTTTTGGACCAAACCAATCCACTTTTCACCTCAATCTTCACTTCAAAATACATAAGATACACACTACAAAACATCACATGCTCTTAAGTAGGAAAAAACTATTAAAAATATATATATAAAAAAATCAAATCAAGGTCACATAACTTTCCAAGACCGTGCAATTAGGCTAGAAAATGATGTAATTTATGGGGAAAAAACAACTTTAAAAACTTTAAAAAATAAGAAAAAAAACTTTTGAATAAAAAAGACTTCGCGTCAAAATATTAGATTCGTCATTATATGTCTCTGTGTTTTTCACTTTTCACTGTGGTTGCTATCATAGAATTGTTCTAGTCCTTAATAAAATTAAAAAAATTGAATATCAATTTGAGCTTAGAATAGTGTAATTTAAAAAAAATGAACGTGTTATGTATTAATCGTATTGTGTCCAAGTCATGATCAAGTTAACTGACATTTTGACTGGATCTGGTCAATTGAACCGATGAATAGATTACGATGCAGTTGTCGAAAAAATTCACACAAAAATGAGTTCCTGGCCTGTACTGATTCAGTAAAAACAAGTCACTAGTGAAATAAAAAACACTTCAATATTTAAATTAGGATTTGAGTTTTGGTTGCTCGAATAACAAGTAGAAAAAAATAGAAAAGATAAAGGAAGAGTTTTATAATCTGGTAAGTATAACAAGCAAAAACACAATAATAATAAATTGTTAAGAACGTCTTCCATAAGTATTGTCTCTCTCATTTTCCCCCTTCCTGTGTCCAATATGTCAGCTCTCCATAATTGCAAAGCTTGCTAGATAAAACAACCCGGCAACCCACTGTGGGTAGCTCCACAGAGAACGCAATAAAGAGCAGTAATAACACAGAAACATACACTTATCTCTTTAACTTTCCCATAACCAAAATGTTGCAAAGAGATTGTGATGTTCTGAAAAGCAAAGAGAAAGAATAAATAGGAAAAGATAACAAGATCCTTGCAGGCTTGGAATTAGTTGTAAATAGATGAAGGGTATTGAGATAATTGAATAAAAGCTTATAAGTATAAATAAAAAGTTAAAAATAAATAAATAAATTTGACTAGAGAGAGAACCAAGGAATGAGAAGAAAAAAAAGATAAAAAGAAAGATGATTGTGTAGAGTAAGTGTTTATGATAAGGTTTATGTTTTAATATATGTGATTATGGTTTTTAGCCTTGATTTTTTTAGTTTTGTTAAGGTTTAGGGTTTGAATTTGTATTTTTAAAGACTAATTGAAAAATTGAATATATGTGATCAACTAAGATGATAATAAAATACGTTGAAGTGTTATAAATTATTTAAAATGAATTTATTGATTTGTTATGAGTTTTTAAGATTCTGGATTGATTCAAAGATATGTTATTATTGAGACTGGTGATCAAGAATCTAGAATCCTAATGAATCGGTTGATTGTTCGATTTGCTAAATTTTGATCTACTTGTTAGGTAAAACTGGTAGATTAGTTTGTGTATTGTATTTTAATAGACCGGTTAGTATATTCAATCAATCAATTGGGTTAAATTTGAGATAATTCTTTTAAGCTAAGTTAGTTTAGGTTATATTTGAGATCAACCAAACAAATTATTTTTAATTTATAACTATATTTTATTTCTAAATATTTTTCAATTGATAACTACACTTTATTTTTGAACATATAAGGTTATAAGTTAGACTTTAAGTTAAGTATATTAAATAAATTATATATTTTTTTAAAGTATTTTTTAGTATGTTTTTTTTTATATTAAAATAATTATGATATTCTATCTTTAGGATATTAGTATGATTCCCTTGAACATCTGCTTTTGAGATATTTTGAATTTGACTTATGTGAGTAAATAATTTTATATATTAGAGGATTATTGTAAATACTTGAATTATTAATATGAAATTGATTATGCTTTTTAATCATTCTTATATTGTTATTTATTTATTATTTATGATTACTTATTGAAACTAGTTTTTTTTGTTTTGAACTATTATAAATTAATAATTTCTCATTTATTTGATGTCCTGAGTTAAACTTTTAGATATAAATCTACTTGTTTGTTATGTATAAATTTATGGTATGTCAATTAAAATATTCATGCTAATAGAATAATATTAATTTTTGTATATATCATATCTGAAATCCTAATTGGTCGGTAAAGTTACTAACTTATGTGAATTGATCATCATCTAGCACAGAGTCTCATGCTTATTAAATTTTGATTTTTTAATAAATATTATCTTATAATATTTTTATTATGGTTTATTTAAGAAACTTTCTTATAAAAACTTAATCCTATATTTGTGTATGTGTGTATATTTCATATTATTATATTACCTTGTGTATATATATTAAATATTATATACTTATTAAATTATTAAAATCATTCTTATATTGTTTATTTTTTAGATTTATAGCTTGTTAACATATTATTTTTATTGGATATTCAGAATTTATTTTTTATAGTAATTAACATTGTTCAATTATATCTAATTAATATTATCTCCTGTATTAAAAAAATATTATATTTTTAAATTAATTTTATTAATAATATTATAATATTCCAAAATTAAATTTATATACAAGTGAGGATATGTATAGATATAATATACAGAGTAAAAGTATCTTATCTATATGCGGATCATAGATCCGGAAATCAGGTCTGAAAGAGAACACAGGTAAGAAATAAGCAAAAGACTCCCACATGCATGCCTGCTACAGGGCATATATATATATATATATAGAGAGAGAGAGAGAGAGAGTGGTAACAGGGTTACGAGGTAGTCTACGTATTCATATCTTTTGTCTTGTAAGGAAGTTCTTTTTCCCGTGTTGGAAAAAGAAATGGACTTCAAGGAGATAGAAAAGACACTGACGATTCTTGACCATGTGTGGTCACATCACAAAGGTTGTGATGATTATATGGATTAAAAGCTGACCACTGAGATATCCTCATTCCTAACCTACTTCTTCTTACCATTGTATTAATTATTAATCTTCTACTCTGTATTTTGGAAAATTCCAACGGTAGTGACCTTGCAACGCCTCTTGTAATATACAATTTCACTGTTCTGATTTTTCTAGGCGTTGTTTTCACAATATTTTACCCTCTCTGTTATTCAGTGGGAGAGCACTTTCTTTTCTTTAATTTGGACTAGGTAGTAGGTCACTAACAATTATTGGATACTTCGGTGGACTTTTGTTTTATTAGCATATTTTTAAAAAAATATTGAATTAAATAATGCAATTAGAAATATTTTTAGCAAAATAAAATAGCATGCCATGCCATGATCAAGAGAAGTTATATTTATAATTTATCACTATTCTAAATAATAAAATTTTAAAAAATTATTCGATGATATAATTAGTACAGTTAAAAAGTTCTTCATAGAGTAAATCCAACAAAAAAACAAAAAAAATCACTAACAATAATATAATTAGATCATATTTATTATTAAAAACAATAGGTGATTCACTCATTTTTTACTGTAAATATGACACATACTCGGATCATTATTATTGATTTTTTTGATATTGTTTTATTTATTTTATAAAGATTTTTTAAATGGTATTAGTAATGTTATAATCGAAATTTTAATATTTTTTAAGATTTTTTTTTCTTTTCTCTTGATTATTTAAAATTTTTTGCGGATGTTATTATTCTGAATAATAAAAAAACTATAAATGTTGTATTTCCTAACGCAACATGTATACAAAACGTGTCATTTCAGCTTTTTTATTTAATTGTGATGCATTGCTAATATCTTTAATTTATTAAGCCAATTTGTTTTGGAAAAAAAATCCCCTTTGATGCCAATGAGATTCTATGCAGTTTGATTGACTTTTAGGAGTGCGAGATATAAGTTTCCTGCCACAGAATTGTCCATTGCACTGGAATTCCTTGCTTCAAACGTGACGGGACGAGATGAACCATGAGAAACCCTAGCTGGCTCTATTCTCTTATCAATGAGAACTAGCTTCAAAACTTGACACACACGCAATGGATAAACACACGTATAAGAAAAACAAAGAGATGCAGGGAAAAGAAAGGACAAGCCCAAGTTCTGTTTCATAGCAACCAGCTTTTGCTTGCAAAGCTGTTTTATGTTTTTTAATCAGCCCGTAAACCATCAAAAGATATCGTTTGGCAGTCTATCTAACATTGGACGTTGTGTATGTTATCATTCGTCATTTCTGGGCTCATGTCCAGGTGTGTATTTAGAATTTTCAAAATATTTCAATAATATTTTTTATTTTTAAAATTATCACATAAAATAATTTGAAAATATTAAAAATATATTAATTTCAAATAAAATAAATAATTTTAAATTTTTTTAAAATACAGTACAAGCACGCTCCAAGAAAGCTCACATTACTGTGCCAGTCCATATGTGTATATATATAGAACCAGCCATCCCATGCTTTCCTGACACAAGGGCTCTCAACTTTTTTCAAGCACCATAAATCTATAAAATGGAACAAGTATGTGAAGACTCGTTGTGTGAATTTATGGATGCTCATGTTAGATTCTGTTTTTTTTCCAAAGCTGCTGTTTGAAATACAACCAAAACGTAAAAGTAGAAGCTTAGAAAAACGGAGCTTTAAGCAGCTTGTCATCTTTAAATACATGCATCATGAGAAAAAACAAACCCTCCTTTGAAAAAAAGCAAGAAAAATCAAAATAGATAGTAATCACACCATTATTGAATTGATTGATGCTCATACTTCATCATCACCATTTTTTTCTTGTTGACGCACCCCTTGAACTTATTTTGAACACGATGTGCTTTAAATTTCCACCAAACTGGCTTTCAGGTTGATTTGAACATGCATATGATGAGGTGAACTGAAAATCTTAGTACTCAGTGTGTGTTACTGTGTTTGTAAATTTAGTGCGTTTGGGGTTTTAAACAATCATCAAATTAACCAGTGGCCTGTGCTACTATTTTAATTTAATTGAGATTCGAAATCTCTCCTCTATATTTGTAATTAATGTTCGACGGTAGATTTGAAATGCCAACAACTTTTTTAAGGTTTCAAAATTAACACAGGTATGTCAAAAGGTTATGATCATTTACTATATATAAGGTGGGTGCCTTGCCATTGCTTATTGTTAATTGGCAAAAATAGCATTGTGTACATTTCAAGTAAACGTTCAAGGACCGCATTGCTACTGTACTAAGTATTGACAGGGCATGAAGATGGACGCAAAATAATGATCAAGTCAAAGAAGTGTTGTACAAGAGAGCGATCGATTATCTGAAGTAAAAAGACACAGCAAAGACTGCATGTTACCCCTTTATCCTGTATTGATTGCGCACCCATACTGTTGGTGATACTTCTCTTTTCTATTTCTCAACGAGTTGAAAATCCGAGCCCCCATGCATAGCATTCCTCCCGAATTTACGTGACTTAGAGGGTAAAAGATGTGAGACAGATGAGAGATAGAGAAACAAAGACTGATGCATTTTGTGATATAATGGTTGTTGAGTCACATTACTGACTTATCTCAGTAACCTACTTCCCAGACAGACCACTATCTTCTCTCAAATCAGTCAAGCCCTCCTTCTGTTGTTGATGATCCTAGACTACTCACAGAGAGAGAGAGAGATCCTTTTAGGCTTTTTCGGGTCCTCTCAGTTGATATTTTCTTTAACCCTTGCTGGGACTTGACGTGTTATGGGAATGTCAGCCCTTTTTGTGTCACATTTATTTGCATCTCCTTTTTTCACTACATGAACCACATCCACTTCTTCATCGAGTAAATCCTCCATAGAAAACCAATAGATATCATTATATATATGTATATCACGAAGTTCCCCTGTGCCCTTTGCTTGTCATTTCTAATTTCTCATGCCTTGTGCCTTTCATCGTGAGGGATCGAGCTCTTCGTGATGTACTCAAACAAATATCCAGCCTTAGCTGCAGAGATTTGTAAAGTATCGTACCCAAACCATGGTTTTTATCATAAGTGGAAAACGAAGCAGAAGTTTGGTTTTTGATGGTGCTATCTTACCTGAGCTTTTTTTATTATTATTATTATTTTAAAATAAAATTTAATATTTTTTCTTGACCTTGCAAGACTTTGTATATTTTCTGTAATTGTTCTTAGTTATCTTTTTTTATTATGTATTTAAATTTTTAATTTTATTTTAATTAATTAGCTTGTATTTTTATATGTTTTCTATTCCTCCTGAGCTTTATTAAGTTTATGGAATAATGTTGATTTTATTAATTTGATATGTTAGTACTTGAGTAAAATGCAATATAAATTCTTTTAATGAATTATCTTTTTCTTTTTTTCTATGTTTGTTTGGATTTTCTAGAGATATTTTGCTTCCATACATCTTTATTTCTGATGATATTCTCAGAATCAAACTTCTGATGGATCATGCATTAAGCAAATGCCTGTATCGAAAAAAGAAATGAAGTAAAAGAGTTTGGAGATGAGGATCATCTCCACAATTTAGCAATCTCTTAAGTTTAGAAAGCGGGTGTGCGTGGAAATTTGATTTATTCCATATTGACTTGTTAGCAGATGGTTTTCAATTAATCACAAGGAACTCTGGAAATTGCTGCTCAAACAAGTGAAGCTAATTAATCTGTTTTTGTAGATTTCGCACTCTGTATTTGCTCTATGTTTAACTAGGGCAATGATCTTACGTGCACATATTTTTCTTGTATTTATTTGACCGTCACCTATTGTAATGACAAGGCTGTATCCGCATAATCTTCAAGGAAAGAGATGATATCATGCATTTAGGTTAGTCAGAATTGTTTCTTGGGTTTTTTTTTTTCCTGATACAAAATTCAGGGTTTCTGAGTTGGAGTTAATTAGAGGTATTTGCTCAAACCTTAACTGCCTAAGCAACCAGCTAATAGCCTGATCAAGATTCTGATTCCATGTTTACAAGCTAGGAATGCTGAAATAGTAGCGTCTAAGCGAAAAGTATTGCATGGGCAGTGCTTTAATTTTCCAAAGAACAGGCCAGTGGCCTGGTTTCTTCTGCAGCATCTATGTTTAACTAGGGCAATGATCTTACGTGCACATATGAGCAGGAGCATTATCACATCAATACAGGAAATATTTTATGTCTGCTATGTGTGTGATCTTGAGTTATCAAAGAAGATGCAGGAAATATTCAGGAAACTAATCCGACCAAGGGAATGGATTTCATATATTGTTTAAAGATTTAAGTTTCTTCTGAACTATGTAATGACATTTTAGTAGGGAACACACTTTGATAAATTAAATGAATTGTCTGGCTGTCCCTTTTTTCTAAGGAGCTAGGAAATCCCTCTGGTTTTCCATGAGCGAATCTTTGTGCCTCGGTGGATCGAGCTGTTGATGATGGATGTTATTTGCATAGACCTGTATGTATATATCTCTTTTTACCGCCTTTGATGATGAGTTGTGTGGCTTGCAAATCCTGTTGATGGAATTTGTTCGAGATTGTAAAAGTGGTTATTTTTTTAATAAAATAATTATACATTAAAACTGTTTGAAAAACAGACAATAATTAATTATTTACAAAATAAATAAAATGAAAAAACAGACGAAAACTATATAAAAAACATTGCCTAGTTAGCTAGTAGTTAGATGTTTTAAATGCCTAGGATTCGCCTTGAGATATTCTTCTAGTTCTAGCTAGCTAGTAGCTAGATGTTTCAAAAGCGTTTAATGAGAACCGCCTGCTGCGTGTGGTCCTTCGTGTGATGATGCCTCAGATGCCAAATGTTCTTTTTTTCTTTTTTGGCCCTTTCTGAAAATTTAGGGCTCGATTGTTTTTACTGTTAGATAACGTTTTTATGAAAAATTATTGTTTTTTTTTTTTTAAATTTGTTTACATATTAATATTAAAAAATTAAAAAAATATTAATTCAACAGTGCAAATTTTTAAAAAGATGTCGCACCGAGTGAAAAGGTCCATGTTCGTTTTTACCCCATCATTTGGCAGAAAACAATGATCAAGATAAAACAACTAATAACAAAAACATAGACGGGCAGGTAGTCATTGTTAATTGAAATTCAGATTGAAGAATAACCTGCAACGCTTTGGAAGTTACTTGCGTGGTGTTCCAAGGTTTTTGTCCACCCTCCCATCTTACAGGTAAGAAGCAACATATAACTGTCCAGTGATGAAAGACGGACTAGAGCAATGACATTAATTTGATTCATTTGTACGTATTGCCGATGCTATTTCATATATACACACCCAATAATCACTGCCAACCAGAACTTATGATCTTTAATTATGGACAAAAAGGCAGAAAAAATTCATCACGGTTGAAAGAGGCGAACAGAGCTCTCAAAACGTTAGCACCCAGTTCCTGTAGTTACATATTGATTGAGTGCGGATAACCAAGACCTCCTGCGCTCCGTGTTGGAAGTCGATTGTCTAATTCTTGATCTCGAACACCTTACTAGGCATTCACGCAGGTTCCGATCAATAGTACAAGGAACCAAAGATGGACTTGTATCTGAAGTTCCCATGCATCGGCTGGCATTGAAATTCATAGACGGAAACTTCCGGCAACTTAAAGAGCGGAACGAAGATGAAAGTGGGGAAATTCTGGTGCATTGAAAATCAGGCTTGCAGAGTAGGGTTTTTATTGAAGTGAAATCTTGTTCTTCACCCGAACATGTGCAAAATGATAGAGATAAACTTGTTCTGGCAATGGCTTTAACCAATGGCTTTGTTCCAGGAAGCTTGACAAATGAAACTATGCCATGCCGGCAGAGAGGACAGGCAACTGACCCTGTTGGGCCTTGAGCAACAGTTGAGGTACAGATTGCAGAACAAAGATATAATGCACATCGTGTGCAAAATTCATGTCTACAGCCTGCACAACATATTGTTTTATGTGGTGAAGGCATTATTATAAATGACGAGAAAATTCAGTAGAAGCACACAAGGAGAGATAGTGAGAATATATATATATATATATATATAGTTTGGCATCAGTTACACAAATTTCAGCTATTATTTGGTGACACGAAACACAAAAACACCATGAACTCGTCAAATACCCTCGTAACTAATTGGAAATATCCCAAACATCAAGGTTTTTGTAGAATTAAAAGAAAATTACAAATCAATGGATATAAGCAATGGTACACAAGAAATATGTAAAGAAGTACTCATGTAAAAGCCACTTGATCAACCATGTTATACATGAAATAATATGCAGTAAAATCATCCAAGGTTTGAAAGAAAACGAGTATGCTCTAACAGCGTAATACCTAGACTTATCTGTTACCTGG
This sequence comes from Populus ilicifolia, assembly GCA_015708895.1. Taxonomy (NCBI): domain Eukaryota; kingdom Viridiplantae; phylum Streptophyta; class Magnoliopsida; order Malpighiales; family Salicaceae; genus Populus; species Populus ilicifolia. The sequence continues at coordinate 1,029,846 of SRLM01000269.1, forward strand.
AAAATTACATTGCTGTAGATGTTTTACTGGATGAATTGTTCATGCTGAGTTTTAATAGCCTTGAATATAATTATCATTTTCCAATAGATTTAAAGGGACTGTCACAGTTGTTCTCTAATTATATACCTTGTACCTGAAGACATATAATCCTAACTACCACCAACAATGTATATGAAGGTGACAGACCACCACAATCTCAATCTGCCACTACTGCTATATAATATCACCCTCATCCATCACTCTTTACAAAGCCTAAGAAATGAGTATCCATCTCATACCACCACTTGGATGGATCCAGAAACACAACCCTGTAGAAGAGGTGTCGTTCCTAAATGTTGAAATGAAAATTTTTTATTTTCCAAAAACATGGGAATGCAAAGTTTTGGTGCAAAAAATGATCATTCAGAGTTCCAGATTCATCTATATATGCATGGGCCAAAAGGCTACATTTATGTGTATGAAACACATGAAACACACACTGATATTAAGAGAGAATGTCTTAAGATTCCACTTTCCATCTTTTGGCAACAAAACTGCAAAAATTAGAGAGCAGATAAAATTTAATCGAAAAACAAGGTTCTGGAAATGGACTCTGGTGATACTGCTACCCTTCAGCATTTGCTTTAAAATGATAGCTCTTAGGTATCAAGCCCACAACATTTTACTCCACAAGCCAAAACAAATCTATCATTTGCACTATACAATAGCTTCCCGAAAGGTAGTACATGATAAAATAACTTTCCTCATTTTTTCCATTAGTTTTACTGTCACCATTTCCGCTTGACAATATTAGTTCCTTTCCAGACAAAAACATTTAAGGAGGGAAAACATGATAGAAAATTGGAAACTACTAACACTTGATAGTAACATACCTTCTGCAGCAACTGTGCACTTCCTTTCCAAACAAACCACACATGCATCCTCACATGTAGGGAGGGAATCATTGTTCCTCCATCCACATTCTCTGCAAATGGTCCCGACAAAAGATAACATTCCTTGATTATATAGTTAACTATTGTACTTGGGAAACAAAACATTAATTTCTGTGCTTGTAAATGAGACTCTAAGACCTAAAATGACCATGAAGAAAACTTCATGCAATGTATATGATTTCTATTACATGGAACTCAATCTGGACTACAAAAGTTCTGCAAATGACGCTCTAAAAAAACTTCAAGCAATGTGATTTCATTCATATGGAACTCAATCTGAACTAGAAAAGTTCCACCACATATTTAATAAAAAGCCTTTTCCATGAGCATGTCAGCGGTTAACATCATGTGCAATAGTTTTATTCCTCAGTGCTTCTAGGGGTCTGCATTTTTTGCAAATGCCACCCTGATGGCAGCTGCTAATTTGGAACTTAATTGAAAGTCACATTATCAACCAGGCAAGATGTTAACACACAAAAAGATACTAAAGGCAAGAAAAAGCTTTCAGGAAGCAAAGACCTTGTAGTTTACACAAAAGTGTAAAATTCAGGGGTCATTGTAATTTTATGTAGCAAGTCACATGATAAGGTATATGCCAATACATTACAGTAGAGTAGCCAATAAAATATGACAAACTGTATTTACCTGGCAATTTTGACAATGCTCATAAAGGGAATAGATAGATATGAAGAAGGACAGATTTGAGACTGGTTCCCTGGCTGTGAGATAAGAATCTCCTGAAGTTCATTTCTGTGCCACGAACGAGCAACCATCGAAGGAGTCCACCTTGAATCAAACAAAAGAGAACAAGAGGTGTTTTAACACAAAGATGTGGTTTATCTCAATAGAATTTATACAGTAAATCATACAATAAATGGGCAATTGGACATCCAACAGCTTTGGACATTTGTCCGTCACAACATTTTAAAGTACAGATCCATCATTGCAATGATATAATTCCAAATGGAATGATTAGAATGCCCAGATTTTACTGATCTTGAAAACTAATTATGTTCTGCTTGATGTGTATTATATTGTTAACACGTAGACTTGATGTTAGGTAGAAAAGAGTTTGAGATTCTCATATTATTGCTAGTAAAAATCATAATTGTTGATTAAGATCAAATATAATGCAAAAAAGGCACATAGGTGTATAAGGTGAAATGAAGCAAGCAAGTTTTCTTCTGAAGAGTGGCCATCCTCACTTGATAGACATTGGCAAAACCACAGCTACATTCTAGAGAAAATTCAAGGGGAAAACAGCTTCACTGACAATGCCAACTTGTTAAGAATGTTTTATTTATAAGAAATGCACAATGTTTGCCAACCCAAAATCATTGTGACATCCCCAACAAATTAAGATTTCTACTGCCCACCCTCCTATCTGGGCAAAAACAGTGTAGGCATGCAGACCAAAATAACAACTGGTAAAGGAAAACATTTTAATTGTGTATGTGCCATACCTAGTTTAAAAGCAGATATAATATCATTGAAGAAAGATTCAAGTAGATGCCACTTGCAAATCACTATATTATTATATACATTGAACATATGAGAGTACTAAATCCAAAAACATGCCACAGGAGATTCATACCCGTTTGCATTCTCAGTCGTCAAATTAGCACCCCTGGCAATCAAAATCTGAAGCACAACACATGATCATGACAGATTCAGCATATATAAAAATCATTTTCAGTTTCATAGTTTTCTTCTTTGTTAGGAAACATACTTGACAACATTGTGGATTTCCACCACATGCAGCATAGTGAAGAGCCGTGCTTCCAGCACCTGCAAAGCAACAACCAGGGGTAGACATTTAAATATTCAGCATTGCAAAGCAATTTAGTCCAGAATACTTGTGCCCTGTAACCCATAGGTACTAACCTCGTGCCTATAGATAAGGTATTGATAGCTGAATAATGTCATTAAAGATAGGATTTTGCTTATGCAACTAAAATCTTGGAATTCCACAGATTGATTTGACATTTTGATAACCGTGTCCTTTGCTATTTTGATTTGGATGACACAGAATCCAATTCCTCTGTATACTGTATTTACTGAGTTGCAACAGTGGTTTGAAAACAAATTAATCAAATGGCCTCCATTTTGAAAAGTGTCTTGGTCTCTTACTACGTGAGAAACTGAGCAGGAGAAATTAATGAGCATTGATGGCATAAAACAATTGCTCTTGTATCCATGGTAGAGAATTGTGTCACAGTTTAAGTAATATACAAAAATAAGAACTGCGAAAAAGGCATTACTGTTCCTCTAAAATTAACTGGAAGTCAGCCTAACAGTGCAAGCTCAGCTATCATCACTTAAAAGTAAAATGGGGTCACCTATTAGATCAATAGTAGTTCCATCTTCCACGGTGACCTCATAAACAGAAGCTCCCAAGTCCAAGAGTAACTGCACGCTTTCAACATGCCCATTTAGGGCTGCCATATGCAAAGCAGTTATGCCTCCATCAGCAGGTCTATTGATTACCTCGCGAAGAGCACTGGTGCAAGTACAAAGTACAGTGGCACAACTCAGCAAACAAAATCATAATAAAGGATGATAGAAGTGCAAAGAAAACTAAGAGCTGAAAGTACCTTCCATCAAACTCAGAGATGGATTCATTGTCCTTTGATCCCTTACTTAATATCTCCCAACAATCAGCTATGCTAGGTATATAATCAGCAAGGAGGAGGCGTATGCATCGAGAATGACCGTTCAAAGCAGCCAAGTGAAGTGCAGTACCCCCATTAAGATAATCTGCCCTGTGAATCTAAAATCCAATACTCCACAAACGTCACATTCACGGTTCCTAAATCTTCTAAGCTATTCATGGTTAATGAAGTATGGTCTAATTGACTTGAAAGTAATACATACATTGGCTTTAAAAAGCATCAAAGTCAGCACAACCTCCCAGTGACCATGTTGACAAGCTTGCATCAAAGCAGTCTGTTCACACAAATTAAAAAGAACTAGAAATTGTATTATATCATAGAGATGCTAACCTGTCTTGAAGTTTCTCAAAATACCTAAAAGCTATACGAATGGTTGCTTCAAGTAAATAAAAGCTAAGATACTGTACAAGTAAAGCCTAAAAATTCCATTTGAGGTATGATGAAATTACCTGACCACGATAATTCCTCAGATTGATATCAATTCCAGACTCAAGCAAGAGAGAAACTATCTAAAAACATGTAAAATCACCATCACCACAACAGAGATGACTCAATAATTGCTCAATTTAAAAGATTAACCACAAAATACCTCATGGTGACCCTGAGCTGCAGAGTAATGGAGTGGAGAATTTCGAACACCAAATGTTGAGTACCTTGCAAGCCTTGGATTGTATTCCAATAAAGCCTTAGCTTCTTGAATATCCCCATCTCTTGCAGCCGAAACCAAACGTTCTCCAGAGGCAGAACAACCAAGTGAATTGCCCATGATGCTCAGAAATTTCATGATTTCTGGGAAGAAGCAAGATTGTTTTTTCTAGCTCCAAAGCAACTCCCTTGATCTTCCACCAAAAAAAAAAAAAGTAAATGAGGGCATTTATATCCTCAGCCCCCAAACTATTCACAAGCTTGTTTATACATGACAAAACATAAGGAAAAGGGAAAGCGTTCCTCGTACCTATCCAACTAATAACAATCCAAAATTCGAAAAATAAACCAAAGAATTGGTTGCAACAGTCATAATCTCATTGACCTTTTCATAATACCTATGGTGAATCTTGAGAGAGACAAGAAAAAGGTTAGAAAAAGACTGCAGTTGGCATCCAAATTCCAAATGAAAGAATTAAAGCAGGGTCTCTTCAACTACTGGCTTGAGAAAGAAAAAAAAGACAACAAAAGAAGCTGAATGTGACTCTTTATAGCTTAGTTAAAGATCTCGTGAATTTCGAGAAACCAATCCAATAATTCAACAACGAATTCACTAATCAATTGTCAACACCATCGTATTTACTTCTTCACCAAAAAGAACACAACAACTTTCAAGCTATCCAATTCTCCTTCAAATTTCAAAATCTCATATATCCTCCCTCAAAAACACAAATTTCCAATGCCCCGATTCCATAAACTTCCTAAAGATTGAGAATTTCAAAAACACATCTCCTATTATGCCACAAAGAATCAAACTTCACAAAAGAACGTCCAAAACAAGGGAAAAAAAATAAAACAGAACTCCCCAATATTAACTTCTTCTTCCAAATTTCACTCAAAGAATCTCAACGTAAAAAACCCGGATCAGGCATCTCTCCTAATGAGGAAATAAAGAAGTACAAGAGGAAAGAAAGCTTGATCGAAAGTAGAGAAGAAATGGCCAAGTATTCAGGCAAAAAGGAGCTTAAAACGGGCAAAATTGAAAACCGCAAGAGATAAGGAATTGAAATGGGGAAAGACAGCGACCTTTAACTACAACTTTTTGCCAAAAAAAATAAAATAAAAGAAAGAAAGAGAAAACATGAATGGAAGGCGTGTCTCCCATCAATGGATGGATTCCTGGCCAGTCAACTTCGTTGTTTTTTTTTCTTTTCTTTTCTTTCTTTCGTTGCTTGCATAGCGCTCTCTCCCTCTCTATTTCTTGTGGAGGGAAATTATAGAAATAAATTAAAAAAATAAGGCAGCTCTTGGTTTTATTTGTTATTTTCTTGCTACGATTACAAATATCACAAATTAAATATAAACATGTGTAGTGTAGTGTAGTGTTTGACTCAATTTTTCATTTCTTTTTCATGGCGACTAAGGTTTCGAAAAATAATATAAATTAATAAGAAAGATTAACAACAACAAAAAAAACATATGAATGGATAGGGTAAGGAGCCTCGCAATAAAATCTAGCTTTAACATCTCAATTCAAGGCCATATTCTTTTTTATTTTATCATCAAAATCAAAATGTTAGTGTTGATTGATATTGCTCAAATTCTTTTAATAAAATTCACCATAAAATATCTTTTTTTAAGTTATTATTATGTTTATTATTTCTATTGTGGTATCTTATAGTATTTTATCTTTTATTATATATATGTGTATATATATAGCGTGTAACGTGGTTGTTGTTATTTTTTAAAATATTTTTTATTTAAAAATATATTAAAATAATATTTTTTTTATTTTTTAAAATTATTTTTGATATCAGTACATGAAATTAATATAAAAACATCAAATATTATTACCAAAAAAAATATTTATTTTAATCAAACTATTTTTTTTTCACAGAAAGCGGAACTCTTGGCATTTGGTTCATAACAAAGAGTTTTAAATCATATAAAAGCACCAAAGTTAATTGCATAATAAAAAATCTTCAAAAGGCTTCTATTTTTGTGGTATTTTTAAGCATCCATAATTATTGTTGTTACAAAATATATTTTTTATAAAAAGAGATTGATCAAACGATTCTTAACAAATATAAATATTAAAGAAATAAAAAAATGGTGGGGAATTTATTGTGCTGTCATTGGTCAAGCAGATTCATTAGCATGTTCACTCCATTGTCGATAGTGTTTTTATTTTTCTTTTTGGTACCTTAATTTGTTTTTTTTTTTAGGGAATTTATTGTGTTGCCACTGCTTTTGTAGCCACGTTAGCATATTCACCCCATTGTTCATAGCATCTTTCCTCTTTGGTACCTGAATCCTTTTTATTATTATTATTAAACTTTATTTTTTTTCAATTTTTTTAGTCCTTCCAAGTTATGCCGGTTTGGTTTTATATTTTTAATATTTATTTTTCTTTGCATGCTTGTGCATAGAGGCTATGAGAAAAATTATTTCAACTCTTCATTAAAGATTAGTATTTTTTTAAAAAAAAACATATAATTATATGGTTGGATGAGTAAAAAAAATAATAGAAAGAAAATGAATCGGAATTAAAGAAAAAAGGGTTGTTTTTCCCTTTTCATTGTTCAAAAGCCTGTCATTCAACATTTTGATCTCCATTTATATTTTAATTATAAAACTTTATTATTTTTATATTTTAGTTATTAATATGTGAATAAAGAAGAAAAAAGTTGCTAGAAAAAAAAAAGAAAAAAGACTTTTGACCACTTTTTAATTACAAAAAATATATTTTGTTGCTAGAGAATTTATTTTAATGTGGAGAGTTTAACCGTGGTGATTAGAATGGAAAGATTACATTCAATTTAAATTGAGTTTTTAGATTAATTAATTTATATTTTGGCCTTAAAAATAGAGTTATTGAGTTTCTGAAAATATTTTTGAATGTTTTAAAATAAAAAAATAAAATCAAAGTTTCATAACTCTAATTTTTCAAAATCACAATAATTGAAATTCCTAGCACCAGACAACATGTCCCGTGTCCAAATGCATGTCGCATCGTTCGCTCTTAACAAAAACCAGGCGCGTGCGATTCTCTCCAAACAAGTAAGGTGCACATGCTTCTCTTTAAAGGCCAGGCACGCTAGCTGGCCTTGCAAACAGAGGCATGTCTTCGGTTTCCTTGTTTTTGTTTTTTTGTCCCCTCAATTTTTTAATATACTAAAATAAAATTATTTTCATGTAAAACAATTACAATGATATTTTATAAATATATAATTTTCTTCATATAAAATCAAAGGTTTAATGGTGATTTTAGTAATTATTTTATGAATAACTATATATGCACCTAATATGCACATTATATTTTTTTATTAAAAAACTATATATATATAGTTTTTCAGATATAATTATATGCCAAGGTAGGTAGTATTTTGAAGAAAGAAATTTTTTTTAATGTTAAAAATGTATTTTTTTCTAATTTGTTATGAAAATAATGTATCGTGATAAATATTTATATAAATCAAGCAAAAATGGTTTATATGCATGCATCAAAACTTTTCCCTTGTAAAGGTTTCTCAGATTAAATAAATAGAAACCCATTACGTAACCCGGGCAATTAAACAAGTAATAACTACAGGCGCTTGTTATATGTTTTGTGCATGGTGGTAAGAGCAAGAGGATTTCTTAGTAGTGTTATATATCTTCAACGAATTTAATTAGGAATGTTAGGTTGTTTTTAATCTCATTAAAGAACGGTGGACATTTAAGTCGTCGACGAGCATTATGTATATTGAAGAGCAATTTGAGACCTGACAGATGGATTCGAATGATCAAGCCATGCTGACAAGAACATGAAGCAAAATGATGACAGCAATTCTGGCCGTCGGAGAAGAAAAAAGGCAGGGAAAAAGCTAAACAGTATACCAAAGCGGCATGTTAAGGCAGCATGATTGGCTATAAATTTGATGTTTGAGCATAAAATGGGGCACATTTGGAATCTTTTTGCTCGCTCTCATTATATTATTTAGGGTAATGTGCTAGGCACTTAGGTTGCAATTACAGTTCAGTCGGACAAAGCTTGCATGCCAATTCAAGCACTTGTATCATTAGGGTTAACACAAAACAGGTCCCTTCGTCATAAATTATTAGGGCATGCATCTCCCTATATGTGTTATTACAAATCTCACGTCATTTTCTCAGCCTTTTGTTTTTCTCTTAATTTTAGGCTAGAGTGGAATCTTGAAATCAAGTTTTACGTATCAGTACTGGGAATATTTATTTGATTTCGTCGAAGACAGGATATATATCCATGCTAGGATTAGAAATTTATTCCTTGTCATATCTGCTAGGATGGTTCATCCTAGCAACCGGTATAATTAATTAGGAGTTCGGACGCCAATGAACAGTTCTTAATCTTCTCATCAGCTCAAGAAAATCTTCATGGGCTCGCAGGAAGCTGTTGATTTGCTGGATTAGATCTACCGTCAGGAGCAGAAGGTAAGCTAACTTCAACTAGTCTCAAGGAGGAAGGCAGGCCAGTTATTTTAGCTTGACAATTGATAGTCACTGTCACTTGACTCACATCCCCAATAGTCTTCTTAAACAAGGAGGATAGAACCTCAACTTGCAAAAGTCGCATGCAGTTGCTTGCCGGCTTCTCCTCTAAGAGAGAATGAAGCATGCTTTCCAGTGGCCTTTCCAGCCCCTTGAATGGACACATATTATTGTTCTGCATCAAACTTCCGCTGCTCCCTGTCAATTTAAAATGTAATCATTAACAAAGGATGACGAAGAGGAGTGTATTTGATGTGTAGTGTAAGCTAACTTTTAATAAAAAATACTTCACAGTATTTTTGTGTTAATGATGTCATATCGAAATTATTTAAAAACATTTGAAAACATTAATTAAATATTTTTTAAAATAAAAAATAACTTAAATTGAAAAAAAAAAGGAGTTAAAAATTGTAATGATTCTGCCCGGTAAAAGAAATCCCAAGTCCAAAAATCAAACCCCCTGCTTTTTAAATAAAACTAGCAAGCAATCGGTTTGGAAGGAAGACGATAACCAGTTTTTCTTGTCACTTCCTTTTGCCAATATTTGAAATCAGAATCAGTAAACTTGCGGTCAAACCAGGGTTGGATTTAAAAAACAAAAACAGGAAAAAATAAAAATCTAGGTAATTCTGATTAAACTAGTTTAAAAATTTAATTGCAATCTATTAACTATTTATTTTCTTAATAAAATCAACATCATTTTGTTTTATATAAAAAAAAAAATTTAAAGCTCAATTCAGAATAATTCAGAAACCTATAATCCAAGTCAACTACCAATCAAGTTTAAAAAATCTCAAGTTTAAAGTACAATATAATCATAAAAATATTGAATTCAATAAATTATTATTTTTTTATATAATTTGAAAGTGTAATTACTGTTGCTTTTTTAAATATTTTTCATACTAAAATATATTAAAATATTTTTTTTATTTTTTAAATTATTTTTAAAACCAACACATCAAAACAATTCAACACGTATAAAAAAATAATTTTCAATAAAAATAACTTTTTTAAAAAAAAAACATAAATTAGCCCTGTTAGAAACACTCCTTGATTATCACTTGTCGATCATTGTTGACTAACTAAATCACTTGTTGGTTTTTTTTTTTTCTTCTCCTTTTCCTTTCAAAATCTTAAATGCACCCTTTTTCAATTTCAATTATTATGGAAAACCAATAAAGTTGGGGATTCAGAGAAAAACCAAGAATTCTTAATAGGATAACATTGCACAGTTTGAGATTTGGATGGCAAAGGATTTTAAACAATGAAAGCTCTGTGTGAGGAAGTTATCGGGAGCTGGGAGAAGTGTGTTTTGGATCTAATCTCAAGGTTAAAGCCTAAGCCCATCTAATTTAGAACATTAAAGGCTCCTAAGAATGGCCTAGAAAATAATCCTCTGGCCAACGTAAGTACATGCTGGGCTGTTGGGCCCGAAACAATAGTAAAGAGAGCCCGATGATTATTGTGGTGCATCTTATTATACTTTCTTCTTTCTTCTTTTAATTTTGAAAATATTTTCAGATATTTTTAATATATTTATATTAAAAATAATTTTTTAAAAAATAAAAAATATTATTTTAATATATTTATAATTAAAATAAATTTTGATAAGCAATCATTACAACACTAATACCAAGATTGTATTTGAAATTGTGATAAGGATGGTCATTCAACGTGTTTTTTATTTATAAATATATTAAAATAATTTTTTAATTTTTAAAAAATTATTTTTAATATTAATATATTAAAACAATCTAAAATATAAAAAAAATTATTTTAAATAAAAAAAATAAGAAGACGCAGTTTGCTCCATTCCAAACATATAAAAACACCCTAGCGTCGAGGCAAATAGTGTAACTAAGCAGGGTTAGATAGTAGCTAGGGTGAGGTGATTCCCATGCTGTGTGTCGGTTTCCTTCCATGAAGAAAAATTATGAAAACACTGCTGAGATCCGTGCGATGTGGAACTAAATAATTAATATCGAGAAATCTAGCTATTGACATGCAACTTCAGGCGATGACTGATCCCAATGTATAATTTCAAACCAAAATGTGTAGTCTTGGCAGCTGGGGATATATTAAACAAAAAGGAATAGCTTCCGCAGGCACATGCCTTCTCATTCTCTAGCTCCTGCAATAAGTCTTCGTCTTCTGCATGTATCATGCCGATTAATTAACTTTTAGGGTTTCGTTTGCCTAGCTGTTGAAGATTTTTGGATGCCCATGGTGAGACCACTTACAGTTTTGACGGGGTGGCTTCTTCTTTTTTTCAAACCTTTGACAGAATATTGTTGGTGAGATATAAGAGCTAACTTTGAAATTAAACCCGCTTGTGGACCAGAGAAGTTGTTGATTATGGGAAATTTGCTTTAGATTAGTTGAGTTACTTACACTACTCTCAAGTTCATTGATTCTTCAGATTTAAACTTTCGCACCACTACTTCTCACGTAAGTGCTACAGGCTTTATCTATCTATCTATCGATATATATATATATATATATATAGAAGATTTTCTTGGGCATTTTATCTTTTTTGTTAATAAAATTATTTTTTAACTGTGATAATAAACTTAAACCACATATTATATGAAATTAATTTTAAAATATAATTTATATTATTTTTTAATATATTTTTTTAAATGAAAATTCTTTGATATGGAAATTTGTATAATTTCATACTATTTTATTTTTAATTTTTATTAAATAAAAAATAATAAAAAGATTTGAACTCGTAATTATTTGATCATTAAGGTTTTAATACTATATTAAAAAATTATTTTTTTAAAAAAAATTTAAAATATTAGATAAGATTTTAATATATAATTTATATAATTTGATAGTACCATTCACTTTTATATTTTTTTGTTTTTTTCTCTAAAAGCTGCTCAATTCTTCGTAGACCATAGAAAAATTAATCAAGCCTGCTGTTGAATAGACTAACTCTAGAGCGACATATATCTAACGTTCGCTTTAGAATTTAATGATCAAATTGATTTATTTGTAACTAGTTTGGATGTTCTTATTGTTATATTAATTTATGCAACCGTATATAGTGCTACCTATGTATACACATACACTAAAGGTCGTTTTCTTAATGAAAAAAAATTCGAGAAATTACAATAAAGTTAAGTTAAGAGTATCAGAGTATGTGATGCCAATTTGGCTCACAAATTCTACATCTAATAATCAAAGCCAGCTTAGATTTAAAGAGAAATGTATATTATTATTGTTGTCCTTGCCTAATTGTCATGAAGCGGCTGCCCTGCCATGGTCAATATTTTTTCATACGGTCCATGTAAAAATATCATATAAGATGCACCATGCATGCTCCAAAGATATCGTTTTTATTTCCATTCCTGCAATTTTTTCCTTTCAATCCTTGGGTCAATATATATATATGGACAAATCATGCTCTATGAATGACTAGAACTCAAGCCCTCAAGTATGTGGACCTCAAAAGAAATATATTTCAATCAAAACATAATTCGTTAAAAAAATTATTTTAATTTAAAAAATTAAATTGTTAAATGAGATTTTAAAAAAATATTATATTATTTTCTAACAATTTTTTTTTTAAAGAAACATACTTATAGAAGAATTTAACTTTATAATTAATATTTATTTTTAATTACTTTTTGGCTCCACTAATTTATCTTATTTCTTATGGAAACTATAGTTAATTTATAAAAAAATTTTTGTTTAAAAATATATTAAAATAATATTTTATTATTATTTTTTAAAAATTATTTTTGATGTTAACACATCAAAACAATTTAAAAACAATAATAAACAAACTAATTTGAAGCAAAGAAAAAAATAAAAAACATTTAATTTTTAAAATGCAAAAATAAAGAAATTAAAATTATTTCGTTAGAGTTTGCCAACTCAAATTTTCCACGTATTACAAACTAATTGACATCAAGGTAGCACAAGCAAGTTCACATTGAGCTAGCACAAGCTAGCCATGTTAAAAAAAGAAAAACACACTCTCCTGTTCATAAGCTCTCAATCGTAGTTAGGTTAACTGCCAAAAAGGGTTTCATGTTTTGTCTACCTTTTTCACAACTAGGCGGCTGCCGTTTTGAAATTTCGTCCAGGTTCAAATAGTCAAGCTTTCTGAGAAACAAAACCAGTGAAAATGTTTCTTCTTCTGAATCTAAACATTTTTAAAAAAATTAAAAAATGGCAAGTGGTGTCGTCATAGAACATTGGAGCTTGAAATAGTAGATGGGTGACATGAATTTATAAAATACTACGAGGTGGTTCCAAAATTTGCCAAAGCATGGAGGCTGGTGGACCGTGCGTACACAATTTCTCGATGAAGGGGCTTGACTTCCAACAATTGTCAAAGCATGCAGCCTGCAGGTATTTTGGTAGGGGAGACAACAAAACAAAATCAATTAAAAAAATAAAAAGAGAGAGAGTTAAGTTGACTTTCGTGGGCTCCTTGGACACCAATGAAAAACACACATGAAGGGGAAGAACATGAAAACTTATAATGTGCATAGATTAAAAACATAACATATATCAAATATAATCGGCTGCGATCATCAATATTGTAATTAATATCAATAATTACACTTTTCAGAATTTTGTTTCATTAATCCGTTCTAGGTAGAATTTTGTGAAAAACCAAGTTCATTTTATCTTTCATATTCACTTGGCTCAAGAAAACAAATAGAGTTTTATATATATATTCCCTTTTGCACTAACATAATCATCGGCAAAGTAAAGGAGAAACATTGTTAGACATTGTGAGTTGTTACAATTATAATTGTTGAAGGTATTAAAAATAGTTACGAAGGGAAGGAGGTTGCGCCGGCGCAAGTGGGTTAGGTGACCAGATTTTGAAGGGAGTTTGAAGAAATGGGTTTAGAGTTCATTGAAATCAAAGAAGAAGATACGGCAGATATGAGAGGACTGTCATGTTTTAAATCTTTTTAAAATCACGGATATACTTTTAATCCGTAATTTAACATGTTACCAATGCTAATATTTTTTTTATTCTAAATTTAATCCATTCATATTTTGTTCATTTGAGATTAAGTTTAATATTTTATTTTAATTAATTTTATATGGGCTCTCACAATATTAATAATAGATTTTAACATTGAGGTAATATTCAATTTCAAACTAAAATAAATATTATATTTAAAAAAAAATAACGTCTTTCTCTTAGTTTTTCGATTTAATTCTTGATTAGAATCAATACATTTATTATCATTTTTTAGCACATATAATTCTTGATTTATTTTATTAAATATATATATATAATTTTAGTTTGTAGTTAAATTTTTTTATGATAAAAAAATATTAATAATTCACACAACCTTTTCTGGCATGGAGGAAAAAAAAATGTTGCATCCTAAAACACAACGTGGGGAATCAAACAAGTATAAATATAAATCATGTACAAATTGCACATATATAAGTAAAATCAGTTTAGCAAATTTCTATTCAGCATATCCACGATTTTGTGCTTCTTTTTTATTTTGTTCGGAACCTACAACTTGAAATATTTTTAAGTATAATTAGCTAGGCTCTTGTTTGACTTGGTATATAAAATGTGAATTACTAGGTTAGAAAAATCAAAATGAAACCAACTAGATTAGGTACCAACTAGATTAGGAGAACGTTTGGAACCGGTGTATTTCCTTAAAAATCTATTTTTTTTTATCAAAAATTAATTTTTGATATATTTTAAATGGCTGTAATAAATTGATGTTAAAAATAATTTTAATATATTTCAAAAAAAAAATTAAAATATAATTACAATTACACTTACAAAAAGACAATAAAAACTAGATAGCTGTCCCCAGCCAAAACAGGTTTTAACGTAAAATAAATCCAAAGCATTGATAACGAGTCTACCAGAAGCAAGAAAAATTAATTCATGACCTTAATGGCTTGGATCATGTACTCGAATATAATAGATTTAATAAGTTTATTTTATTTAATTTTTTAATATATTTATTTTTAATTTTTTAAAAAATTATATCCAGATTGTTGAGAAAAGATAAAACAAAGAGGTACATCTGCGGGCCTGCAAGCACGTCGCCACCCTATTTTTTTTGTTTAAATAAACAAAGGAGACATCAAGTCGTGTGAACTGTGAAGCAGTAGATGATGTGCTGCCTTTTGGTATAATCATCGGCTGCATCAGGTGGTTAGAAGTCGGGTTCCGACCCATTTGATATTAAAAAAAAAAAAACATTGTTTTTCAATCATTTTCTCACTTAAAAAACCTTAGTGACCTCGACAAGCATGTTAAAGACCCGACAACCACGTTTTTCAATATTTCTTTCAGTCTCGTATTTGGTTCCTGAGATTTCAATTGTTTTGAATAAATAAAATTGAAATCTATGTTGCTTGATAGAGCATCAACTTAACACAAGAATTTGTTCTTGATATTGAGAGAATCCCATATCAAACCTATCAAAATATATTATCATAATTTCAAATTAACTCAATTTAAAAGAATCAAATTGAAAAAAAAAAATTCACTAAAAATAATTTAAAAAAATAGGGCATTATAGGTAACTATTGTGATCAACAATAAATTATGTCTCCTTGTTGCATTTTCATTGTTTTTTAATATTTCTTCCTTCTCACATTTATTCTTGTGTATCCATAATTACAAACATCATTGCATGGTCTATCAAGCGTTAATTTTGTGAAAAAGTAATTATAATTGCTGCTAAAAATCATTAATTAAAAAAATTAAATTTAACATAAAAATAACAACTTTTTTTTTTATCTTGAAGAGTTAAGCACATAAACCTAGGAGACGAAAAAGAAAAGAGAATAAAACAAGAAAAATAAGTTGTTAAAGTCACACTAAAATACTGACATCTAACTAGTCGTTTTATCATAAAGTTTTCATTTCAAAAATATCAAATAAAGCCGTGTTCTAAGCTTAATTTTCATCTCATATATCTTTAAAGGGCAGCAGCCTCTCTTGCATGTTTGTGTGATTGTTATATATGCTAACAATTGTTTTATATTTGTTTAATTAGAAAAGATCGCATGTTTATTTTAGTTATAAATTTAGTCTTCCTAAATCTTATTTTACTAAATTAAACATTAACCATGCAAAAATGTTTTGTCCTGTGAATCTATATCAAGTAAAATAAAATAATTATCAATCCTAAATTTAAATTAACTGATAATTTTTTTTAAAAAAAATTAATTGATTAAATTATTTTTCAAATAAAACAGATATTATTATAGTTCACAATAAAAAAATTAATTGATTAAATTATCAAACATGAATTAATTTTTTTTAATTCCATTAACAAGAACTAGTCAACAAGGGGAAGTCATAACCTCACCTTGTATAATATTATTTATTGAAAGTATTTTTTTCTTGTTTTTTAATATTAATTTTATTAAAAATTAGATTTTTTTATTTAATTATTTCAGTTTCTTTTATACATGCTCATCATGATTTGTAAAAAAAATATCCTGGTATTAGATTGTTGCTTAGATTTACAATCATCCACTTTTTTTATTATTTTATTAAATAAAAAACAGTCTAACATATTATTAAATAAAAAATAATTTTTTTAAAATATAATTATTATAAATTAAACTTCATGATTTATTTTAATTTATTTTTTATGAGATTATAGTGATCCTAAAAAAATATACCGATGCTAGGTTGGTACTTAGTTTTTAAAACATCTATTTTCTTTATCATATTATTAAACAAAAAATAATTAAAAAAATTAATTATTGAGATTTAACCTTTATTATTTTTTTTAATTGACTTTTTATAATTTTATTGTGATCTCAGAAAAATATCTTGATACTGAGCTAATGCTCGATTTTTTGAGTATTTATTTGTTTTATCATATTATTAAATAAAAAATAATTATTAGGAATTAGAATTTATGATTTACTTCAATTTATTTTTTATGGAGTTATCATGATCTCAACAAAATATATTGGTATTAATTTGGTATTTATTTTTATACACGTCTATTTTTTATTATATAATTAAATAATTTTTTTATAAAAAAAGTAATCAAATTCAATAGAATTCATCACACTAGATTATGAGTTTAATAAGTTAATTTAAATTAATCCGAGTTTTTCTAGTAAATTATTATTCTAATATTTTTTTATAAAAAATATTATTTTCTAAACCAATCATGTTTTTATTAATATTTCAACTTCTTTATAACCCATCACAGACTGCAACAACTCTCTTGAAGCTGAAGCTATACAAAGAACATGCTCGAAAAGTTTCAGAATTCAATACAGGGAATTTCTCTTAACCTAAACATTATGTTTTTGCAAGTAAAAAAGAAAATTTGGTCTGCCAAAAACATGTGAAGATTTTCTTTCCTCATCATTAATTAGCAATGAGAAGGTTAAATAGGTCATTTCCTTTCAAGAAGATTATTTTCTCTACTTAATAATATAAATAAATATGAGATAATTTGGTCCTAAATTTTCTTTCGCTTTCCAGAGAGCTACAACGTATTTGCAGCCAGCACGGAACCGGCCTCAAAATACACTTGTGCGTATTTTGTTTTTTGGTAGATTACAATAATTCTTATTAGATCTTTTCACATCATAAACATAGCTAAAAAATTAAAAAATAAGAGATAAATATTTTTAGCAACTTTAAAATCTTTTTTAATAATAATTTTGATATTTTTTTTCTTTCTCATGACTGTGTTCCATGGACTGTTTTTTTCCTTATCAATTTCATATACTTTTAGTTTTTATTAGCCCAAGCTTAAAAATCCAACATTTACTCAAGTGTTTTAGAGTTTAAATTTTTGGGAGTATTTAAGAGTATTATGGTGACTATTTTTTAAAGTGTTTTATCTTATAAATAAATTAAAATGATTTTATTTTTATTTTTAAAAAATTATTTTTAATACCAATATATTAAAATTAAAATGATAAAAATCTCCCAGGAAATACAATTTAGACTCTTCTACTTGGATGTTTGCTCTTATCGCTGACCTGCATTTAGAGAAATACAAAAAGGATTCTTTTTTGCCTTTCTCAAAGGTGAGACAACTCAGAAAGTTAGTACCAAGATCCTTGACAAAGCGGAGGAAAAAAATGAAAAGGGAAAATGAGCATCACTGCCTGGGCAAATATTGGGTCCAGGAAACACCTCGTAAGCTGCCTCTCTTCTTTCACTTGCTGAAAGACAACTGTATCCTATGCTTCCTCTTCCATTCCTTTTACTCCTCTGTGATCCTAAACTTTGTGATTCTCGAAGTCTCAACATCCTCTGTTGTCCTAAGCACCAAGAGGAGGAGAGAGGGTTCTCAAATCTCGAAGCACTGAACATCAGATTAGGCCAGGAGTGGAATAGAAGACCTGAAGGGGAATGAAATCAGAGTAAAAACCAAACTCGAAAAAAAAAGGGCACGAAAATGGACCCGTTTGGGTTCACACATTTCCAGATCAACACAAGATGTATGGCAGAGAAGGTGCACTTGTTTTCTTCTGGGGACTTAAAAAGGGCGTTGGGGTTGATGAAATAGAAGAGTTCCTCTGAAGTCAAACTAGGAGAAGGATCCCCGTTGAGATCATTAGAAAAAGATAAATAAAGCTTACCACCTACTAAAAAACGAAGCTTTTTTCTAATATAATGCTTTCCATCTTTCTCACATTTAGACTGACAGTAAAAATTTAAATCCAACTAGATCTTAATCTCATTAATGTTGTGCACTGGTGGAAGATTTATTGCCGTTGTTTTGAAATCTTACCTTCTGGCACTGACCACACCATTTATATCAGGCCTTTAGTGCCACTTATGATTTTTCTCTCCTGTCTCTCTCTTTCACTCTCTGCATTTGCCCTGCAGTTTCCCTGCTTGTAGAAAAAACAAAATTGAGGTGAAGACTATACTAGTCTAGTTCTCAAAACTTAACTAAAAGACCTTGTATCCCACACGCTCATGAGACATAATAACTTCTGGGCCTGTGAGGGGATACGTCATTGGGGCTTGGGATTTATTTTGTAGCAGCAAATGAGATGCTTATTGGTATCATCACTTGGTTCACCTCTAAAGCTTCAATCTTGTTGAGTTTCTCTGAGTCTTTTTGTTAAGAAAATATGAATTGGGTTCTCCTTCAAATCAAAGAAAGTACCTTTATTTCTCCAACCCAGCAACCATTTTTTCTTCCTCAGCCACCTCCACAACCAAAACTTGATACTGATGGTTTCAACTTGAGCACCAGGGTTAGTCCTAGTATATTGCTTATCATTATAATTCTAGCTATTATTTTCTTTGTTTCTGGTTTGCTTCACCTGCTAGTTAGATTTCTTTCAAGACCACCTAATAGGGAAACTGATGACTTAGAGAGTGTGACTGCTCTCCAAGGTCAGTTGCAGCAACTCTTTCACCTTCATGATGCTGGTGTTGACCAGACATTTATAGATGCTCTCCCTGTGTTCCACTACAAAGCCATTATAGGATTGAAGAACCCTTTTGACTGTGCTGTTTGTTTGTGTGAATTTGAGCCTGAAGATAAGCTTAGGTTGTTGCCAAAATGCAGTCATGCCTTTCACATGGAGTGTATAGACACATGGCTCTTGTCTCACTCCACCTGCCCTCTTTGTAGAACTTGCTTGCTCTCTGATTTCTCTCTAAACAATAGCTGCTCTCCCATTGTTCTTGTTCTTGAATCTGGAGGTGAGAGCTCAAGAGAGATTGTCAATGATAGAGAGGCTAATATTGGCAGAACCACTTCAGTTTTGACTACAAATTCCCATCTGGATTGTCACGGAGACAATGAATTGGGATCATCGCGTTTGGATATTTCACACAAGTCGAGTGAAATCTTGACAAAAGATGATTCTGTCCCAGATTCTGCCCCTACAATAGTAGAGGATTCAAGGGATAAGGTTGTTCCTGTTAAGCTAGGAAAGTTTAGGAATGTGGATAACGGTGAAGGGAGTAGCACTAATAATGTCGATTCAAGAAGGTGCTATTCTATGGGGTCGTTTGAGTATGTATTGGATGAGAATTCTTCATTGCAAGTACCTATAAGGACTCCATTGAAGAAGCAGTCAAGTAAGAAACCTACTTTGCCTTTAACACCTGGTCACAGGCCAGCAATGTCTGAATGTGATTGTGAATCAAAAAGAGAATTTGATGGTTTTGAAAGCCATGAAAGTGTTGAAGTTAACGGGACTGCTAGTATTGTTTCGAGCAGCGGCAATGCCATTGGTAGAAGCAAAAGAGAGAGCTTTTCTATATCAAAGATATGGCTTAGAGGGAAAAAGGTGAAGCAGAATTCAACCGAGGATTCTTCAAGAAGGGCCTTTTCCTTTCGATTTCCAGTGAATAAAAATGATGTTGCCGGTGATGATTTGAAGATGAAGAAGGGGGATGGTGATGCGAGGACCGATTCTGAAATAAGCTTTGGCAGGTGGGAAAATGGAGATGGTCAATGGGGTTGTGATGAGCAGAATCAGAGTTGTAATAGTTTGGAATTACAAGTAAAAACACCTTCCTTTGCAAGGAGGTCTCTGCTTTGGCTTGTGGGAAGACAAAACAAGGTTGTTCACTCATCCTTTACACCTGATGTCTAGCATTCTTTTGTCAACTTTTCTTGGATACTTTCTCTGGGGAAATTTTATTCGTTTTCTTCGTTGTGTAAGGCAGAATTAGAATCTGTAGCTGGAAAAGAAAGAAGCAATTATGAAACTGATCCAAAAACACAAAATCGAGGCTTTTACATTGGATTATGCTTTTCATTTCTTTTCCCCCCATATTACAGCATTGTAGGTGTTGTTAAGCGAAGACCATTCTTTAATGATGGTCTTCCTTTTGTCCTTCCATGGTTTCACATGCTTAAAGTGTAGACTAATTTGAAAGTAATTGTTTGATTAGTTCAACATCCAGGACAATAATTTGCTTAAGAAATTGATGGAAAAACCACCCAGAAGCATACAGTTTCTCTGTATCATGGTAGCTTTCCTTCCAATGGTAGTGTTAGCTAAAAAATAGTCAGATGCCATTAGTATGCGTTAATGGGGCATAGGTATTCTTTAAAAAAAGAGAAAAGAAAAGAAGAACAAGAAAAGGAGGGCATAGTCATTGAGTTTACGGGAATAGTTTTATCTTATGCGTCATCTGGTTACAGCATTTATTGACAATTCTTGATTGGAAATGTTTGAAAGATTTTATAGCGCTTAACGCGCCAAAATCTACGCACTGAAAGATTGTATCGATTGTTGTGCGCAATTGAATTAATCAAATGGTGTAGGATAATTAGGGTGCCAAGAGGGTAGATAATTTGTTTTTTGCATAGAGAAGCATCAAGTGATTATCAATTTAAGTTCTGCTACAAAAATTATTTTCTTAACCACAATTTTTCATCCATAACTTGGATTTCTATCTTTCTGCTATAGAATCCATTTCCTTGAGTCTCAAATCATCACCTGGATGCAGCAGGTTGTTCTTCCGTCAAAAAGACACTGTGTTAGACTGTTGAAGGCTGATCAAAAAATTCTACTCATGCTAAGGATGGGATACGAAAAGAGAAAGACTTCCTGTACTGTAATACTAAAAAAAACCCTTTATACAACAAGGGTTATTTTAATTTTGAAATTACAGTAGACAGATTATTGAATTGTTTCATCTAGTATAGCACAATTAATGTAATGTAAAAAAATCCGAATTTGATTTGGAATGCACAACTGCATCCTCCATTAGACAGGCTGTTTCTGCATTCAATGAGAAATAAATCGTATTGTTTAAATAAATGGAGTGTTGGGGCGATCAACATTAATGGCTGATGTTAACAGTGTCATGAGAGAGGTTGGGGACCATTTTCTAGTGTTATTTGTGGCACCTCATGTGACTGTCCCTACATATTTATGTTTTGAGTCCATTGACTCCTTCATTACCTTTCATGGCCGCCCTTGTTTTTTCTGATTATTATTAAATCCAGGTCTGCAGCCTCATGTTTAGGCTGAAACTAGCAATTTGTCTTGCTGCAACAGCCTGGATTGTCGATCATACAAATTGA
Organism: Populus ilicifolia; assembly: GCA_015708895.1. NCBI lineage: Eukaryota > Viridiplantae > Streptophyta > Magnoliopsida > Malpighiales > Salicaceae > Populus > Populus ilicifolia. Next base: position 1,051,614 of record SRLM01000269.1, read on the forward strand.
TCTTAGATTTGCAGAAAAACAACCTGGAAGGGGAAAAAAAAACCCTATAGTTAGAAACAATACCTTTGCAGATAATGATCAACGTGTGATGGTAATGGAGGTGGCCTGGCCTTAGTTTTTGGAGTCATAGATGTGGCCAAGCCGCTTCATTGCTACCCCCGCACGCTTCTTATTCATCGCAAAGCATGAGGAATACCGTAAAAACATCTAGCTAACCAGTTACCAAGGACACTTGCTAAGAAAAACTAATTATAATTGTTAAGCTTTTGATTAAGCTGTATCAATTAATAACACAATTGTTACACCAAATTTTGTAGGAAGTATTTATTCAAAATATAATTGCAAGGATTTTAGTAATATAAATTATATCTTGAAAATTTAATGTAATAACTTAAATTTTTAAATTAAATTAATTTTTTAATATGATATTAGAGTTTTAATAACCAAACAATCATAAGTTTAAATTTTACTATCCGAGTCCATGTATGTTTTAAGCTGACAGTATTAATTTAAATATTTAATTAACAAACAATACCTATTAATTTAAACATTTAATTAACAAACAATACCTTGTATCTATATAAAAGGAATAATACTTGAAAAACATGTTTTCTATTTAATATTTTATTTATAAACAAATTATGTGAAAATATTTAATTTCAATGAACTACTCTACTAATACAATAGATGTAAAGAATAGTGGTTTTGCATGAATATTAACTTATTCATTTATAATAAGAAAAGAAATATTTTATTGATTAAATTAGTAGATTAAATATTCATTTTGAATATATTCATATCAAAACCCTTAAATTATTATAAACCCCAATATTTTTAATAACTAATTATAAAAAAAATAAAAATAAAATTAGACGAAAAAACAAATAAAAAAGATGAAAAAAATTTATATAAAGTATAAAGCAAAAAACAAAAAAAGTTAATTACTTAACCATTCTTAATTTTTTTTTTTATATTAGAGAGAGCCAAGGAACAAGCTCGAGCTGGACATATACATGGGAGAGAGGCAGGGAAAGCAAAAGAAAAATTTGCATAGTTAGGGTAAGAAAAAGAAGGAAAAGGGAATGAGCTGCAATAACAACTTTCCTATATCAACCATTCACTAAATTATTATATTAATATTTTAATATAAAAATTATTAAAAAAAATTAAGGGGGCAATTGCCCCTTTTATCCCTACGTGGCTTTACAATTGCTGAGTACTCATACTATTTGAGAGATGTCATCATCTTCCAACTATTATTAGCTCATTTTCATCCATTGTGGATCTTACGATTGAAGCAGTTGCAAATACACCATTTGCTATCTCCTCTGTATATGCTAGTATTCTCTTTCCTTAAAATTCCTCAAAACCATATAATTATGAGTTGACCATATAAAGCCGCCGGAGAAAATAACCGTGAAAAGCATGAATGCAAATGATTCTTCTTCTATAACTTGAACTTTTTGTCAGGATGAAATGGAAATGAGAACCAATAGTAGGCTCGTTAAATGTTTAATGAAAAAATAAATGATGGTGATTAGTCCTTGTTTAAATAGTCAAAATTTTGTATCATTGGTTCATATATTTATCTTCAATATTCATTCGTACATTTAACTTCATTATTGTATGAATGCTATAATATATGCATTTATAAACTGATAGGATAGATTAAAAGTTGATAGAAGATATAATTATGTTATATTAGAATAATAGCTTAAAAGAATTATAATTTTTTATTTGATTATTGAATCATTTTTAATTTTATTATAGGAGTTTTCAAAGATTATTTTTATAGAAAAGACTATGGAATTCTTACTCCAATTGTCAGATTTTTAGATATCAAAAATTTTATTGAGCCCCTTTAGTTTTGATAGTTTTTGTGATTTTTCTTTTTCTTTTTAGATTTCTTTATTCTTTAAGTTTTCTTGCTTCTTTCATTCATAATTTTGGATTTTAGTTTTTTTTTTCTAGTTGAGGTATGATTTTCTAGCCTATTTAAGGATTTGTAAACCTTCTAGGAGGCAGACTTCATTATTGTTATTTTAAAGAATAAACTTGCGAATGTAGAGCTCAAATCTGCAATTCTTTACGCTCATAAAATATTTTTTATTTTTTATTTAATTGTTGTTTTTAGCTTTCTAATGCATAGGACTTTAAAAGGAATTTGAAAATTCAATGAGCTGAAGGGTATATGATTAATAAGATAAGATGTAAAATTAAGTATTTCACCCCAATAACTAGCTTTTAATGCATATAGGCATATGTGTCATCAAGGTCTATAGAAAAGTCTTTTCGAAGAACCTCACCTCTAATTTATTCTAATTATGCATTATACATGACAACATCATCAAGATCATTTATGATAGCTTAATCATGATAATTTAATTCTTAGAAAATCTTGACAAGCTCATTGTAATAATCTAATTCTCGAAAAATTTAAGGTGAAGACATGCTAATTAGTGCATAAAATTGTATCTCATTCGATCTATCATAGAGTTCTTTAGAAAGAGCACTCCATATCCTTTATGGTATATAATCATAGATAACGTTTTATTATCTCTAGTGACATAAAGGTTAACAACCAGCCCTTAATCTTTTGATTCTTCACATATCACTTTGTATAGGTAGCTTTAATTTTTTTTATGGATTAAGTTTATCTATAATATATTTGAGCTTTTCTAGTCCTATTTTACCTATAATATATTTGAGCTTCTCTAATCCTATAATTAACATCTCTATTATTTTGGACCATACATCATAGTTAATTTCGGTGATGACAATTCTGACATGCAAAACAAATTTTTTAGATTAGATATGAATAATTAGAGTTGATAGTTTGAAAGTGGAGGATTATGAATAGTTGTTTTTTGCAATTATTGCTAAAAAATAGTAAGAGAGGCTTATGTTTCAATCAAGGTTTTTAGAAAGTTTTGATTTCAAGTTAAAATTTTGTATTATTCATTCATGCATTTCTCTTCAATATTGTGGGCATAAATAGACACTATATGTAACTAAAATGCTAGAGTTTAGGACTATAAATTTATAAGCCAATATAACATAACTCTAATCTAGAAGAAGTATTTACGATCAATCTATCTATGGAAGTATACTAACTTGGAATTATTTATAGAATCTTCAACATAATGACCTGTGTATCATTTAAAAAATATAAAAATTTAACTCAACTACTCATTTAAAATACATTATCAGAAGAAAAATAACATCAATATTTGTTGGTGATTTTTAGAAGTATTAGTGTGACATGAAACATACTAATAATTTAAATAAAATAATTCTAATAAGTGAAATAATAATGCATATTACCAGGTTTTTATCATAATGAGTTTTCAAGAAGTCCAACCTTATGCCATAAATCATGACAAAAAGTAGAAGGAACATCCAAAAACTACTTCTAACTTCTCTACAAATGCATCCTCTAATGGAGGTTCAACGGGAATATCTAAGGTTATCAATACAAGAAGTATAAATAACAAACAATTTATAATAATATGAAAGGAGCTATTACATGTTTTTAATCAATAAAATATAAATTTATCACTGCTAAAATGTGTAAATAACGTAACAAATATATTTATAGATCCAAGGATAGAGTCAAGTTCCAAAAATAGTTTGGATTTGGCAAATAACTAGTTAAATGAAAAAAAAACTTATAACTTTTTATTTAATCATTGGATTGTTATCAAATTTAATCAGGAGATTGTACAAGCTTAATTTTATAGGACTTCAAATTAGTCTCAAAAGATATTCTTTGAATCAGTTTAGATATTTTCATTTTATTTTTTGATTTTTTAGTTTAATTTTAAAATTTATTTTATGCTATTTTTTATTTAATTTAGAATCCTATTTTTTTCCTTGTAAAGGTCAATTATTAACCTATTAAAATATACTTAATAATAAAAATCCCATCAAGATTCTTGTATTTAAGATTCCTTTCTATGAAATTTTATCTTTCTTGTTTTTTGTTTTTTATCTTATAAGATTTAGCTGGTTAAGAAATTAGATTTATAAACAACAAAATGATGAAATAAATGTGTCAAACAACTATTTTAATTTGAAAATTTAAGTTATTAAGTAAGATTTTAAGAATAATTTTATATTATTTTTTTTAGTAAACTTTTTTAAATAAAATTTATAGGATTTCAAACTTTTATAAACTCATTACTACTTAGTATTTAATTCTTTTAATTTAATTTTATAAAATAAGATGATAAGATTTAAAATCATTAAAACTTGATTATCAAGATTTTAATATAATATAGAAAAACTATCTAAACTCAGCATTATCTCTGAAAAATAATTTTATATCACTATTTAACAAAATAATACATTACTGACTAGGGCAGTCGATCGTCCCAGTCGGCGAAGTTCAGAGTTTAGAAGTTTCAGTCAAGCTGTCAAATAAAGACGAGTATGTGAGCTCGAACTCAATGACCTGGATTTGCCTCTTGTCTTAAGGTTCCAGTGAGCATCCTTGTTGCCACCCTGATCATCAAAAGCTCCCACATCAATTTTCAAAGGAAAACCGGAGCTTGAGCCTTCATCAATGTTTTGTAGTAAGCACTTCAATTTGTTTCCATAAAAAACATATCCATACGGAATCATCATGGAAAGGGAAAGATAAGCCTTTGGTAATCCAAGAAGCATACAAACCAAAAAAATGAATTCTGGAAACAGAATGAATAAAAACCAGATGGGCCATCGACGTTCTCCAAATCCTTCATCAGAATGCGACCATGCATTCTTAAAAAGAGTTATTTGCTGCTCTTCAATCTTCACTCCCTTCATCGTCAAATTATCTTTCTTATAATAATAAGATAATAGTACTACTACTACTATTCGGAAAATCTCTTTATGCAAAGACAAGCCAACGTCTTTGAATCCTTCCAGCTGCACTGTACCATTTCTAGAGAATAACCTGCCATTACCTGGCGCAGGAAATCCGATTCCAACAACAAATGAATCTATGAAGTTACCTCGAAATGCTTTATCTCTGTTCTGTTGAGACTAGCATGGAATGCTGCTGTCTACGCTATATAGAAGGAGCGTAATGGTGGGATCCATGACAATGATTGTAATCCCCAGGGGTTTATGGCGAAATGGGTCGATCAAGTTGTTATCAGTTGGGAAAACTCGGAACAACCGGACACCAATTTACCCGGATCAATTCAGCGGAATACAATAACAATTCACAAGTCCTAATTCTTTCCCTCTTTGTGCAGTAAAACAGAATCAAATAATGATGAAGAATAATGCAAAAATCACAAAATCAACACCAAGATTTTTAACGTGGAAAACCTGATATGGGAAAAACCACGGGACCGTAGTCCACCTAAAAACTTCCACTATCAACAAATAATGGGTTCACAATCATTCTTCCTCAGATTCAACTAAGGGATACAACATATATATCATCAAGAACAACTTATTCTTGGATTATAACAAGATTAAAGGAGAATTATTTGAGAAAAACTCACAAAACTGACAGCCCCGTTTTCTGTCAAAATAGCCTGCTTCCACACCACCAATATTCGATCCAACCGTCCAGAATGAAGATCAATGGGTCTAGAAGCTGCTGTCAAAATCTCAGCCCGATCCAACGGTGAACGAACTGGAAATCAAAGAAAGAATGCAGGTTGCTCTGCTGCCTTTTCTTCTCTTTTTCTCTCTTGATTTTCTTCTCCTCTCTTCTCTTTTCAAATCTGTTGCTATAGTACCCGAACCACACTAATATTAACACCAAGAGACAGCCATCACATGACATTTAATATGATGGTCCCACCATCACATGGTGTGGGACCATACACAACATTATCTACGAACTTTTTCAAACTATAATTCTGCATAAAGCTATTAGAAATCTGAGATTTCATTCTATTTCCAGTAGTTGGTGTTTAGGGAGCATCTAAAGTCTTAGCAGGCTGTGGCCTCTCTGTACTCATGTATTGGGCTTTGCCCTTTCAGTTTCTTTTGATAATGATTTTCATTCATAAAAATAAAAGAAAGAAGTTACCTGGAAATCTAATATAAATCCGTTTGAGGTTGTGGTTAAAATGATTTTTTATTAAATTTTAATTTTTTGCCAAAAATGACAAAAAGTTTTAAACACCGCTGCAACTATAAGATGCACCCTAGTTTGCTTTTACGAAGGCATTTGTTGTTGCTATTCTTCTTCGTGTTCTCGTGCCTGCTGAACTACAAATAAGGAACAGTCTGCCTTGGTGTATTCCGATATGATGAGGTCTCCTAGTAGCCCCAGCTCCGGATACTCACACCATTGTCTCAGACCACTTGTCTGTGGGGTAATGCCATCCAAGTTGTCTCTTCTACCCACAATTATGAGCTCGAATTCATGCACCATGGATCTAACAAGTGAAATAGTTTTTGATGCTCCATCAACCACTTCTTCTCCAAACGTAATGTGATCCTTTTCCTTCACTCCCTTCAAAGCCACATTATCTCGTTTTGCTTCCAGTTCGTTCAAGTTTGATGGAAGGAGATGTGCCACACACAAGTTAACCCTGGTGTCTTGTGCCATGCGAATAGCAAAAGTTAAGGCTTCTCTATCATCATCACCTCCCAAGAAGATCATAGCAACATTGATTACTGCTAGCGCATCTTCTTTGTAGACTAGGCGCCGGTTACTGCATCTATCAACTAGTATCCCTACAGAGCAAGATGCCTTTTCAAGGACCCTGTTATTCAATTCCCTTAGGCTGTGGTCCTCTGATTGAATTGAACCATCTTGTTTCCACCATCTAATGTGAAATGGAAGTATTATAAGAGATGCGAGCTTCTCCACTGCCAGTGGGAAAATATCATCATGCATGAATTTCGGTAGAGAGACCGCTGTGACTGCATTCACCGATAACGATCCACGACTATTTTGCTCGAATTCGTTGAACGAACGAATGACGTTGATTGAATGTAAATAATCACAGGCTATTACCCTCCCCTTTCGGTGGGAAATGAAGAGAGGAGTAGATTGCCCGACAAGCTTGATGTGGTGAAGCACTGTAACCGCAATAGGGCTATCTCCACCACAGGAGGGATCAAGAAGATTTATTATCGCATTCACATCTCCTGGTGCATGGATACAAGAAATAATTTGCAGCTCTGAATTTTGCCTGGACTCTATGAGATTCCTTTTCAGGCATCCTAGATATCTCTTTTCAGGATTGTATAGCCTTCTCACAAGAATTGGGACAACGCTGCCAAAGACGATGACTGTACCAACCATGAAAATGAAAGCATCATCCATTATTGCCTGCATTTGTCGGTAGGGTAAAATGAAGATGGAACATTAGTTTAAGCCTTGTTGCAATATTAAAATCTATGAATGTAAAGCATGGATTGGTTACTAGTAGTCACCTGAGCATCATCCAAGAAACTGTACAAGGCCAACTCAACGACGCCTTTCGCACACATTATGAGGGCAAAGGCAGCACCATTTTTTGTTGGCGATTCCCAAAAGAAAGAATGTGAAACGTAACACACCAAGAATTTGGCCGAGGTAATTACAGTAAGAGCAACTGCAGCGATTGATAACTTGATCTCGTCAAATTTTGTGTTTGCAAAATCCACCCTCATGCCACATGATGTGACAAAAATTGCAAGGATTTAACCTGTAATTGCTTCGAACTTCTCCAGAACAGAAGATCCCAGTGGCGGTCCAGATGGCACAGCTAGACCAACAATAAAGGGCCCATAAAAAACAGCCAATCCATTAATATGTGAAAGCAACACAGAACCCAGGAACAGTGAAATGATGAAGTAAACGTACAATAATGATGAAAACAAGCATCCCTATTACACCATCTCCGGTTTCATTGAGCTCGTGGTCTGCTGCTCTCAGCAAAGATGAAACAATAAGAAGCATAAGGCCAACAAGGTCACTAACTAGCGCTGTTGACAGTACTAACCGACCGAGTTGTGAGTTTAGAAGTTTTAGCTCATGGAGAAGGCTAACTATCACAGGAAATGAAGACATCGAATACACTGTTGCAATAAAGAAATTCATTAAATACTCTTGCTTGGTCATAACTGTTAAGGTTGCTAGACCGAGTAGAAGTGGTAATAATACACAAGAAACACCAAGAAGTAAGACCCTTCCCTCTACATTTCTTAACATCTCCATATCCATTTTTACTCCACTTTGAAACATAAACAACTGGTAGCCCATTGTTGCTACAGTAACAAGATTTTCTACACCTGCCCTTGAAAATAGAACATTTGAAACACTATGAGGAAGCACTGCTGGATTGAAAATCAGGCCTGCCTGTATTAGCCAAAAAGCATTACAGCGTGTTATTAAATAGAATCAGTACACGCATGTGAACTCAAACAATAGATCTAACTTACAAGAATCTGTGAGATTAGCAATGGCACTCCTATTCTTCTGAACGCAAAATTCAAGACCTGGGTGATACCAAATACCGCCGCCATGAGCACCTCCAGATTTGGCAATGTATAACTCAATGGTTCAAAATTGCTGTTGACCAAGTACTCTTCCAATCCAGGTGAATTTACCTTTGGAGGTAGAGTGAAACAAGTGACCGATCCAAGAAATTCCCCAGTTGAATTGACGATTACATTTGACAGTTTCAAGGGATCCATATTGCCACAAGCGCTTCGCTTGCTTCCACGCCTGGTTATATATATATATATATTTTTTTTTTTAAATTAACGTGGGTGTCCGGGCCAGCTTTCGCGCACCACGACTAATCCCACGAGCCCTGAAGTTAACGACCATGTAAGCCTCCAGTGGCCATCATATGAGCAACCAAGGACTCGAACCTAAGACCACAGAGGGAGCAAACCCCTTGATCCCAAGTCCTTACCACTTGGCCACCACCTAAATAGTTCACCTGGTTGTATTTTTGTTTTCCCAGGAGAGAAAGATAGAGATGGTCACTAATGGTAATTATGAAAAAGCAAAAAAACCGGCAGCAGGGGAAAATCAAGAATAGGAAAATTGTTGCACGGCAGGTCTTCCAATGAAATATTGAAGGAAAACCAAAGCCTAATTGCTTTCAGCTCCTGGAATGCAGGTCAGCTGGTCAGGTGTTCAACGATTTTTTAGCAGAATATCTGTAATAGTCCCTGGACAGGAAACAAGTTTGACCAAATTTATTCTTCTTTTTTTAGCACTATGAATTGGTTAATTAACATTTCAGCAATGAAAATTAGGAAAAAAAAAAGTGCTGGTGGATCAATGTCAACCGATGGCTGACATAGCAATTGCTACGCCAGTACACCATTCGTAACTGGATATAATTGAAGGAAAATAAGCGGCGGCGGCGGCGGCAGCACACCACCACACATTGTACAGGAGGCAATAACCCGAACTGTGTGATGTAATGTAATCCAACTCGGAAAGAGAAATTACCAGAACAAAGGACAACATTTTCTTATGGGAAGACCTGCAAACCAGAAGAACACGCACGCGGGCGCGCGCGCACGCACACTCCAGATACAGTGATAATCTTGAAGGCCGAAGCATTTCGCCATCTTTCTTCGTGAACTTGATGCTCTTCAATCATTGCTTTCACGTACCATTTCACTACAAGCAAAACCAGGTGCACATGAAGAATTTTATGGTGTTCACAGGGTCATTATTAGTATTTACTTGATAAGAAAGAAGTTTGATATAACAAAGTAAAGAAAAAAATCACATTTTATTTTATATTGATGATCACAACTTTAAGTATCATAAGATTTTTCGTAAAATATGAATACTTTATGTGAGAATGGTGCACTTCACATCTCAAGTAATTAGCGCAAGTCAGCCACCAATTCTAATATAAATATCAAACAAGTCCTAAGCCACAATTTCTTGCAATTTTATCACCCATTATAAATCCCTAGTTAAGTCTACAGCGATACTTGGTTAAGAAAAATTATTAAGTTAGGTAAAAATATAAATAAATAACTGTATTCCAAATGGTAAGATATTTCCTTGTTTCATTTCACAAAAATAAAAAGGAAAATTTTTGAATGCAATCAAAAGAAGAAAAACAAGGGGAAAATGCTTCATCTTGTAAAATTAAAAATTAAATTGATATTGATAAGATATTATATAAATTAATAAAAATAATATTGAATAAATTAAATTTAAAATTACTGGGAAAAGTATACACTATTCATTTCAAAAAAATTTATTTTTATTTTTATTTTATCTTTTTTATATTTTTCCCCTTTGCTAAATTTACACATTCTTTTTATATATTCTTGATTTTCTAAAATACCATATATAACTTTTTATATAACTGTTTTTCATATATATATATATTGACACATATTTTCGATACATTACACCCAGTATAATAATATTAGACAAAAACGCAAAAACTTTATAGGATTTATAAAAACAGTTTGTGTATGAGAAAATTACATTAAAAAAAAGAAGAGTATAATTACAAAATATGTTCCCGTCTAAAGTTTTGACCAGCATTGGCTTATATATTATATATCATTTGTGGTGTTGTAGATATGAATATTTTAAAGTAAAACCAAGAGTACATAACGTTTTTTTAACAGTGAAATTGAGTATAAAAAAACCTTTTTTTGTTTTTATTATAAAAGCTATGATATTATAAAAAATCATTTTTTGGGAGAAAATTTAACTCAATGAATTGATGAGTGAGTGATTAATATCATAATTATAAGATGCGGCTACATGATATCTAAATCAATTCATTTTTTTATTTTAAAAATTATAATGACAATATTAAAAAAAACATATTTTTTCTTTAATCTAATTTGGATTAAATTCTAGTCAACAACTTTCTAAGTTATTCCATTAGGCCAGTCAGATATTAAGTAATAAATTTACAAGAAATTAATCAAAAAATAGTTGACACACAACTTCCTCAATCATTTTATAAGCAAGGTGTTGTTGGAGAAGTATAATATTAAAGAGTAATATAAAACTATTTTTAAAATCTTATTTAAAATTAAATTATTTAATTGAAATAATTATTTGATATAATATCATAATTAACTAAACAATCATCAATTTAAATTTTATTATCTTCAGATAATACAAATCCATACAAGTTTTAAATATAATCACTGGAGGGGTATTTTACTGTTGTCTTACATGAAAGCACGTGGATACTTCTTTTGCAAGTTGAAGTCTGCTTGTATGATTCTGGACTGTGTTGAAATATAAATAATAGCGTAAGGACTGCTTTGTAGTTAGTTTAATGAGTAAACACCTAGATGGCCTTTTCGACATCACGTGTAACATCGTAAGTAGACGCGAGTTATGATCTGATTTTCATTTCTCTCACTGCTAATTTCGTGAAGAATGAATCAGAGACGAAATACATCATCTAAATCGCAACCCACTACACCCTTAATAACCAAAAACCCTGATATCTCCAAACAAAAAGTATACAAATCCCAGAAGTCCAATTTCTTTTCGTCTGAAAAGAATATCTTTACACTCTGCTTGGCATTCCGAATTGCCAATTCGCTGTTGATTCAAACTTATTTCAATCCAGATGAGCACTGGCAAGCCCTTGAAGTTGCCCATCGAATTGTATTTGGGTAAATACTCTCATTCTCTATTCAATTTGGGAACTGCCCTTTTCTTTTGGCCAAATATTAGTGCAATGAGGGAAAGCTTTAAACTTTATGCTATTGTGGAAGCGCTTTTTTGTTTTTTCGGCATTCAAGTTGAATTTTGAAAGTACCCTTTTGCTCTTTATAGCTGAAGTAAGTGTTTGAGTTTGAAGTTATAAACTATTTTCGTTTTGTTTCATATGGAAACAAAGTTTATAGAAAGTTTTGATTTTGGTTTGGAAGTAGTGAAAGTGGTATAAAGGAAGTTGTGATAACAAAAATGTTTTTATGGCAGGTATGGTCATCTGACATGGGAATGGAGGAAGGGTATTCGTAGCTATTTCCATCCGTTGTTTTTTGCTGTGCTGTACAAAGTTCTTGCACTGTTTGGTCTTGATACTCCATGGTTCATGGTAAATATAGCTTTCGGTTTGTTTTCATGATTAATATGATTTTATTATTTCGGTACTGTTTTCTTTGTTAAGTTTGAATAAGATACATTTTTGTGAAGCAATCTTCAAGGGATAATCACGGTTATTTCAAATTCGTTTGTGCGACTTTAGGCATCGAGTGGTTTGAACTACCATTTTCTGTAATGCATATTGTAACAGGTTTGAGGGTTAAACTAGACTCAATAGGAAGTAAGATGAAGGCCATTCAATATTTTGATGACCACCACCATCAAGAAGTGATCATGGATTTAAATTAGGAATGTTTTGATTTTTAAAAGATGTTGAAAACTTAAGGAATTAGGGTGTGATTGGTATAAAGCTCTAAAAGAATTTTTTCCCGGCAAGTCTGTGAGGTGGAGAAGGGTCTGGAATGCCGTTGTACACTTTTTTTGACCTTGGTGAGCTTGAGGACTGTAGGAAAATTATGTATGAATGCTTGAAGCTTCTCATGAAATAGAAGATTATTATTATTATTATTATTATTATTTGAAGGAGATGGTGAAACCCGTGTGATTTTTTTCCTGAAGCTATTTATGGTGCATCATAACAATGGTTGAAGAGTTGACATGGTGACCACCAGCATTTTTATAGGATTTAGACGTGGTTGTGCATTAAGCCCATGATTGTTAGGACAGAGTTGCTGGAGAAATTATCTTGCAGAAATTTGTTTCAAATAACCAGTAATGTTTAACAATTTCCTTCTGTTCCTGATTAACTTTAACTATCTCTAATTGCATGCGTGAAGCCTGAGACTGTAATGCTATTGAGTTAATTAATAAATTGAATCTAACTTTTACTAAATAAATGCATGCTCTCTTGATATGAAGAGTAGCATAAAAATGGGTAACTTTTCTTCTTTTCATATTCATTTTTAAACAACCAACAGGTGCTTGTAATAATGGTGCTTGTCTGTTGCATTTTGAAGCAGTATTCAACAGTTGTCAATGTATCTCTCATGTCTGATGCTTTGTAGGCACACGCACCACGGTTGCTGCAAGCCCTGTTTTCTGCAGTTGGTGATTTATATTTCTACAAACTTTCAAATGCTATCTTTGGCAATTTTGTGGCAAAATGGGCAGTATCCTTTTTCTTTTTTCTTTCAGATTAAACTTTGACTAATAAATGAAATGTTTTGTTTTCATTTTAAACTTGAAACTGCTGGTCTGTTATTATTGTGGGTAACAATCATGCGTGTGGAAGATGATGGACTTAACCATTACAGCTTTTTTCTCAATTGGCAAACTGGTTCATGTTTTTCTGCTTCAACCGTACATTGTCAAATAGTTTGGAAACAGTTCTTACACTGGTCGGATTATACTACTGGCCCTGTATGAGAGCTTCTCCCAGCAAAGTTCCCCTGGCTTTAAGGAAGTGGGGTTTGGCTATAGCAGCATTAGCTTGTGCAATCCGGCCAACAAGTGCTATTACATGGGTCTATGTTGGCCTTCTTGAGCTGGCTGTAACACGTGATAGATTAAAATTCCTTGTTCTGGAGGTGGTCCCCATTGGGTAGGTCATGTTTCTTTCCTCATTTCCTCTTGTCTAGAATTCATTAACATGCTACATATAATTTTCTTATGTCTTTAAGAATTATTTTTTCCCTGCTTTGTAATGTTATTAATTTGATTTTGTGGCATGACTAGTCATGATCCAAATGTTTTGAAATTAAATACAAGTAATATGAGGAAGTTATGATTTGATGATGGCAACATTTAACATAGAAATAGGGTGATGTTAGAAACCTAGTTGTTGAAACTTGATTTCTATGCTGGAACATGGGAGAGGGATTTTATGTTTTAATGGCTGGTTCATCTCAGTTTTGCTTGTAATGCATGAACATGAAAGTAATTTCTCTACAAAGACTTAGATTGTAATCACTGGTGCACTTTACGTCTGCAAATCCATCTAATTGGTTTATGAGTCTCTTCTCATAGGCATTGAAAATTGCCAATGCCTCCCATTTCTGTTTCTTGAATTTATCATCTAAATCACTAAGGACTTTTTCCAATAATCTGCCTGACCCTTGACAATGCTATCTGATGCATGCAATAGGTGTTGAGCATTACACATTCTAGCTTTTTTGCATGCATTTATTAATTCACATGTCCGGGCTCCTAAAGAGACAGTATGGAGCTTTGCTCCAATTGCTTGCGAATCTTGGAGATTACACAACCAGTCACATCTGCCAGTGGATATTTGTTCAATATCAAAAGGAGGCCGTTCAACATGCCTTACTTGGTTGCAACACTTAAGAGTCCTGGTAGCTACCATTAAGACATAGTTTTAAGACATTTTGTTCAATTGCCATTAGTGTTACCACTACTGATGCAATTGCCTTTACTTCTGCTACCATTAGCTGTTAGCAAATAAAACTCATGGATTTAATGAATATTTGATCTTGAGAAGCTACCTGTAATTGTCATTTTTATGGTTGGTCAATATCCAGCTATCTTTAGCAAAAATATTACCCTCTCTTCTAGCATTGAGGAAACATGCCCTTTGAGATATTCTTAACAATGGAGTTGAATGAACATCATAAAAATACACTTTAAAATATTTTATTGTTCAATTGAATCATATCAAATTCCCTGACATTGCACAATACAAGACATGGTTTGTTGGAAAATGCTGCATTTTAGTTTCAGAACTTAATGTTTGGTTCTGTTTAGTTGGTTACTTCTTTGTTAGTTTTCTTGCATTTGGTGAGCTGCTTTGTTTGGAACTTTTGAGGGATTAATAGTCCCTTCTAATGCCATACTAAATGTAGCTGGATTAAACCTACTTCATGACAATAGCAAGGAAGGGGAAAACAATGCATTGAACTGCAGTTAGTGCTTTAAAATACAGTGTAAATTGCACGGATTCATCTTCTCAATTTTTTTGCTCTAATTTCTATTCTGTATGGTTATATTATTGTTTTACTTACAATTTTGTCTATCATCAGGGCTTTGGTGCTTGCACTTTCATGTTTATTGGATCGTTTGATGTATGGCTCATGGGTCATTGTACCTCTTAATTTTCTCAAGTTCAATTTTCTTTCATCTGGTGGAGATTATTACGGAACTCACAAGTGGCACTGGTACTTCTCTCAGGGATTTACAGTCATGCTCTTCACATTCTTACCATTTTCAATTGCTGGCAGCATAAAGTCTAAATGCTGGAAGCTCTCTGGACTCATTGCATGGGTTTTAATTGTTTACAGTATTCAGGGGCATAAAGAATTCAGGTACTCTCTATTTGGCATTTTTTCCTTTATTTTCTTTGCATCCTTGTTTTGTATGGAAACCGATTGGCTCATGTTTGTAAATTAGCTTAGCCTCTAATAAATTGAGTTACAGGTTTGTCTTGCCTATGCTCCCGATAGCTTTGATGTTCTCTGGATATTCGTTATCTGTTATGGCAAAATCTGATTCTGATAGTAGAAGAAAAGGTTCTCCTAACGGTCGCATGAAAAGGCCCTCACAAGTGGGATTTGCCATCTTTGTCTTGCTTGCCACTAACATTCCAATGGCCTTGTACATGAGCTTGGTTCATCAGGTATGTGAGATACCTCCTCAACTTTACCAAATACAAAGCTGATCAGAAGCATTGTCCGCTTCAACAGCTGAGCTTTTAATGTGGCTTATTGCTATGATGTTATTCCTGTTTTTGCTTTTTGGTTATTTTATCTTCTCAAATTTAGTTGAGAAATAAAATGGGAAAATGCTATCTATCAACCCTGAGAAAGAAAAAAGAACGAATGGTAGGGAGCTCTCAAAGAAAAAGGTTCATATTAGTACCGTGTGCACCCCCCCCCCCCAATCTCTTCTATTGATCTTACATGTGATTATGCTAGACAGAGAGGAACTGAGGATGTCATGATTTATCTATCTAAGGAAGCGCAAAATGAGAAAGTAAAGAGTATCCTGTTTCTAATGCCCTGCCATGCCACTCCTTTCTACTCCACACTGCATTATGATCTGCCAATGCGTGTTCTGGATTGTTCTCCAAGGTTTGGAGTTTAGCAATTTGGTTAAGAGTATATTTCTTGAAATGCTATTGTTAAAAGTTCTTAATTATGGTCTGATATCGCACTCAACAGTGAAGAGAAAGGAATCCCAGATGAGTCAGACCACTTCATGATGGATCCTGTTAGTTTTGTATCCACACTGATGAGAAACGGGTCTTTGCCTAGTCATGTTGTATTATTTGATTCTGAGGAGAAGTTGTTGAGAGATTTTCTGATTTCACATTCTTTCACAGAGGTACATGCGGAACTTATGTCAATATATAGTTTTGCTTTCAGTGTTACCATATCTTCTTTTTAGCTAAGTTTAAAATATAATGGCAGATAAGAAGGTTTTTCCATGCCCACTTCAAGGTGGACCGTGATCTTCAAGCATCAGTGGTTGTATATGCTTTGGCTAACTAGTGGTAATTGTTCTATTTTTTGTGCAGTCAGTCATATCCAATTCACAGGTTTCTGATAATTTTGTTCCTTTTCTTTCCCAAGATTATTTTGTTGTAGAAATACTTCTTTGTCACTTTTGATCTATGGTACATACTTTCTCACTTGAAGGGAATTTTTGTAGTTGGTATGGTGTACATTGATATGTTCTTATTTTAAAATCCATGTAGTGATTGTCATTGTCATACCACAGTGCCATGATGTTTGAAGAAACATTATCCTAACGCATCATCATGATCCTTGATTGGTATCACTTGGAAGTTAACAATTGAGCAGTCGAATTATGTGGGGAGACAGCACAGCTAAAAATATAATTTTTGCATTTTAAGTAACTGTTATTCATATGCCAATTTCTTGCAATCTCCTGCGGTTAAGAAAAGAGGATTTGTAATAATTGTTTCCATTCGGCAAAGACCTTCTGATTTCAACAAGCCTTGATCTCTGCTACCTCAATTGGAAATTTGTTAATTCCATAATGACTTGAAGTCACGTTTGTGGTGACGTCATTACATAATCCGAAGTGAAATCAGGAAAAAAAAATCACGGTCCTTTCTTTTAGGTAAAACGTTAAATATTCATTTACGGGAATGAGAATTGATTTCCATATCTGGCATTATTCAAAGCAGTGTGAATGTGGATTCTGTGATGTGTCTAATCAATTAGGAGTTAGCACGGTTCTATAGATTTTAAGATAAATGCCGTTATTTCATCTGTCAATCTTGAAGCAGTGAACTCAAATAAAATGTAAATAGCATCTCCTATGCAAGTTGGCTGCTTGTCTCTTTGAATCTCCACTATTTTTTCCATGAAAGTTTGAGTTGCATTTTCGCCATAATGATTACATCATGGCAGCCCTGAAAACCTATGTAAAGTCTTGTTAGTGGGTGGAGTTGAATTTGCAGCTAGATTAGGTTCCTAAAGAGAGGGAAAAAAAAAGTGTGCAAGGACCACATCTTGGAACAAGAGGTTCATGAATGTAATTGCAAGCAGGCTCTACAGTAATGGGTCAGTTTATTTTATATAGGTGCCAATTTTCTTAAGAAAAGTTGGATTTGTTAAATTTATTGTACACCTATTACGGTAGCAAGAAATAAAACAGCCAGCATCACTGAGACTCTCTGGCTGGAGCGGGATGTAGACAATTTACAGGAGAACAAAGATTGATTTTGTCGGTTGGGTCGGTTTATATTGACAATGTGATCTGTATTGCAACTAAATTGTTTACATGGAGAAACGGAAATGAAATAGAATTTCAGAACGAGAAAGGAGAATGAGAGGTAAGCTAGAATTACAGAAGCATCCATACCAAATAAAGTACAAATTGGTCCTCTCAACTTCATGTTCCTTGAAAGGTCCTTTACATTCCTTGAAGGCCCTTGCCTTATGGTCTCTCCAAATATTCCTTCCACATTTCCACTCAACCAGCAAGCAGATGGAATAACAGTAACCATAGCTGAGCATTATTACTTAAAAGGGGTTTTGAGTATATTAGATACTTAAATTGAAGTGCTTTAAGCAGCCTCATAGATGGTCGAGGCAAGTTTTATTTTGATAATTTAACATGAACCAGGACTTGTATGCCTCGTATGAGAACACTTACAGCATCAGTGGGGAATATTAAAACCTTTCTACAGAAATGACATTGTGTTTGTAAGTCAACTTCGATGTGAGAATTTCAATTCATGTGATTGTTTGCCACGCTTTCTTGTCTACAGCATTAGCTGCCAAAAAAAGTGTCTGGAGGCAAACAAAATCAATACACTCCGTGAAGTTTGCTAGCATTTTCTATTTGTGATTTTTAGGAACAAAAGCTTAGAGTATGTTTAAAATGTGTAAATAGAGATCACAACATGACAAAATGTAACGGACCTCGACAAGCTTTGCTCCATATCTTCCCCATATTCCTTTACACTACTGTCCAAAGCGAGTGAAGCTCATCTATATAAACCTGCTTTATCCCATAGGTCTTAAAGTCTCACAAATATTTTGACCTTTAGGATTTCCTTCATCACTAGACGTGCTTGCTTGCTAGATATCCATGAATAAAAGAGACATGAAGGTGAAATAGGGCCACTTGATACCCAAAAAGAAGGTGAAGTTGCTTAAATTTTCTTTGAAAAGAAAAATTTCTACTTTGCAGAAAATGATTCCTGGTTGTGAAGAGGCTGATGTTGAAACTTTGTTTCAGAAGTCTATAGATCATATTATGAAGCTAAAATTGCAAGTCCATATTCTTAGGTGTCTCCTAGAGGTTTATGAGACTAATTAGATTGAGTTGCTTCGTGGCATTGGCATATCAGTAACAGTATAAAATGTAAGTGCCATTTCCAAGTGTAACTTTCACAAATTCAGCTTTTAGATGCCACTTGCCAGTGTAATTTTTTCAGACACTTCTTCTTGAAGTTTGTGGACATCATAATAACTGCAATAGCATTTGTTGCAACTTCTTTGTTACTATGGTGAATCAAGTTATGTTTTGTTAGTTATGATTGTGTAAATTCAAGAAAGCAAGACCACCCATGTTATGCTCTGCTGCGTTTGTTATAGTTAGTTGATTCACTCAAAATCGAGGCATGTCAAGCGATCAATTAGAAACCCAACTTCCCATTCCAGCTAGCCATTCTTATTTTTCTTCAGGCCTGTTAGTTTCTATCTCTGACCCAAGTATAAATCTGTTCTTCCCTCAAAGCCCCATCGCCCCCCATCTCCTCCACTTCAAAACTTTTCTCACTGTTTTCGAAATCTAATCTTTGCCCTTGCTTTTCAGTAGCTAAATGATCTTAGGTCCATCATGTCCATACCTTCCAGCCCTTTGAGGGACATATTGCTTTAATCAATATGAGAAGATTTAAGACATACAAAGACATTATTTCTACCATTAACCCCCTCTAAATCATGACCTGCAGTCACTTCATATTTTTCAATCATATCTGGTGTGCTTTTACGCATGATTTATCTACAGTGATGTTTCTCATGCATCTTGTTTTGATCCACCATGACTTGATTATTATTTTGGTATTAAGTTCTGGTTGCAAAACTATTACCTAAGATAGACCATAAGACGACTATGTTCTTCTCTGATTAATCGCATACACTATTTGACTAACAATGTTTTGGACATACAATACCTTAGATTATGATATCCCTGAAACAGTTTTTATTTATATGTATTAAACAAAAAATATAATGTAATTGATAATAATTACATAGTAAAAGTACAAAATATGCAAATCGACCTGGCACAACAGAGTAGATTAGCAGCTTCAGTGTTCATAGAATTGAAGGCCATAGTTTGCATAAGAAGTAGAGAGCATGAGCATGTGATTAATGGTTGTAGCCCAAGTCTTGTAACGATGATAATCATCCCCCATATCTAGCTTGATTATCCCCATATTGGTTGTTAACACGATAAGATAACATGTATGATCAATCTCTCGATCAGCTTCTGAATCTTTGTACAACTCAGCATGCAAGTCCAGTACAATACCTGAAGCATATTTATGGTACTCATAATGGTTAATTCTCTGTTCTGTATTTAGAAAAAAAGCTTAGTGCTACATGTACTATTTAAGATTTAAGTAACTGAAAGGAAAAATCGAGAGCAGGAATAGTATAACCTACTTTCCTTCTTGCCTTTCAGGATATTGAGCTTCCTCAACTTAAGAATAACCTGTATAATTAATTCAAGGATCAATGGTTAAGATTACAACAGAGAAAAATTTACACAAACTTCTAGTTTAAAGAAATGTTATGGATGATTGACTATTTAATCTCAACTGTCCATGCATGATGATGTCTTGTGAACTTTGATGACCTCTGATGATTAATGCATTGCAGAATCTGAAATAAGACTAGAATATTAGTCAAACCTTGGCTTTGCTGCTAAGGATGATAGACACAGATCTCACCCTGAAATTTCCTGTTTACACAAAAATTTATAATCAAGCAAAATGCCAAATGAGTTTACTATTTAAACTAGCTAACATTCCAGTAGTGACTTTTCCAACATACCATCAGGTGTTTCAACATGGAGCTCTGTTCCATTGGCAAGTACTGATCTACACTTCTCAAAGTCAAAATCAATGTCATTGTTATCCTCTAAAGGGAGAACTGGTGCATTTAGTCTGTTCTTGCATCCTGTTCTTGCTTTAAGGGTAGCAGCTCCTTTCAATGCTATAAACAATTGTAACCAAAAGCACACAACTAGGGAAGTAAGTGAACAAAATTCTCTGGGTTAGCATGTTTTTGTTGCTATGGCCCAATTGTGAGGCCAATCTAGTTATCTAAACCCAAGAGCCCAATTATAGCTCTATTTGCCGAAAAAGAAACAAATCTTTCTATTATCAAGTGAATTAAAAGCACTCATATTTCTATAGAAAAATAATTTAAGGAACTTACAAGTTGTTGCAGCAGCTGTGAGTGTTACTATGTCACTTGCATTGGTGCCACTCATGGCTGAACCTATGACACTGCTAAGCTGCTCTCTCTTTGCCCCCATTGCTTCTGCGACTTGTGCGCATTTAGCTGCAACCAAAGCAGCAGCAGAGGCTATGGCAGCCTCCTTGGCAGTGCTGGATTCATCTTTCTTAGAATTCTCAGCAGCAATTGCAGCTAAGGCAGCAGCTACTCCTGCTACTGATATAGCTGCATGTACTTCAGCTTTTTGTAGCCTCTCTTCTTCTTTTCGCTTCAGCTTTATCTCTTTCAACCATTTCTTTATTGAAATGGTCTTAAAGGGCAGTATATTTTTCCATGGGAACTGCATTAAGAGTTGTTTAGATTAATTTCTTTGGTATGTGTTTTTATAGCTTATTAAAAAACGTTCAAGTTAATGAGAACAAGATTGTGCACCCATTTCTTGCGGAAACAACTGTTGTAGTTCAGTTCAGGATGCATTGCTTGTTGCATCCATATCCATGACTGTAAGCAAAAAACCGAAGAAATAAAGCAATGAATTTGGTTTGGATAAATTCAACTAAATGATAAACATTGATCATAACCACTATACTACTGCTGTAGTGCGCCTACCTTCATATCATTGGATTTCCATGGTGGCAGAGACTTGAAGGCATCATCCATTTTGACACTCTTGTCCGTCTTCTGCAAGGTAAACAAATAAACCTTCATTCATGTCTTTTGCTCCAACAACATTCAAATAATAAAACACTGCAAACATAGAAAATGCTAAAAATTGACTCACCGAGAAAGGAGGCTTCAGGACGTCGCAATCGAGTTTCTTGATTGGATTATCTAGGAGAATAATCGGCTGGTTTTGCGAGTCTGGTTGGAGAGCTTGAACAGCAAAGTTGCACCAAGTGCTCGAAAGAAAATCCATTGTCTCAGGATGTGCCTCAGAGGGAGATGGCTTCATAATTGAATCCATGTATGCGATTAGGATCTATAGACTGTGTTTGTGTTTAACTGGAGTTGATAAAATTAACAGCAGATTGAGGAAAGGCTCAACTAAGTCTCAGATATAAACAAGTCTTAACATGCACGAATGCTAAATAGACTATGCCTAAATCACTATCATGTCAATATTGTGATGAGGGTTCTAAACATATGGCCCATACACTTGTTTAATTTATTGGATTTAATAGAGCTGCAAAATGTCCTCCTTAAATCACCACCATTGGTGTGATTGACCCATATAAGAGATCAGATTCAAATGGGAAATTATGCATCTACGGGGAAAAAATGGCCTTAAAAGGTCAGTGCTAGCAGGCACAGCTTGTTGCTGTCCTCGTATGCAGATCCTAAAGTTCATCATAAAAGGGTTTTAGACAGATGAGATATTACAGTTGGAAAGGGTAACTGGATGTTCATGAATATGTAAACATGGAGCTGGGAACAAGGGACCTACTAGGTATAACAAGAGTTTCTAGATAATAATAGATTTAGATTGGAGAGGGTTCCTTCAAGATTTGATGATAGAGAACACATGCTACCACTGTCGAAGCATTAATGCTTGTATAATAAATAATACATACAAAAAAGGTATCGAGAGGTCCATTCCTTTTGTATCTTTAAATGAAAACCATAAACTCAAGCTAAGCATGAAGAATAGGTTTGATGAGGAAGTGATATGTGACTCCTTCGAGCTGTCCAGGGCCACCATGCTAGCCTTCTCATGGCAGTGTTTGATAATATAATAATAATTATTTTTTATAATGAAATATATGAAAATAATATTTTTTTATTTTAAAATTTATTTTTAACGTCAACATATTAAATTATCTAAAAATACTAAAAAAATTAATTTCATGTGATTTTTTAAATTTATTTTGTTTTGAAACACGGTTTCTACCAAAAACAAACATTTCCTAAGGCTATAGCCATAACAAGCCATAAATGTTAAGAGAAACAAGCCATAAAAGTTCAGAGAGTAAGATGCAAGAATTGTGAGGCATTATTATAACCAAGCATGCAGTGTAGGGCCAACATTGCTAAAAAGGATGGAGACAAGTATGATTGATGTTAACCATGATAATGCTACAAAGACATGTATCAATAGTGAAGCTAGACATTCAATGATTATAATATTGGTTGGATGATTAACAAGTTGTTAAACGACGAGGTTTAGGGTTTAGCTTTTTGTATTAAAAAGGGTTTTATGATAATTAGTTGAGTAGCTTTTTATGGGGTCGATTATCTCTCAAATTGGCCATGGGGTCACCAATATTCTGCTTTGATGATGGGTTACTGGACTTTGCAGAGGTTTTTTATTTTATTTTATTTTGTTTATTAAAAGTGTGCTCATTAGACTCATGTGACAAGCGAATAATTTGAGTGCTCGTGATCACTTGTGTTTCTTAATTAAATGTTGAGTGTGTGATTAATAAAAGCCAAGCACCGACGTGAGACTATGGGCAATGTACCTCTCTTGATTTTCCTGGAAGGTCAGTAAAGATTATATTTAAGATCCTAAAGATTAATGTTCGGATTCTGAATTAAAGTTTCGGCCAAAGTGGGATAAAGAATTATTCAGCTTCTTGCATTTTAATCCTCGAAGACATTCATGTCGATCTGGGGATCTTTGGCATATAAATCACTACGCTACAGAGGCTTAATCGATTTAGAGGATGCTTTAACGAGCTTAATCTTGTTTTGTAAATGAAATTATGGTGAGTTTTAGGTGCACGATCAAAACTTATAATTTCAAAGTGTTTAATATATGTTTTTTTTTTGTGTAACTGTTGTTGATATCAACTGTAGGATTCGAGAATTATTTCTTGTCCAAATTTAGGTTTTGTCCTAAATTATTAAGCTTAGGTTATCATGCGGGTAGTTTGGAAACCTTGCAATTCAAGGTTACTTTTAGATCAATCAAACATAATCTTAAAATAAAGGAGGGGTGATATTTCGGATTCTTTTCAATTTTACCATTTCTGTTCATGATGAGGAAAGCCTATTCGAGGGGAATAGAGGCACGCGATACATTTAGTTAATAGAATTATTCAACCTTTTATTTTATTTAATTTTAGAATCGATCCAAATTAAACGCTAGGTCATCAAATTTCTTGGATGCAGCCATGAATGAAGTTGAGTTTAAAAAATATACATGCAATTTGTTTATTTGAATCATCTAAAGCCAATCAAATTCATAAATATCATTAATATTTTTCTTGGAAGTAATACAAGATATATAGAAATCATTTTTATTTTTTGCATTTTTTTATTATTTAAGAGTAGTTGATAAGTTTGATGAATGTATTGTTTTAAATATATCATAGTAATATAGGGAATACATACTTATGATCATTGAAAAAAGAATTGAGTATAAATTTATATATATCATAAACGATTTTTTACCCTATGTTAAAAAAATAAAATAATTTTGAGGAGCGAAGAAATAAAGATTGAAATTAAAAAGAATACTAGAGTTTAATTTTATTTTCAAAATAAATTATGAATTTAAAATAAAAGAGGAGATTAAAAGATAAAATAGAGGAAAAATATAAAAATGAGAAAAAAAATATATATACATACGGTGAAGGGACTATAAATAGAGGAATAAGCAGTGAAAAATTTTTTTCTTAAACAAAACTAAAGAGAACCAAGAGGTAAAAAATTTTAAAAAAATCATATGCAAAGAAAAAGAAAAATAGGGAGAAATTTAAGAGACCCTAGAAATTTTTTTATGTGAGAAGCTAGAGAGTAAAATCTTTTTTATATATATATAGAAAAAAACAAAGAAAAAAAAAGATGTTGGCAATAAGATAAACAAAAAAAGAGAGGAGAAAACCTTTTCTTTTCATTTTCCTCCATAACCACAAGGAAGCCTTTTCTTCCCCTCTTCCTCCACAATTACAATCCTTTTTCTTTATCTATTCTCGTTGAATTTTGATCAAACTAACAACCTCAAACCTAATAACAAATCAAATAAATCACTAGAAATCACATTCTTCAGAAAACAAAAATAACAATAATTTCTTAGACTATCACAAAAATAACCACTATCCTTTCTCTCTCTCTCTCTCTCTCTCCATGTTGCTCCACTACCTTCATCTTCTCCAAACGACGATCTCTTTCACTTTCTTAGCGCACACATCCATTACTCTTGTTCTATTACCCAATAAAATAACCTCCAAATCCACCACCCAACACATCATCAATTTTTTTTTCAATCCAAAATCATAACCTTAATTTCATTAAAAAAATATCTCAATTAAACTCGATAATACAACTAAAATCTAACCAAACCATTCCAAAATAAACAAAGAACAACCAGCTTCCATATCCACCTAAAATATCATTATTTTTATGTGATTTTGCATGTACATTCTTAGAATATAAAGAGCATGTGCCTTTTATATTTATCATAACCTAGTAATTCAATACATGATAAGCACATGTTAACATTATTCTGTATTGTTTGATTTATTTTTAATAGTTATAGTGGATCAATTCCATATTTAAAAGCTAATTTGTTTGAATACTTGTATGTTAACATTGATGTATGAATGATTTAATGTGAATTGATTTTTTATTTGCACATGTGTTAATATAATTTAGGTGATATTTTGTTAAATTATATGATTTTTATACATGTTGATTTATTGATATATATTTGTATTTATCTGTCTAGCTTAGGTGATTTATAGTTTCTTAGCATGATTTTATTGATTTTGCATGGATGTGATTAAATATGTGTGGAGAATTTATGTTGGTAAGCATTTGATGCTCAACACGTTTAAATGTAGTTTTCTTTTTTTATTCAGAACACTGGAATATTCAATGATTTTTTTTTAAATATGGTAGGAATATTTTGAGTATATATAATATTTTAAGTGTGTGTGTATTATTAGTAGATCACTGAATATGTGTTATCAATTAGATGTCATTTTTTTTATAATTTTTTTTTGTAATTTAGGTTCAACTCAAGGTAATACAATCACTTGACGAGTTATTTTTTTGAAAGTTAAATAAAAAATATCTTGTTTTCCAAAAATACATACATATATTATTTCTTTTAAAAATATGAATTTGATATATGAGATGAAAGGTTCCTTTTTGATTTACTTTTCTTTCATATAATAAACCATTATTTTACTATCATAGATACTGAGAATATTCATTTTAAAAAAATACCAATGAATTTATCTTTGTTTGTTAATATTTTATTTTATTGATGTTATTATGTGCATTTCTTAAGATTTTTTTTTATATGTCTCGAATATTATCCCATCATCGTAAAAGAATTTAGATAAGGTCAGTATGACCCTAAAAAGGCCTATTGAGTATTAGTAATGGTCTTTGAGCACATGTTAGGCATGACCTAAAAACGAGTTTAAAATCTAATTTGTCTCTTATTATTCCACTGGGTTCAATTGTTATATTTTTAAAGAGAGAATTGAGCTTTATTATATTATTATGAGGATCAAATTCTAAATCACTATATTAAGTTTAATGATCTTTTTTAACCAAATATATATATATATATTCGTTTCACCTAATTTTAATAAAAAAACATAATTATTTCTATCATTAAAAACCTTAATTATAAAACTCAGCTTCAAGGTTGACCTGGAATAATATTAAGTTCCAATTCAGTTGGGTTGACTTAAGTCAACATGGAAAATAAAAAAAAACCCTTTTTTTCTACATTATCTTCCTATATAAGCACCTTCAATGTTTTATTGCACTTGATTATTCTCTCTCTCTCTCTCTTTCTCCTATCTCTTTAAATTTTATAATTCCTCTATTTCTCACTATAAATCCAATCCTTTATATATAAAAAAATCTTTTTCATTTCACTCTATTTTTTTTTATATAAATTTTGTTATATATCAATATAAAGTGCTAATTTTCATTAAAAATGAGTCATTACCACTCAAATCATTTTGATGAAGAATAAGTCAATCCTTTCACATTATGTTGATATTACACGTATCATATCTAATAAATCTTTGTATAATTTACATATGAATATTGTTCACTTATTTCTTCTATAATTTTGAATAAGAGATATGTAGTCTTTAAGACAGGTTTCATATAATAATAATAATAATAATAATAATAATAAATTAAAAATAAACATGATTAGGGTTGTTCACTCATAATGATGAGGAGAAACCAAGATAAATTAAATAATAAAAAATAAATGTTAAATAATATATCTAAAAAACAAATGAATATTAAAAAGTCATTGTCTAAACTTAGTTCAAGATATTTATGTCACTTAGATCTCATTCCAAATAAATGAGAGTACAATCTTCATTAAAAAAATATTGTAAGTGAATCTTAGATACTATGGTGTAGATAAACATTAACATAACCTTATTTATGTACCATTTCTAAGATCTAGATTAGATTAAATGAGTCTAATATAAGCAGATTGGTTATTCATTGAAATGACTTAATCGACTATTAATTATATATATAGGAGTTACTAGTTATAAATGTGTTAATTCATTAAGTATTATATATATATATATATATATATAAAAACTCAAGAGTGATAAAGATAAACAAGACCTTACAATAATTAGACTTGAACATCTACCTGGGGTTCAACTCACTTAGTTGATTAATTATCACTAATATAAATAGATTATTAATAGATGATAGATCATTGAAAATAAAAGACAAGTTATAATAATGTTTTAGAATGATAGGGTTTTTTAATAATCATAATACTATGTCATTATTTTTTTTAATATAAGATATTTTCTCCCCTCTCAATAAAAACAAAAAATTCTCCTTCTTAAGGAAAAGGACACGGTCACTGTTATGTTAAATACAACATTTCAAATGATAATTTTTTTTTCAAATAATAATTTCTCAAGTAAGATCCATTAGTTCAATGATAATTTTCTATAAAAATAGCATTTTTTTACATGAGCCCACCAATTTGATAACAATTTTTTTTAGATGATTTTAATTTAAAAAAGAAGTCTATAGGGATGATGATAATTGTTTTTTTTTTTCAAATATTATCTTTATTCAAGGAAAGCCTTTTAATCTAATGACATCCTTCCATCCAAAGAAACTCCTTTTTTTTTTTTTACAAATTCACAATACAAAGTCAAATAAAAATATTATTTTTTATTTTGTACCATAAATATTGCAAAGAGGAAAAAGCTTTCATAGTTGATTTTTTACGCCACATTCAAAAAAATAATTAAAGAGTGAGATGATAATCAGATTAAGAAATCAAGACTAAAATAAAAAATACAGGAGTTTAAGTCCATCTCAAAAAAAAAAAACTATGGATTTAAAATAAAATAGGAAATCAAGAGGTTAAGAGATAAAATAGAGGAGAAAATATGAGCATTTAAAAAAATTTGAAAAAGAGCCTATTTCGAAGTAGAATTAGAAAGAATTGAGAAAAAAAAATTTAGAGTCAAATCAAAGCAAAGAAAAATGAAAAAAAAATAACAGAAAAGAATCATGTAAGAAAAAAAAAAGGAATCCTGACCCTTTCTTTTCTTTCATCATTTTCCTCTCTCTCCTACCCACCTACTAGCCTTTTTCTTTGGCTTTTTATAACTATAAATATATATTATTTGTTTTTTTAAAATATAAATTCAATCCATGAGTTCAAAGGTTTCTTTTTTATTTACTTCTTTTTCATACAATAAATTATTATCTTACTGGTAAAGTCAATTTTAAGGTGGGAATATTTTTTTTAAAAAAAATTATACTAATGAATTTATTTTTGTTTGTAAATATTTTTCCTTTTTATTGATGTCAATGTATGTTTTTTTTAAATAATTTTTTTTATGTAATTAAGATATTGTTCTATCGTTACTAATGAATTTAGTTTGAGTTAACATGACCCCCAAAAATACCTATTTAGTGTGAGTAATGGTTTGTAGACTTATTTTAAGCATTATTCAAGAAACAGGTTCAAAGTTTAATTTGTATTTATCATTTCAACACTTATCTTTTTATATTAGGATTGATCTTAATTATCAAGCAAACGTCTAAATTATTGTCTTTTAACTAATTATACACCTGTCAATTTAGGCTAATTTTAGCAAGAGCTTATTATAGGTAATGATAATTAGTAATAAGCATAATAAAATTTATTTTAGGTAAAATATTTTAGAATGATATTTATCTTTACTTTAGCATAAATAACTTTTTATCTAAAATTCCAAGACTAGTTAGATTTTATTTTTTATTTTTACTCTTAGTTCGTAAGATGTCCCATATATAAAAATATCCTTTATTGTTCAATATAAAAGTAATATAAAAATTTGTTTTCCATAAACGGCACAGTAAAATATATTCGTGGAAATCCAGGGCAAAAAAAATAATAATCTCCAGTCTCTGCTTCTTCGGGCGGATAAGGTATCACTGTGAGCCTGGCTTTATATGATTAGGTACTTTCTTTGAAGTGTGACCCAAATCCTTATTAGGTCGATGTGGTTGGCCCAAAGTTGTTCCGTCTGTGCCTAGTGAAGTCGAGAGCAGGCTTAATGTTATTGTGATCAAACTCGAACTCATGCTCAAACCCAAATTTGGACTGAACTTGCTGACCACAAAAATCATAACCTATCAGATAAGAAAGGTTAAATAGACACAATTTGGACAAATACCAATAGGCCCTAGGGGGGGGCGATTTGTCCTCAATAGGCCTTTCAAGAACCTGAAAGTGGTCTTGCAGTGGGACTATCATTGGAGTCTGGTGGCAGAGGCAGCTCCAGAACCTGAAAGTGGTCTTGCAGGGGGACTATCAATGGAGTCTGGTGGCAGAGGCAGCGCGCTACAGACAGAACATCTCGAGCCTGGTCTTTGGCTCGTTGCCTTTGTCTCACCCTACGTAAACCTAAGTGATATACTATAATACCATGTATTTCTTCCTTGACACATCAGATAATAACTAGGCTCCAACCAGACGAATTCTATGATCATTACAACGAAGGAAATGGCTAAACATAGATACTTTCCAGCTGAGTCCAGATTTCAAAGGCTCATAATAATTTGTGCAGGGGCATCAAATCAGAAATCTAGCTGTAGGTCGCTTTCCTTTGTGCATAAACTTATTTCTCAAATGGAAAATGCCAGTAGCATTATTATTTACTTTAGGGTTGCTGGTCTCGCTTCTTAGTAAAGACAATCAACTCACTGTCCATGATGGTACACGCACACTTTTGCATATTTTAAGACCATTATGACTTCCAAAAAATCATGCATGTGTCTGTCATTATATGTAGAGAATGAATTCATTATATATAGCTGGCCAGCAACATTAGACGGTAAATGGTCAAATTTAATTAGATGGGACATGATTAATTGGCCAACCAACTCTTCGTTACATCTAGAGAAGGCAGAGAGGACTTGCTGCTCTATTCTTGTATTGTTAGCCATCTTCATCTGGGAAAAATTTGGATAGCCTCCTAATTGTAGTATAACTATTTTATTAGTAGTTGTGATCATAACCCTATCTTCAATCTTCTTAACAGTTATAATCATGAAATTAATTTATCCTCGATAATTCACTATTAAAACAATCAGGATATTACAGTTGGGGAAATATAAATAAATGGCCGGACTATATATAGAGATCCTCCTAAACTGGTGCTTCTTACAATGATGTTCTTTAATATTGATCATAAATGGTAATAACAATGGAAACTGGTATGGATTACCATCTCCTTACTCTGATGTTAACAACAAATCAAAGGAAACTGTAACCCGTTTGTAGTCCCCATCTTTGCTTTAGCTTCATGACATTCTGAAGCCTCTCTTACTTCTCTTTTATCTTTGTTTCCTTTGGCCAATTCTCTAGTTTTGGACATTGTAACATCTTTATTAATAGAATTACTAGAACAAAATTCATAAAAAGTAAATAAACATAAAAATCTGAACGAGAAAGGTTGATTGTTGTTCTTTGTATCTTCATTTAATATCTACCATCTTTTATATTAAGGCTTGCCAGTTATAAAACCTTGGAAAATGCTAAACTATAATACATTTTATGTTTCATGTTGATCACCAATGGAGACTAATCACTTCTACGATAGTTGACCAGGTCATGAGATAAATAATCCAGTGGTTCTATAAATGTTACTAAGTAAGGATTAGGCTCTGCATGTAACAACCAGTTGAAATATTTTATAGGCCACACACACACACACACACAAAGTCATGGATACGGTTGTGTGTGCGTGTATATATAACATATATCTGCATCATCATGGACTACAATGTATGCATTCTTACATCTTAAAATCTTTGCTGCTGTCACCATCAAAGAAATATAGTATGTCCACGGTGTTGCACGAGTATAGTAATATGGCCTTTCTTTGTTATCTTGTGTCAACACCAACTTTCCCTCCTACATGCCTCAATAATGCAAGATCATCGCACGTCCTTAACCAAAATAAGCTAAGAAGAACCAAACTGCTAGCTGTCTAAGCAATACTTCATACGGTAAGATATCAGTTTGAGTGACAACAGAGAGTATGTACCAAGCTAGTTCCCTTTACTGAAGGACAAACACAAGAACACTATCAAAAGACAATCAAAGTAGAATTTCAAGCAACAATTCAAGTACTTGTATAGTGGAAGTTCCTTCTTTGGATTATTTTATTCTTTCCCTTCTTTTCTTTTTGTGGATGAAATATGGGTTGTTAATGAATTTCCTCATGTAGTCATGTTCTTGAACATAATTTGTAAGCCTTAATTTGTTTGCATATTGAGCACATCCCATATATCTTGGACAACACAATGAAAAGAAGAAACATTATCAGTACAAAGGGAAATAGAAAATGCTCAGTGCAATATTGCTGGCTACCAATAATTAAGTTTTAGAAACTTGTGCAACATTTCCGGAATCTTGCTCATCATTTTAATGTAAATTAAAACTAAGACTAGCTAGTAGAGGCTAGGGAAGCGAAAATTTTGATTGATTTAATAAATATGGTTCATCTGTACATGCCTTGCTACCTATTAGCACCTCCTGATTTTTTTTTATTGTAGAGTCTTGCAAGGGAAAAAGAAAAAAGAAGAAGAAGAAGAAATAAGAAATAGAAGATCTAGAATTTATAGAAAGTAGCTACTTTTCCATCGCTGTTCCTATTTACCATTGACTAGCTCAGTAACATTAGCAAGAGTTCTCATGACATCAACCTGAGCTCGAAGTGATTCTATGTAGTCTAGGGTTTCTTCAATCAGAGAGATATCATCCATAAATTCCCCTCCAGGTACAAGACTCTTCAATACTTGTGCTTTTCTATTTACCATCCTTTTAGCAATAGATTTCGCAAGAACAACTTGCGGTTCACTCTTTCTTACTCTTTTAATGCAGCAACTCCTCTTCAAGATTTTCTTGCATCTAACCCTCTTGTTGTCCATGACCAATCCAGTTGACGCTTTCTTTAGCCTCTCACTCTCAGGAGCTAATAGGTGCTGAACAAGGACTTTATTATCATCATGTTTTGAAGCATTGGCAATGAGTGCACGACTCCAACAAGTCCTTCCGTCTCTAGCAGAAGCTAATGCAATGTCTGCTGATAGCTGTATTGCCTTCTTTCTCTCCAAGATGCTCATGTTCTGCTTCCCAGAACCACATATTTGGAGACCCAATATCCATTTCTTGAGAAATTGTTGCTTGAGTGAACGAGGATCGCACATTCTGCATAAGATAAGACAGCACAAGAAGAATTTGAAAGAGATGTGAGCACAGGAAAAGAAATGTTATAAGCTCAGCTGCTAGTTTGGTCAGTTAGCTGGCTTTATACTTTTCTTAATATTTTCTTCCAACAATTTTTCTCAACCAAAGAGAGGATCCATAGCATATAATTGAAGAAGTAAATATATTCCCAAACCAAGAAATTAAGGAAAAATGGGAAAAGATTTAAAGAGCGAGTGAGTATAAGTTAATAAGATCTAAGGAGTCATGAGATGGTGAAGGTGGACAATTATTTCAAAAAATAAGACGACGGCAAGTTATTTATGCACTTTCAGGGATCTATCTAGTCATGGGAACTGCATGATGCATTGTTGGAGCAAGATATATAATGATGTGAAGCATACCTTTGTTCTGTAGAACAAGAGCACAGAAAATCATGAGAAGTAAGTAAGACAAGTTGCAGAACGATGCAATTCTACGATCCAAGAAAGTTTGTCTCAGAATCCTAGAATGATGTAAGAGAGAGAGAATGAGAAGGAAGAAGAACGTGACGGAAGAAGAAAGTGAAGCCACCCCATTTATTTGCTCAAAGGAAAAGCAGCAGTGGGCCTTTCAGAGAGAAAGACACAGCACATGCAGGCACATGGTGTCCATGGCCCACCACACAAACCCTAGAACTGGAAGATGTGAAAAAAGAAATTGGCCCTAAGATATAAATTAGTCCCTATAGTCTTGTAAAGTTAATTGGATAATCCCCCTGGTCTTACGAACCATTATCAGTCCCTATATTCTTAAATCTATTTTTAACTTGACCCTTTTCACTCATTTCATGTTATTTCTTTCTTTTCTTTTCCTTTTTTTTAAAAAAAAAGAAAAAAAAAGATAATATAGAAAGAAAATAAGGGATGAAACGTGGACATATTAAAACATGGGATTTCTTAAGCTACCAAATTTGTACAAGAAGTATGAATAAAAAAGACAAAGGAGAAAGGAGTTAGACAAACAAGTCTTTATTATGCTTAGCAGAAAATATTGTTTCTAGACTGGCATTGGAATATGTATTCATACGAAGTACTTATCTTAATATCTAGGATTCAGAAAGGAAAGGAGTACTTCGGACAAAGATTGAGTAAAAAGCATTTGGAATTCATGAGTTGTCCTTCAAGACTTTATACAAAATTAAGATCATCCCAAAGTGTATGTAAAAATCGTTTTGTATTTCTATTTTCTTTACATAGCATTCGGATGCTTTATGATCTTGAATTAAACAGAAATTAAGCATTTTCCTATTCCCAATTACTATTTTAAAATTCCTAATTACGTATAAGAATTCCCAATTAACATTCAGAATTACGAAGTTTTAAGCTGGACCTTTCAACTACGTTAATAATTTCAAAGCTCTTTTGCAGGTCTGTCCAAGCTAGCTTGGACTTGTTCCACTACAAAATATGTGATATGAAATAGTGTATATTAATTATAGAAATCTCAGTAATGTTGCAAGAATACGTTGGACCAGTCAAATAAAATTAAGCATTAGAATTATTATTATTATTATAAATATTTATATTAGTTTCCATGTATTTGAGTAATTTTTTAAGATTTTAAAATTAATGATTAAACAAATCTTTAATTATCCTAAAATTTATAACACTCAAATTAAAAAATTTTAAAGAACAAACCAACTAATCAAACTATATTTCTTAAAGTTTATTGCTATTATTATTTCAATTTTTGGGCTTCGAGATCCCTGGAATTGCACTGCGCGCGAGGACGTTGATTCGGGGGGGAGAATTGGCATGATCCGGAAAACATGGCAATGCTGATAGGGAGAAAACTGAAAAGGACCCACATAAGAGAAATTTTATAGCATGGGGTTCGGCTATGGACAGAGAATAGAGAGAGAATAAATTTCTCACATGGTCTCCACATGGGATTTTAAAAGGATGGTCTTGTGTAGGCTCACTCAAAGTACAATCTTTTTTCAATGATTAAATACACATATATACATATACATACATACATACGTATAGACATATTCACGATTTGGTATGGTTCGGTCCATTTTGGGCCAAAAAATCTAACCAAACTAAAGGTTCTTTGAGGCTTCGTAAACAAATGTTTTGTACTGGATTTTCTAAACCAAACCATGTCAACTCCCTCCAACTTATACCGCTGAAACTCGTTAACTTCAAATAAAAATGTAAAACTTGAGCTCCATTTAGCCTTTTAATGTCTATATATTTAGCAAGCTATGTATTTGTCCATCTTTCAATAACCAAGATTCTGAATATTAGTATCATCACAATGATCAAAGGTTCGAGCTTTTTAAATCCTTAACTACTTTAAGCAAACATTCAAATTAGTTAACCATTTGCTAATAAATGCGTAGAGAGTGAACACCCCTATCTGTGAAGGCTACTGTTACAATCTTTATCAGGGTGTTATGTCACCAGCTAGAAACCACACTAAAAAATTACATTGCCTTTCATTGCTTTTGTTGCTATGATTTCCATGTTCCGAAAACATCTGTTAGCTTTAAGAGTAAAATCACAAGGCTTCAGAAAGTGGAGGCTCTTGTTTTGATCTTTTCTCATAGCAGTCATTGGAAGGAGGCTTCCTGTACGTAGCCACACGAACTCCATTAAGTGTAACTTCTGTTAGTTCAGTCATGGCTGCAAACAATTCCATAAAAGGCACAATGCGTTAGAATCAATCAACTGTCTAAAAAATTATTACATTTTTGGTTTTTTAAAAATAACCCACCTTGCCAGATTCCAACATCTTCAGCTAGTTTCTGATTAACAGGAGGGGCCGACCACACAAAGAAGCCACCAGGTGGCAACTCACGATTCAGCTCCAGAAGAAGTTTACCACCTGCATATGTCAATTGCTAAGATAAAACAAACTTATATTCTATATTACTATCTTTATTTTGTTAATTAAAACCAAGAAATCCCAATTAAGATAGTTTCACTGGCACTGAATCTTTTCATTAGTCACTATATAGCAAGAAATCAGGATTTGAAATCGTGCTATGATTTTCTGAACATTAGAAAGAGATTGGCAGATCCAGCAAGTCAAAGATTGTAGCCAACAAAAATTAAAAGTTTGGATGAGCTTAAACCTATATGAGGAAATACAAATTAACTGCATACCTTTAATATGCCACGGTACTCTACAACATGCACAATGGAAAACATCAAATACCTTCCCTTCCCTGGGTTGGGAAGCCTCTTCATTCCCATCATAGAAGATATAGCTAGGATTCCTCTTCCAAGAGCAAATTGTATTTGAGCTTCGTGCTCATCTTTAGGAGTGGCTTTTGATACACTTTGATGTGTAAATATGTATTATTTTAAGGAAAAAAAAAACAATGATATCTTAGAGAAAAAATCTGAAAATAAATATATAATAAAAAATGAAAATATAAATCCAGAACTTGAAAAATTCATGGGATATCATATACCTAATGAGTCTTATCATTTTGAGGAGAAGATAGATTATAATATAATTTTATCCTGATAGTATCAATGAGAAAAAATATCCCTGACATATGTATTAATGAGAGATAAATATTTTTTACATAAAAATTAATATGATGAAAATATAATAGATTATTGAAAGACTTTTTATATACTATCACTTATATAACATTAATATTAATCAAAATATTATAGATTTTTATACACTTAAGGATATAAGAAAGGTAAGATTCAAAATGTAATTGAGTTTATAGAGGTTAGCTTCTCTCCTAAGCTAAACCCATGGCATTGATCTATTCTCCAGTGTTAGGCTATTTCCAAGGTTAAACCCATGATGTTGAGCTCTTTCTTAAGCTAAACTCATAAGCCTAAGTTGAGTTCATGAGTTAAGTTCTTCTTAAAACTAAACCCATAAAAGTTAGGGGTGGAGCTTGAACAAGTTGCTTGAGATCATGGGTTTTTAAGTATTTGATAGTTTTTTAAACCTATTAAATTTTTGATAAAATTTCATGTTTTAAAATAATACTATTTAGTTTCCAGAGTTGCAACATATATCTATAAATATATTATAAATATATTGTTGCTCTTTCAACTATTAATAGATTTGGAACTAGCTATTTGATATGGGCTTTAATACGGACCATATATATTTTATCCAACAAGAATATTTAAATATTTAGGCTTCTTCAATGTATTTTATTACATAAAACATTTTAAGTGTAAAAAAAAAAGTTTATTCAAGCATCTTTTTAAAATAATTAAGAACAATCCATGTAAAAATCAAAACTAAGAGATGTATATAAATAAGATATTTGATCTCGTAGTATGTAGTATGTAATATTTATCTAATTTACTAAATCTGTTTATTAAAATTAACTTTTTTTTTCAATCAAACATTAATAGAAAGATACATGTTCATGAAATTGACTAGATGAAATACAATTGTGTACATATTAAAAATATATCTAAAAATAAATAAATATTATTTAAAAATAAATTTTATCTATATAAAATATAAAAACAATTAAAGGTGAATCAAAATTATATCTTTAGAAATTAAATACATACAAAATAATTTTTTTAAAAAAAACTAAAACTCTACTAAGAAAGGCTAAATAAACAAAGAAAAAAATCACAGAGAATGAATATTAATTAAAATATAAATTTAAAAATATTTTGAAAAAAACATATTAAAAAAGGTATCATTTAAAATAAAAACCAAAATTAGAATAAAATAATAAGAAAAAGGCAATGATAGTCAAGGTCCCTCGAGTGTGTTTCAAAGAAATAATAATAAAAATGACTTGGGCTATAACCTTAATCTGGTTTAATAAGTTGATTTTATTTTCATTAGATAACAAAAAAAATAGTAAATGAATAAATATTGTTAAAAAAATAACAATAACTAGAAAAGAATATTTTAAAGTACAAAACTAAATAAAAATTAGATAAAAAAATAATTGGCTTGAGATAACATGATAAATGTGTAACATAGGTAATAAGGATGAAATTAGGTGGAAAAAATCAATTGCATAAAAGAATATAAAATATAAAATATTAATTAAATGTATGAGTATGAAAATCAAAATTAAAAATAAATTAGAGTGCAACCCAAAATATTTGATTGGGGGATTAAATTGAAAACAAAATTAACTTTAATAAAGGGAAAACAATTAAAATAATAAGAACCAAGTTGAAAAAAATAATACACCATAAATTTGAATTGAATGATAAAATTAAAAATCAATAAAACATTTACAAAAGAGTCAAGGAAAAAAATTAGTACGTAAAAGAATAAGAACTAAATTGAAAAAATATTATATGAAAAATTGAATTTGAAGGACTAAATTGAAAAAAAAATAAAAAAAAATTAAAAATTAAAAGAATAAAGATTAAAATTGAAATAAAAAAATAAAAAGAGTCAACATGTTATTTTTAGGGGAGGAGAGGGAAAAAGAAAAGAAAAAAAAGGTCTATCAATGATAAATCACCATACCTTAATCGACACATACCACACCACCAGAAATAAAACATTCACGTGCTTTTATTGTCTTCATAAATAACTTGACATTGTACCCATCACCTAAACAATGTAGACAGTTTTTGCTTGCTAGCATATGCATTGAACACCCCAATAACTTTTTTTTATTATTATTAATATTATATCTTTGATAAAAAATCAAATTACCCTTAATCCATAATGAGTATTACAATTTTTTTTTAATGTATTCGAATGATTTAACTGCATGGTTGTTAAATTCACGGATTGACTCGTAAAATTATATGGTTTTAGAATCAACATAGATATATCGTGTTAAATTGGGTAGAAAACTTGAAAATCAGCAAACTCGATTAAAATCAATTAAATTTGATGAACTCGGTAAACTCAAACCGAATTTGATAAAATTAACAAAAACTATTAACACTTCTAATTTTTTCACCTGTGCCTTTCCTGAAAACAGCTATTATTAACAAATCACGTGCTTTAGTTTCCATTGAGGCAGAAGAGAAAGTTAAATCAAAGTGATTTTTATTAAAAGAAAGTGGGGTGGAAGGAGGTGGAGGAGGACTGAATGAGAAGGAGGCATTAAAGAGTGCAACTTTTGTGAGATCTGAGGGTTTAGTGAAAATGACAACCAAGTAGTGAGCAAAAGCCATGAAAATGACACTGAGTTATCAGTCCTCACAAAGAAAGTGCAAGAGATGAGCTTGAAAGTGAGAGAGGAGAAGGAAAAAGAAAACTAATAATGATGATGATTTTAGAAATAGAGCGAGAGAGATTGTGATTGTCTAGGTGATACGAGTGGGACGACCATTTATCATGTTACTTTTTCTTTCTTTTTTAAGAATTCAAAATTATTTAAAAAAATTTAAATAAAAAAATCAAAAGCTTTTTTCAAATACAAAAATAAATAAACTTATTAAACCAATGCCAAGTTAATTTTTTCTTAACATTAAAAAAAAATATAATATCAATGATTTCAAATAAATAAATAAAATCTAAAACTAAGGTAATTGGAAAGGACCATTTATATAGTTAGAAAGACAATCAAAATAGCAAATTAAAAAACAATATAAAATAAGTATATTGTATTTATATTTAATATAAGTTTTAATTTACATGACACACCATATTGTTTGTTTTAAGTTTATTAATTGTTAATTAATAAAAATATATTTAAATTATACATGAATTTTTATTTGAATCATGTATTTAAAGATGTTTGAACTATGTAAATTTTTTATTTAATAATGTATTTTAAGATACTTGAATTATTTATATATAAAATTTTTTTTTATGATTTTACAATCCAAGTTTATTTTATATTTTCTGTATCATGTTAAAATATATTTTTAACAATTTTATTTAATTGTGCTTGAAAAGCAAAAAGGTTAAATTACCACTTATTCAAAGTGTGTATTACAAACTAATAGTAAGACGAACAAAAACCTTGCATGGAAGGTTTTTTTTTTATATAATTATAAGGGTAGTTAAGTAATTTAAGTATGCTTAAAAAGGTAAAATGTTAATAAACCCCCTACCTGCCAAATCATTATTGTTTGCTTCCAAGGTTATTTTAAACATTTTATTTTTTCTAAACAATTCAAAAAAACCACTATGATCTCACACAATTCAGCAATGAAACATATAAAAGATTGTTATACCCCTCAATGTAGTTAAAGGATGGTTTATAAAAGAGTAAAGTAGTTTTTTTATTTATTTATTATGGATTGTTATAATAGATATTCTATATGGTTTAGAGTTTTTTTTAATTGTATATTTTTTTTATTCAAATGTTAAGCTATATTTTGTTAAAAAAAGCTATATTTTGTTTTAAAAAAATCTTAATTTAAAATTTTTAAATTGTTAAGTGAAGTTTAAAGAATATTTTTATATTGCTTTTCAATACATTATTTTAAATAAAAAAAATTTAGACTTGAAATTAGTACATATCATCAATGCCTTGTGTTTAAGTTATTAATTTTAATAAGATTTAAACTCTAAAAGAAATCTATAACAACTCTTGATTTTATTATTTATACACTCACATTGTGGATTAACATAGTAACTTTAATTTTTCTTTTAACCCTTTAATTTTTTTATTTAGTCTTTCAACATTGTATTTATTAGATATTGATTTTCATAATTTGTTTCAGTTTATTTTCTATAAATTATTGTAGTCTTGAAAAAAATATATTGGTGTTGGATTAATGCTTGGTTTTACATGAAAAAAATGTTAATTTCAATGTTTGCAACAAATTAAAAATTAAAGAATTGAAAAAAAAAGAAATTAAAAATGGCAAACACTTTTATTTTTTGGAGGGGGTTTCCCCTTAGGGTTTTAGCAAAAAAAAATTTTCATCCCTTTATTTGCCATTAAATGTTTGAAAATTTTATTTTGTTTAATTTTTAGTCTTTATTATAAGAAATGAGAGAGAACTATTGTAAAAAACAATAGAGAAGGACAAAAAAGTTATTTGGTTTGTCAATTTTTGAAGAAAATAGTTAGATTTAATGTCAAAGTATTTCTCTTAACAAGAATAATATTATTAACTTTTGATTTATTATGAAAAGTAGATCATAGTGAGGGCAGTTTTTTTCCACTTTGATTTTTTTTTTGGACTTGTTTTTTATTTTTTAATTGATAAATTGGTTTTTTTAGGGGGCTTTAAGACTATTTAGTAGATGTTTTTAGTGAATGTGAGTTGAAAAATATATATTTAGGTAAAAAAATCTTTTTATGTTTTTTTAGTTACCTTTGTGTAATCAAAATCTAGACAGGAGAGTAAAATATTAATTTATTATTTATTTTTATATAAAAAAATATTGGATGAATGATGTGATATTTGCCTAACTTAAAAAAAAATAATAATTAAAGTCTAGATGCCTTGACTTAAGTTTGTAGGCCCATATATCTATGCTTATTAAGTTATTAAACTTGGATGGGTATATAATTTAGTAGCCACACATGCCTACAAGCTTCGCCCATTTTTTCTTCTTTGTTTCCCCAATAATTTAGATATTATTTCGTAAAATTAATTAATTGAAAATATATTTTGTATATTATTTTATTAAATCAATAAAAAGTGATTTTTTTATACAACCCATTATAATTTTTTTTCTTTTATTTTATTTGATTTTTTTTTTGTGAGTATCAATTTCTCTATCCTATTATGATAACTTTTGAAAAAAATATTAAGTTATTAAACTTGGATTGGTCTATAATTTAAATTAATAATTTGACATGTTAACTTGAATTAACCAAAATATTTTTGAGATTTTATCATTTCAATATTAAAAAAATAACTTCTTAAAATATTTTTTAAAATTAAGTAGATTTTTGACTAGTTTTCCAACCCATCTTTGAATTAGATATTTTTATTTGTGCTTGTCTCTAAACTTCATAACCTAGTAAATAATTAATGTTACAAAAAAAATATCAACATTTTTTTATGCAAATGTACTCATTAGATTTTGAATTTATAATTAATTTTTTTTATTTTTTTAAAATATCAGCAATACTTATATATATATATATATATTGCATCCAAATCTTTTTTTATTCCACCCGAAATTTACGCGGATAACTGATGCTTAGTACCCTGCTAAAAGAAAACGAAGGCGGCAAAGTAGAGGAAAAACCATACCGTCTTAGACAACATAGAATGCAGCAATAATCACCGTAGGATTTTATTAAATACAATAGGCCGGTTGTAAAATGTATACAAAGAGTTTATGTAGTATTCTAAATAAGAAATATTGATGGAAATTAAATATACTTACTTAATTATAGTCCACCTTTTTTATATATTTGCATTATAGACCCAATCTTAATTAATTTGTTTTATATTTTAATTTTTAATATAGATTACTGATCTTTCCACGTAAGACCCATTATTAATTAGAAAAACAGTAATTTTTAACAAAAGAAGGGGTAATATTCATGCCCTTAGGAATTATATAGAATGTCCTTTTTAAAAAAAATAAATTCTTTTTATGGGGTGGGACCAAAATGGGAGAATGATTGCTTTGTCATTTGGCTTACAGAGAAGAAAAATGAGAGACTGGAGAGGCGCATGCGTTTGCCCTTTGCCTTTGTTCCCCGGAAGTCCCTCACCGTGTCTTCCAAACAAACAGCTTATTCACTTTCCCTCTCTCTTTCTGTCTATCTTTCAGACAGACGCTCACACTTGTTGAGCTGAATGTGTAGCCTAGCTTAATTTGAGGGATTGCTTTATCGTGTGCACCAGTGGCAGTGGGCTCCAATGTCAGATAATAAAAACTACTACAATTCCACTTTGAAATCCTATTAATTTTTTTAAAAAAAATCTTGAATTTATCTTAGTGGTTGATTTTAAAATTTTTGAGGTGATTTATTATCTAATTCAAATTTAAAATTAAATTATATAGGAGCTATCACGATATGACCTTATTAATTTACCGGGTTCAAATGGCAACTCTACTGACCAATATAGAAAATATAAGGATGAAATTAAAAAATAAAATATGAAATTTATAGTATATAAATTCAAATCTAATTTTTGGCCTAACTCAAGGATAAATTGAGAGAAAATAGATGGAATTGACAAAAAAGAAAGAAAGAAAGAAAAGATCTCTACACCTGATTCCTTACCTAAATTAAGTTTAAAATTAAATAATATGAAAGTTGTTCTGAGGATAAATTTTTTTTAAAAGAATTAAATAAAAAAAAATTTCTTGACTCATCTTTTTATCTAGCATGGGTTTAAAATTAAATTATGCAGGAATTGCCCCAGCATAATTTGGTTGACTTATTATTCTAAAGATAATCTAAATAACTATTAAAAAAATATGAGGATAAATTGAGAAAAAAAGAGGGGAATAAAAAAAGCGCTGATTTGAAAAAGAGAAAGAGAGAGAAGAGCTTTATTGTTTACATAAATAATATAGGCTAATTCTTTTAGTAAAGAAAGGTAATTTCTAATCTTTTATAATTTTTTATTTTCTAATTTGGATATTATACATTTATTATTTATTCATATAAATTAAAAACATTCTTCAATGAAAAACCTTTCCTCAAAACTATATTGTTCTTTCTTTATTATTACATTATTTTCTTGTACTTGATATCAAAAGTATTGTCTTTGATTGCTTACTACAGGTTTGTTTGAGATTATAATAGTGGTTTAAATTGTTTTTTTGCATAAAAATACATCAAAATAATATATTTTTATATTTTTATATTAGCACATTAAAAAGATTTGAAAATATAAAAAAATATTTTTAGTATAAAATATTCAAAATTATTAGGAACGCGATTGACCATGTTGATATGGTGATAAGATTATAATAAAAAATCCTAACAATATTCTTGTATATAAAAAGTTAGTTGTATGATTATGTATGCGTATCTTCTTAAATGGAATTGATATAGAGTATGAACAAATTCAATGTGAGATTTTTAAAAAGAACATAACAATGGATTTTAAAGAAACTTATACATTTACATCATAAAATTATTCACAAAATAATACTGAATAAGGAACATGATCATCTAAAGTCAATAGTCATAGTGGCTTATTGAACAATATTGAATAAGAAACCTAATCATCCAGAGTCAATTGTCATAATCGATTGTTAGTCGAAACTTTAATAAGGGTAAATTAATTTACAATCTAAGTGAATATTTACCTCACTAAATCATGAAGCCTATCAAGATTGGTCATTTAGATTATAAAAGTATAGTTATGAAGTAATAGTTGTAAGATCACATACTAAAACTTGACATATTAAGTTTCGATGGTACTTGTTGATTAGATACCTAGAATGGTAGGATTCTAACAAGTCACCCAATAATTAAAATTTTAAACCAAATTACCATGCCTTTGTTGTTATAGTAAAAGAAGTTGTCATTGGACCTTTTTCTAAAGAATTCTCAACCTTCATCATGAATTTAGGTAAGCTAGGTAAAACTCTTAAAGTTTATGCATCTAATAATAATAATTATGAATGGATAATTGATTCAGGTGCTATAAGTTATTTAACCTATAATATTATATTGAAACTTGACATATTAAGTCATAATGTTATTCACCTTCGATGTTAAATTTGAACTTCCTCTCCAATATATGTATTATTTTGACAAGTCCATTTCAATGGGAGAATATGTGTGAATTACAACTCTATAGACACCTTGGATTTGCATAATTAATCATTTATATATTAGATTATTCAATTCATGCACTCTTATAATGAAGAACATATGAATGCCATCATTTATATCTTGCATTATTTAGATCTAAATCAATCACAAAATATGACTTTTATTAACCAAACTTTTTTTTTATCAAAAATTGATCAAAAACTATCATGCATATCTCATTTATCTCTCTTACACCTGAGCTTGATATATGTTATAAATTATACAAGATTGAATATTGTTGACTTGGTAAAAAAAAAAGTAGATCTACTGATAATTCATGGTGAGACAATTAAAAATCTATAAATATGGTACTCAAATATTTGATATATATTTTAGGCTATAAGTTGCACTATATTGGATATTGAGCAATACTTGAGGGTTATGATGATGCAAGTTGGATAGCTAACATTACGAACTCAAAATCCACTAGTTTATATATTTTCATACTAACTAGAGTAGTTGAGTATTGAAAACCATCTAATTAAACCTATATTGCAAGATCATTGATGAAACTAGATTTTATAACTTATGATAAAATTTCTTAAAAGATATTCAGAGTTTGTCAAAATTAGTATTAGTGATTTGTGTCCATTATGACAAC
The DNA here is from genome assembly GCA_015708895.1 of Populus ilicifolia. Taxonomy (NCBI): domain Eukaryota; kingdom Viridiplantae; phylum Streptophyta; class Magnoliopsida; order Malpighiales; family Salicaceae; genus Populus; species Populus ilicifolia. Next base: position 1,096,449 of record SRLM01000269.1, read on the forward strand.
CAATTTACAATTGGAATGGCACCAAGTAGCATGTATAATGATAAATTTAGATGTGTGTGTGTTTAATATCATTAAATTATTGTTCTTAATTGAAATTATTTTCATTGATTTTATGAGGTCAAAGAAAAATACTATAAATCCATTTCCTTAAAATTTAACGATAAAGTTTGTATATAGTTCATCAAAAAAATAGGCTTAAAACCTTTTAAAATGAAATATTATGATAATGGTAATTATACCTAGTTGACTAAAAATTTCAATATCTAGATTCAAAGAAAAAACTAAATCAAGTGACACTTTTAATGACATCAGGCAATAATAAATTTATGTTTATTTATATGATGAAAAAGAGTGTTATTTGCAGCGTGGTAAGGCTAAGTCATGGTTTTAATGATTTTTATATCAAGAATTTTCAAGTTAAGTATACATATAATACTTTTAATAAGAAATCAAAAATATATATGAGAGAAAAATATGATTATTTCTTTAAAAACATTGAAAAGCTAAATTCATTAAGTCATTCATCAACCCAAAGTTGTTCAATGCTAAAATGAATATAAATGTAAGAAGTAAAAAAATATTATCTTAAGAGAAATATGTGATATTATTATTTTAATTTATATAAAAAGCTGAATACTTTAAGATATAATTTTTATTAATTACTTTCTCTTTGATACAAATATCTATCAATTCACTATATAATTTTCATTATTGTAAAGATTGCTGGAAATTGATTTTGACATGGTTACAAGTGGAGTCCATTTATATTTAGATTTATTATTTTATTGAATAATATTCTCAAATATAAATATAAGTACGTTAATTAATATGAAACGATAACATTTTTAAAACTAATTATGGGTAAATGAAAAATTAATCTTAATTGTTTTTTAATGGAAAAATTTTGAAGTCCGAAAACCTTAATCTCATATTAGAAGATTTGAAGAGGCTTATATAGTTGCAAAAATTAAGCTGCACCAAAACTTTCTAAGATGAGAGATCTTAGATATTATGGGATATGGGTTAAAGTAGCAATCTCACACTCGTTTCGGCTTAGGATTTAATTTAGGTTAATTGCAAAATAATTTTTTAGCTAAGAATATTTTTTCCAACCTACAAGCAATTATTTGTCCAGAGTTATTGAATATGTCACGTTTTCAAACATGTCTTGTTTGATATGTTATCATCCTACTTGGTACCTAGAGAGTTTTGGTTAAAGTCTTAAACATCTTTGATGTCTAGATTAATGACTTAAATATTTTTAACATCTCAATATTTAAAATCTTAAATGTTTTTAATATTTTTTATTTAAAAGTATTAGAATGAATACTCTGAATCATAATTAATCCTTGCAACCCAGGTCCTTAGGGGATGGAGTGGCTACGTGGAGGCATAATAAGAAGTTTAGCAAGCTCTACCTTTTTTGCAATCCTTTTCATATTGTCTTCTTCTTGTCTTTTTTATTTATTTTTTCTGTTATATATGTATACAAGTTCTATAGCTTTAAGTTCAGTTGTTTTATGGAGATTATCAAGTTTTTTTTTTCAATTTATTAACCTTGAAAGGTAATTTTAAGGTAGTGTTGTTGGAATTTTTAAGAACTATTTGCTTTAAAATTGTTTATACCAAGTGACAAAAATATTAAAGGGTATAGAACCTCTTTATTTGCTTATTTTCATTCAAAATTCAGCAGCAATTAAATACCCTATTTACATTATTTTAAATTTATTACTTATTATAGATTTGTATGCTGTTTTTTTTTAATTATATATTAACCCTGCATGTTTTCACATTGCATTATACTAAACAATTAATTCTTACCAAGACAATATGCCTTCTTAATTAGGTAAGACTCCAATGTGATGCTTAACATAAAAAGTTAACAACCTTAGCAGAATCTTAATTCGAAAAATTTTAAATTGCAACTATTTAAATCTAAATTAATCATAAAATGTGACTCTTGTTAGCCTAACTTTTCGTATAAAAAATTTACCACATCCTATCATTTGTCCCTCGTATGCCTTTCTCACACGTGAACTCGCACACACACGCACGTGGTGGGTTCTTCCTTAATCTCTGAGTATTAATTAATAAGACCTCAGGGAGCATTATCTGCCTAGGATGTTTGCCTATATAAAGATTCCCAGCTCTTAATGCTCTCGCACATCTCCTTCCTTCATCCCTTGCCCTCTCTCTCTCAAAGAAAACACCCTCTCAAGGTCGCCCCCTCTCTCTGAGACACAAAATGAGAAAACGTTCTTGCAAATGGAGAAAGATGAAAAGGCCAAAACTTTCATCAATCAGGAACAGCCCTAGGACTGCTAGAGTTTCCATGCGGAAGAAACTGCATCAGCTCCACAGGATCATTCCAGGCTGTGAAGTTATGGACAATATGGAAACTTTATTCCAAATGACTGCAAACTACATCTTTGTACTGCAACTTAAAGTGAGCTTTCTCCAGAGTTTATGTGTTCTCTATGATGTCTAAGCTGAGAGATGCATACTCAGGCTTGTTCAAACTAGCTAGACCCTGCAAGGCAGTAATTCTATATGAAATTAAGTTGAATTCAAAGCAGGATATGCTTTAAGAATTCGTCTTTGTTTTCTTGATCTTGTACCTAAAAAGGATGTGCTTTGTGATTTATTTTAATATTGCAGGGTGATTAATAACGATATTTATGAATTGTTGTTATAGTTTGGTTCATTGGTTAGAATGGGAAGATTTTAACTGAGGACGCGTCAAGAACTACTCCATGAAGATTTTAATAAACTGTGGTTACAAAAATAAGATCTTGATTTTCTTCATTAATTCCCTCACTGGTACCAGTATTAGCCATTGTCAACTCTTATTTTTCTCTTAGTTCTAACAAGAGGTATAATAAATCTAATAATGATGCTTTAGGATATACAATAAAAAAAATACACTCGAATTATTGAACTATTACATTGGAGTGGTATCTCTCTCTCTCTCTCTCTCTCTCTCTCTCTCTTTCTTTCTGTTTTTTTTACACGGATCGATTCTTTACTTGATAGGTCACGGCTAGGTTGTATGATTGACAAACAATCAATGCTTTGACTCATTAGTAAAACATGTCGTGACACAGTCGTAAAATTATTGCATGGACAGTTTAATTGAGTGGTGTAGAGGACCTTATCGTTATGAATTGATTGATTTTAGGAGCAAGGAACTCAATTCTGATTGTTTTGTTCTATAGATCAAATTTATGAAAGAAATTTCTCGATGGTCCAAATTAATTTTGGTTGTCTTGTAAATTTGACATGCAGCAATTAATCATTGTGACATTTGTAGAAGTAATATCCCAGTAAACCTTCTTTCTTCTCTCTACCGAAAAACCCCCTAGATCTCCAAAAAGATTTTGCCCTTGTTGTCCATTTTATTTCATCACCGGCGACCGCAATCTTTTTGTTTTTCGTTTATTTTCTTCTCATCCTTCTTCTTTTTAATTAGAGACTTCGAAAAGTTCTAGATCTTTGTGTTTTTTATTTCTTTGTTCCAATAAAGATTTTATCTAAATTAAATCCTTAATTACATGTTTGTGGGTGGATCTAGATGAAGGTGTAGATCTGTATTCTCATGGGTTGATGTTGTTGGGGTTTGATCCTCTACTTATTTAGATTGTAGTTATCTTGAATAAAGATTTGATGATTGTTTTAAATTAGCTAAAACATTTTGATATTAAATGACGAGCAAGAATTTTCTTTATTACGAAGCATGGTAGTGCTATATGTTGCCTTTTTAATTTATGATAGCTTAAAGTAATATATGAATGTGGCATGCTGCATGTCTCTACAAAAGCATCCTAAGCTAGGAGTATGAAGAGGGTAGCTGGGCATTCATATAAAGAAATTTTTTTTTTTAAATAAACGTTCTCCTATTAATTGTGGTGTGCTAAATGCAACTCTGGATATAAAACAAAGCCAAACCAAGAAGACAGACGAGAGGCAATTTATTTATTTTTTTTAAAAAAAAAACCCTCTGTATTTCCCCACTCATCTAGCACACTCACTCATTTTCAAGAAAATTCTACCTTAGCCCCTCGCTCACTAAGAAAATTCTAAACAGGCCCTTCAAAATCTATAATCTTACTTTTCTACCTTCACTTTATTTATTTCTAGCTTTGTGTTGGGGTTGCACGGCACCCATAGCATAAGTAGTAGATCCACCCCATATATATAGAGAGAGATTACGGGAAAACTAGAAATTAATTACAAAATTGAAAGTACGTAGCCATATAACGTATTTATTTATATATTTAGGTAGAAAAAAGGTGTATAAAATCTTGTTTCTATTTATTTATTTCAAGAACACGTCTTCTCACTATCAAAGATGGACTATTTTTCGGTAACTTCAATCACCGTCACGAGGCTCGTACGTATACACAACCTTATTTGCAAATTTCTTTCTCATGAATCTAGCCAGGCTTGGCTCCAATAATTTGGTAGTGGCAGATGCATCGAACTTCGGTATGAAATTGAAAACCCTAAAGTTCTTTTTGGCCCTTTCTATTCAAGGTCAAAGAAACTTTTTAGCTAGCTTATCTCAACCTTCACACTTCGTGCACATGCCGTACACATGGGTTTTGATTTTCATGCCATCGATCAAAGTTTCAAAACTTGAATCGGTAATGTTTGATTGGCCTCTCAATTGATGGATCAGTTTCCTGGATTTGCAACTCACCAATCATCCAAATTACTCATACAATTGCCAATTTAATGTGTACACACACACTGGAATTGCCAATAAAGAGTGGTTTTGGATTTGAGCTGGAAAGGACCCAATTCCTACTTTGACAAAAAACATGTATTGGACCTCACTTAAATATGTAGTTACCAATTCAAACATCCGATAATCAATCTTTAAAAATAGGAATTGAGAATGACTATTAAATTTTAAATCGAGCTCTCAATATATATGACATTAAATCAACACAAGAAACAAAAATAAATAAACAATATACTAAGAGAACCAAATATCTATTCATCATTTTTAATATATGGAAAAAACACTACAAACAATTGTAATTTAATCTTTGATTTTGTTTGTTCTTTATGGTTTGATTGTTATCATAGTTAAGGTTGAATTTTTGTTTATTTCAATGCTAGATTTGGTTAATTTTTTGTATGTATTTAAGTTAGAAATTGTTGAGTTTTTAGTGACCGGTTCTTGCTCCAATCGTGTTGTGTGAGAATGATGATTATTGCTATTTTTATATGGGACCTATAAGGAAGAAAGGTAATTTTTATTCAACTAAGAAAAGACTAGTATGGTCCGAGAAAATCAGTGAAAGGAAAGCAGGGTTGCAATTGTTTATGTCGTGGTTATTGTGGAGGAGAGGAGCTTGTAAGGATTTATTGTGGTGGAAGAGACGAGTTTGTTAGGAAAAAAAAGAAGAAGATTGTTAGTCCCAACAAGGGAATTGATTAGGAGAAAAGAAGAATTACATCTATATGAAGAGATTGTCACTAAGTGTTTTAGTGTTTTTTCTTTTACTTTTGCTAGGGTTTTTTTTTTTCCTTTATCTCTATATTCTTTATATGTATCTCAAGTCTTTATTTATGATGATGAACCCCTAAGAAAATAAAACCTAGTGTAAATGGGACCTTAATTAAAACTAAATCAATTATAAAAACTAGAGTAAATGAGCATAACAAAGAAGTTGGCACATACAATGTAAGCTTTAGTGGGTAAAAGGCATACACGATGTTTAAGCGGTGCATGATGAGTCACTTGGTGGCCAACCAATAACTTCTATAGAGGTGTTGGAAGCTTTTATTTGCATTTTTCTTGGTGGTTCGACATATGTTGGTAGAAGCATGATAGTTGAGATCCAATAACCTTTTTTACTTCTCTTCGTGCTTTCCTCTTTCCCTTACTCAAGAATTATGTTAGAAGCCTGCTAAAATAAAAAAAAAGTATCATGTTATTTTTTTTATTAAATTTAATTTTTATTGTTTTGATTATTATTACTTTTAATTATTTTATTGATTGATTTTTTTTATTTTATCTCTTTGTATTTGATTTTATTTAATTTTTATATCAACTTTGATACTCAATCTTTTTATTATAATTTTTTAATTGAGTTATTTTTTTTATTTTCATCACTTTTTTTATTGATTTTTTTAATTTTACCCTCAATATTTTATTAATTCGGGATTTGACTTCATGAATTCTTCCTTTTATTTTGACTTATATAAGGTTAATTTTAATTTTATAATCTAGATTACGAGTTTTGAAGATTAGTCTGAGTTAACTTTTGTATTTTATGTTTTTTTTAATTTCACTATTTAACATTGGGTTAGTTGAAAATTGAGTTTTATAATATTTTTTTTATAAGATCATTCTGATTTTATATTTCATGTTGTAGGTTTAGCAGATTAACTCTAGTTGACTTAAATTATTTTTTTCATTTATTTTTTTTTAGTTCCAATATTCAACATTAAATTTTTAATATTTGAATTTTATTTAATCATATTATTAAACTAGTTAATTTTATCAAACCAAGTACATTCAATTATCAACTCTTTAATTTTTTGTCACTTCTTTAAAATTGCTATCATTATATATATATATATAAAGCCCGCGGCTTATCAGGCACCAATATACTGTAAGTTAAGATTATTGTATAATAATAATAATTAAAAAAAAACTTTTGAAAAGGAGCATGAAAGTGAAACCCTGGTGAAAAAAACAGGTTCCAGTACTCAAAAGCTAAGATAGAATGGCAAAGACGCCATCTCCTAGCTAGCGGAGGATGGTCTTAGGCTGGTCTAACTTTAATGCCTGTAACTTTGTATGAACTCATCCAAGATCAATGAACTGACAACTGATACGGACTCTATTTCCATTAATTTCTTTCTTTTACCCTAACGAGTTGCGTAAACTCCTAGAGCTGCAGTCCTGTATACATTAATTGTCAATTCAATTGAGCTACCTTATGTAACTTGCGTGGCTACTCTAATTTTTCTTCTTGGAAATTGACGTCTAAATATAAATAGAAATGTGCCAAATTTTATTTTTAAATTTTTTGTTTGGATCATGTTGATGTGAAAATAAATTTAAAAATTAAAAATTATTATTTTAAATAAAAAATACTTTAAAAATGACCACCATACTTTCAAATACCACAAAAAAAATTATATCATAAGCAGAATTCCCTTCTGATATTTATTAGTAATGAAAAAAAGAAGAAATGTCTTAGAATCACTAAAAAGTTAGCTCATCCACTTGAGGATATATATGAGTTAAATTTCTTAATTAGCTTATGTTATCTTCAAAATGGTGCCTTCTCCGATGCTATATATAGAGTGTTGAATATAAATACTACAGGCACTAGGTGAAGCATCCGGCCCTCCATATTGGATCTAATTAGAAAATTCCGATCATAATCGAAAAAATCCAGCCATGATCCTGCTCCCTTAACTAGTGAGCACACGATGTGATGACACTTTTTAAAATACATATTTTTACTGTAATTAAAATAGATACTAGTAAGAAAATATGATGATTAGAAATATAACTTAATGGAAATTACCTTTTTTTATTCATATAATTTTTGTGTTTGGACAATAGTATACCTTTTTATTATCAACATGGTTTATTGGATAAAAGATAATGACAATTAAAAGAGATATTTGTAAAATTAAATTCTAATAACTTGAATTTAAGGAAAAAATTATCTTTTTAATAAGAAAAAACTTCATTTTTTTAATAAATCAGCCAATGTATCATCTATATTTTAATTGATTTATTTATTTTCTTGAATAGACAAGATAATACATCATCTACTTACCAAATAATGCTTTGTCTTCGGGTGTAAATTTCAATCACCTCAGGTGACTAGAAATTTGGTGTCCAAGTTTTTGGAACGCTCAAGTCTAATTTTTTCAACTTGTTTTCATTTGAAATTGTCCAAAAGAAAATCATAGAAACCTCAAAATAATTGTTTCCAATCCAAAACAACAATTAATCACTTAAAAACAAAAAAACCAAAACGAGTTAAAAAAAAAAAACCTAGCTAGGCCTAAATTTACTTTTTTTGTTATATTTAGAGGACACAACCACCTCCATTGAATTCTCTTATCCAAGATAAATTATTGACATCAAGTTCATATTTCTTTATGATCATCATGTGATTGTATTTGTTTTGTTTTTTTTTTAAATTTTCTCTCTCCTATCATAAACCTAAGGACAGAAACATAGTGAAAATGAAGTTAGAGGACTGAAACAAACAAACCTATAACTACAAGGACCAAGTACAAAAAAATAAAAACGATTTTTTCCATGATTTATCAATAAAAAAAGGTTTAAGAAGAATCTTAGCTCAAAAAGTTAAGTTGTAGGGTTGAATTTGAGAAACAATTTTATATTACAATTTAACACCATTTTATTTTAAAGTTTTTTAAATTTAAAATTAGTGCAAATTTACTACAATCTTACACACTCGATTTGATTTCATTAATCTAATTAATACTAATGAAATAGGTAAAAATCATTTCATCTTTAAATTTTTGATATTATATTAAAAAATAATTTCAATCTAAATGCTTAGAAATTTAAATAAAGTATAGAATAATTTTATATTAATCTTTAGTAATAAAAACAGTTTGAGGAATTAATTTGTATAACTTGTAACGGAAATTGCTTGAAATTAAGATTGCAATATTTTAGAAATTAAATCCGTATGCGAGCATAAAGGGTCCTTTTCTAGTCATTGAAGATGACCAGTAAACCAGCCTAGCCTGGATAAAGATCGTCAGGGAGGGGGAGCCATCGCTGCTGCAGGGAGTGGTCGTTTTCCAGTAGAGAGCCGAATTAATGCCACACACGTGCATGGGTTGATAGGGGTCTTTAATTTATACGACATCTTCATGTTTTCATTCGGAATTTTCCAAAGAACACATCAATTCCATTTACTGTGCGGAGGACAGAAACTTTTGGTGGAGAGAACAACATCAACATGTGGGAAAACCATCTTCTCTTGCCATGACTTTTCTTTCTTCCTGTGATTACCATGCCGTAGGCACCATTTTGGTAACATATGGACTGCAAAACTATGCTGTATGATGCCCTGTCTCGAGCGTATCCCTTCTCTGAAGAAAAAACGTGTTGGGTTGTTTATCAAACCCTAATGAATATTTTCTACGGATCTCAACATCTAGTAATGATGCCACCCAATTCGTCGTGTGTTCTGATTCATCGATTCAACATCTTGTGGATATTTCAATCATGGCCTTGGCCAATAGTTTCCAGGGATCATGCTTCGTCTTTCAATGGTTATGGTTAGTATGATGCCACGTTGGTGTGCCTTTCCGGCGTCTGTGAAGCTGCCGCCCAAGCAACTGAGTCCCAGCAATATTCATGAATTCTTTCTTCTGTTTTTTCCAATCGCATCTCAGATTCTCAACAATAATTAAATGTAGTTAATAATGGACTGCTCGGTTGTTTACTTGAAAGTAAAATCCTTTAAAGATCTTTCCAATAAAATGGAATGAACTGAGAGGGAGGAGTTACAGCAAATGACATATATAAAACATTATAGACATTCTTTACATGCAAGTTTATGTTAAAAAATATGCGCAGACGTCTTTTTCTTCATTTCAAGAAAATCTAAACTGTTGAAATAAAAAAGCTACTCTACCACCAACAGTGCCCTTTCATTTTCAGCTTCGGGCTGCCGGGAGAGTGGTTGATGCGAAATAATTGCACAATAATACCTAATTTAAATCATGCAGGTCAGGCCGTGGTCGTCCTACAGTGAATGCTATCTTATGCATACACGTTTGCACTACCACAACTCTTAAAAAAACCACCATGGGCTTCACTCAACAGCATTGTTGAATTATATATTAAAACAAAGAAGCATGTGGGTACGTCTAGCTTATAGGAAAGCAATTTTCTGTTTGATTTTGTATTTAAAACTATATTTGAATATATTTTAAAAGTTTATTTTATTTGTAAAATATTAAATTAATATTTTTTTTAATATTGTTGGATTATTTTGATATGCTAGCATTAAAAATATATACAAATAAAAATTTAATATATTTTTAAATAAAAAATACTTTTTAAAAACTCTTTACGTTAGAATACCAAACACACATTTCATGTCAACAACTGGTCCCAGAGGGAAAATATCGGAAAACTGCTGGTCTTGGCTACTGAATTCCTAGCTAACAGTGATCCTCACAACTCTGAGTTTATGTGTGGATAGGAATAAAAGAAATAAGAAGTATATAATAATTTTAAATCAATTAAGGCTAGTAATAACATTATTTCTAATAAAATAAATGTAACTATGAAATTAATATTTTTTTATTAGTTTCATGATTTTAGAAAGAAATAATAAAATCTTGATGATAACATAAGACATTGACGTTGAAAGATCCTTATTTAAAAAGTTAGTAAGTTTATTTAACAGTCTGATGTGAATTTTTTTTATTTTTTAGAACTCAATAGAACCAAACTTCCATGTTATACCACAGTACCGTGTACCTAGCAATTATAAACCAGCAGCAGACGTACTGTAAATTTCAGTCTGCAGTTCAGCGCTGGAGATGGAGCCATGATGCTTACAGATAAATCCACAAGGAAAAAGCCATGAAAGAAAATAGCAATTGAACGAATATCCAGGAGGATAATCCACTGTAGTTGACCTCATGGAGAGGGAATTAAGGTAATTCGGCTTTCTGAAACTGACAAGACACAGATTTAACTCTTGATGTGCATCACCTTGCACTTATAATCATGTAATGATAATTCACTATCCTGTCAACAAAAAGTAACAATGTCTTAGTTCAATCGCGATACAGACGGCACAAATTAGGAAAAACAAAAACAGTGTTTAGATTTCTATCATTGTTATCCTATAAAGAAATGTTGCCTCTGCACCTTCTCTAATACCTAACCCTTGGTTCATTTTGCATCAAGTCTACAGCCAGTGGTACACAATTATGTAGGCCTGTAAACGCCAGGTATAATCAGATCAAATGGCATTTCAACTTTCCAAGACACATGTAGCTGGCCCCAGGATAATGAACACTTTGTGCCGTCTAATCTACTTAACTGTCACTGGTAGTTTAAGTTCTTAGAATTGTTCTAGTGATTTCCAATACAAACTTCCTTTCTCCATCAACAGAATGACATATTAACTGTTTGTCATGTTTAGTTGAGCAAATTGGACCTGAGATTTTGAAGGTCGGGACACTTGCAACTATGAAAACATCCACGGAAAACTCGAGCTCAACAAACTAAGAGTGTTATATGATAGAATTAAGTGCTCATTTCCGACAAGATGATGAAAACAAACCGAATCTTAAAACACAGTTCACGCTCTGCACACTCAACGCATGCATGGAAATCATACTGGTTGGATAAATTTTGATTTTTTTTGTTTAAAATTAATTTTTTTATGTTTTAGGATTATTTTAATATTCTGATATTAAAAACAAAATTTTAAAAAATAAAATAAAAATTATTTTAATGTATTATGATGTTAAATGCGTTGTATATTACCATGTTTTCTTGTCATTGGGTTAAATGCAAGAAACAATATGTCGACTAGCCTTGGCCACATATTATGATGTTAAATGCGCTGTATTCTTTTGCCAATAACTTTGAGAGACAATGTATATGCTTGCATCCCACCAGATAGTTTCATGTGCATAACCTCTTACAGTTGAATTTCAGTCCCGCCCACATTATTCTAAAAACTTCACACAAGAAACAGCATATAAGCCCTATATAACTGGATAGTGTTGAAAATCAGTTCTTTAAGACCAATTATCCTCGTTTTTTTCTAAATCAGAGGAAGCAGAGGCTGAAACCCAGAAAAATAACAAGAAAAATGCACGTGGCATAAGTAACCTGACAGAGAAGAGCGGCAACTTTGGGATACCATGTGCTTCACTGTTTCCTTGTGCACGAACTTCTGCTGGCCAGAAATGCATTTCTCAGGAAGCTCAGAGAATGGTTCTTCTACTGTTACATTTGATGTCTCAACAGTTGATTGATTATACTTCGTGGTTAATGTCCTGCTTGGAGCTTCCACAGTAATTTTTTTTAACGTACCTAGCATGTCCTGAAATTAAAACAACCTCAGAAATGACATAATAAATCATAACGCTCAGAAGTTTCAGTACAATCCTTAACAGCATCAATAATTTCTATGCTCCAAAGTGAAGGGATAAAAGAAGAAAAACAAATAAATGCATAAAGTAAGAAACAAGTATGAAGCCAAACAAAACGTGGTCCATGCAGCAAGAAAATCAAACCGAATCCATGGTTCAAACAAAACTGAAGTATCTTTCACTTGAAACCAAAGTTGCTTTAACTTCTATATAACTACCAACGCAAAACCAGAACTGAACCATCACATTATGATAACTAAATGTTATCCCCCCCCCCCCACCCCGTTAAGTTGATTACTTGTTTTTGAAGCTTCAGGCTATAACGAGAAAAAGAAAGAAATAAAATAATATTTCTGTTGGAAATAGTTAAAATAGTTACAGTTGGTTTTTTCTATTAATTTCTGTTACAAACGTTTCTTGCTAGTAATGATATTTGATGATGAATCTATAACACCTGCAACAAGGAAAGTATCTGTGATTAAAGATTCCTGGATAAAGCATAGAAGATTGGAACATTTGAATTTTGCTAGCATAAAGAAGATGCAGCAAATGGAGATAGTACGTGGACTTCTTATGTTGACAGAAGTGGAGGATGTGTATGCAAATTGTGTTTCAGGAAAACATCACAGGGAAAAATTTGATAAAGAATAAGCATGCAAGCTATCCACTGAAGCTAATACACATAGACTTGTGTGGACTAATGCAGAACGAATCAATTAGAGGAAACAGGTACTTCATCACATTCATTGATGACTTCTCAAGAATGTGCTGGGTATATTTCTTCAAAAATAAATCTGATACACTTAATGTGTTCAAGAAATTCAAAATCCTTGTTAAATTGCAAAATGGATATAAATTGAAGAAGCTAAGGAGTGATAGAGGTGGTGAATATACCTTAAATAAGTTTCAAGAATTCTATGCAAACCTAGAAACGGAGAGGCAACAAACAATTGCATACTCTTCTCAACAGGATAGAGTTACGAAGAGAAGAAACATGTACAAAACAATTTATAAGATGACGAAGTCCATGTTAACTAAGAAAGAAATGCTAGTGATTTACTAGGTAGAATTATGAATACAACCGTACACCTTTAGAACAGATGTTTTACAACATCTGTTATAAGAAAAACTCCATTTGAAGCATTCACAGGAAGGAAGCCAAGAGTCAAGCACTTGAAGATGTTTGGTTGCATATACTACACTTATGTTCCACCATCCCCGAGGCAAAACTTTGATAGTAAAGCTAGAAAGGGAGTTTTCGGGGGATATGGAAACTATGAAAAAGGATATAAAGTGTATGATTTGAAATCTGAGAAAATTATTCTTTAAAAAAGTGTGATCTTCAGTGATGATAAGTCATGGAGTTAGGGAAGAAATCAAATAAAACCAATGCCAATGCCTCACAACCTTGAAAGAGATGAAATTGAAGGTGGAAATTCTAAAGAACAGTATATTGCAACCTAACTTGATAATGTTGGATGTTCCCATCTAAACTCCACAATTGGCGAGTTACTTGAGACCATTGGAAGTGATAGCAATCAATAATTCACACCTAGCTCTACTCTAGTAAAATTAAAAACCTTGGTAGATACATATAAAAGGTGTCACATGTGCATCATAGAACTTGAGAATTATCAAGAAACAACTAGAGATAAAGCCTGGCAAGAAGCTATAAAGGAAGAATTGGAAATGATAAAGAAGAACAATACTTGGGAATTGGTGAAGAGACTAATTAACAAACTTGTTATAGGAGTGAAATGAGTGTACAAAACCAAACTTCATCTTGATGGAATAATATAAAAACATAAGGCTTAACTTGTAACAAAAGAATATGCATAGAAATCTGGAATTGATTACAATGAAACCTTTGAACCAATAACAAGATTAGATATAATTCGAACCCTTATTGCACTTGCAACACAAAAGGGGTGGAAGTTATTCTAATTGGATTTTAATTCAGCATTCCTAAATGGTGTACCTGAAGAATATATATATTGAGCAACTTAAGGGGTTTGAAGTAAAGGATACATGACACAAAATCTATAAATTAAGAAAAGCTTTATATAGATTAAAGTAAGCGCCAAACACCTGATCTATTGTATACTGTCATCTTGCTATCATGGTTCATGAATGTCTTACCAAAATTGATGTGAAAGCTACAAAAAAGATTCTAAGATATGTGTAAGGAACTCTTATCTATGACATTGAATATGTGAGAGATCAGTCGGCAACTTTTATTGGTGTGATACAGATTAGGCAAGAAGTGAAAATAATAGCAAAAACACCTCTAGCTATGCATTCAGTTTTGGAATTGAAGCATTCTCTTGGGCCTCTATGAAACAAAACATAGTGGCAGTATCAACTGCAGAAGCTGAGTATGTCTCAGCATCCGAAGTAACAACTCAGACTATTTGGTTAAGATTTGTTCTTGATGATTTTGGTCAAGTACAAGCTGAAGTAACACCTTTATTCCGTGATAACGTGATAGTAATTTCAATGGCAAAGAATCTTGTTTTTCATCAAAGAACCAAACACATAAACTAGAAGTATCATTTTATAAGATAAGCTTTGCAATAAGGAATGAAAAATATGCAATTTTGCAGAAGCGACTAACAATTCACAAATATCTTTACGAAAGCATTGTCTAAAGACAGATTTAAGAAACTAAGATTAAAATTTGGAATTAAACTAGTAAGTAGCTTAGGAGAGACTATTGAAAGTTAAGCCTTAAAAGTAAATCCTGCAGGCTATAATGAAAAGAATGAAGAATGAAGAAATGGAAGAATATTTATGTTAAAACAATTATAGTTGGTTTTTTCTGTTAATTTATGTTATAACCTTTTTTTGCATAGGTGTAAGAATCATAGCTCTCAATCATTGGATGGTAGGAGATGATTTAATTTCTAAATTTTAGGATTCTGTTATTAACTACATGTATGTAACGTGTATAAAAGGAGGATGTCTGTGCTGATAAATTTAGTCAAAAAAAATACAGGGATTCTTTTCATCCTCTCTTCAAAACTCTTCTTAAAACCTGAAAATGAAACACCCACCCCCCTGAAAAAGAAAAAAGAAAAAAAATCATCTGACCTCCTTCATCCTTATTCAAAGGATTTATAAACAAAAACCCAACGAATTTCAAACTCATAATTTCTAAGAAATAGCTTATCAAAAGCTATAATCTGATTCAGTCACTCACAACTAATAGTAGCCAATAGTAAAAGGAGCAAGCAATGGATGCTATATTTTAAGTACTGATTCAAATAAATGAAGCACAAGAACCAATGCTAGGGAAACCCGTGGTACCTTATTTTATTAATGCACTTTGAACCATGAAGTCTTTTCCAGAGCAGATACAACAGAACAGAAACAGAACCCATTTACATGATCAGAGACAAATAAAGCCCAGCACATATAAACCTACACGAATAGTTCATACGGTGAACAACAGGTTTAGCAACAGTGATGTCTTCCTGAGGCAGGGGATGCATTTTTCCCAACATACAAAGAATTTGTTGCCAGCCGTTTGAACTTCCCAACAGAAGTCAATGGCATTGCAGGTTTACTATCGGTTAGCAGCAGTATGAACAATAATTCAGCATTTAAGCTGCTCATGGATATAGATCACCTCTTAGGTTGCACAGTGGTTAAATATGAGCAGAGCCCTGTCCCCTTAGAGACATCTGATAAAATTGGAATGATCTGAGTAAGTTCATACATCACTAACATGATCCATCTACTCTTACTGCTTTGTACTAATTATAGAGATAAAGCAGGCAAAAGAGGCTGCATGATCACTGTTCAAGGGCGTTGTTATTTGAACATAATGCCAAAACATATGGAGTTGCACTAGCAGATATAAAATGAAAGAAAACATGCAACAAACACCATAATGTTCCATGGTCTGGAAGCTGGAGTAACTTGAACCATACACTAGCATATATTGATTTGAGATATGAAATTAGAAACAAAAAAATGGGTTAAGCTTTTGCTTCAAATAATTCTGTGATAAAAGTGTCATTGTGAATCACAAACACTCTACAACCACCTTGCATGTCCATATCAATTCTGTATCAGAATACCAATTTGAAGACGTTTGGAAGTCAACAGCTTCCCCAAAAGTGGAGGCTTTTCTATGATTAGCTGCACTTGAGAACCTTCAAACAAGGGAGCGTCTATGGCGCATTCGAGTTCTTGATTTTCCAGCAAGCCTCTGCTCTATTTGTGGGGAGTATCAGGAGACGGTGGCCCATCTTTTCCTTCACTACCAACAGGTCTTGCAGCTGTGGTCAAGATTTTTCAATTGGTGGGGATGCTCGTGGGTGAGTCTAGAACAGTGGATGGCCTATTTCAGCAGTGGAGTATGCATGCTCATGGGAAAATGCACAAGAAAATGTGGCTCTTGGTTCAACTTTCAGCATTTTGGTCCATTCGGTTGCCAAGGAATGCCAAGGTTTTCAATGAAAAATCCATTGATTGGGATTATTTGCTCTTCTTAACTCTCCTTAGTGTTGTTAAATGAGCTAAGTGGTGTCGAGATGAAAGGAGAAAACATGTAAGAATCAAATTTCATGAAGTCCACAATTTTGTCGAGGAACCTGTTCTTGTTTTTCTTAATGGGATTGCTCTTCTTTTGAACACCTAATTACACTCTCTTCTCCATCTCTACTTGATCCACTCGGAATTCTGAAAACAGAAACAAACATAGAATTCATCACTCTTTCAATTAGGCCAAATTACATAATCAACTTTTCAAATTCTTAGGCTCCGATCCCATAAAAAACGTAAAAGAGAAGTCACCATGAGCGTAATGATGTCAAGTTGTAAGTACGAAGAGAAATAAAAGCATTTACGAAAGCAAAGAAGAAAAATTAACTGGGAAAGAAACCCTGTAACAAATCATCTAAAAATAAAGCACAAAAATAAATGCAGAATCGGACAAATCGTCAGAAATCAAATCACAGTTACAAACAAAAAGAAAACACAAGCTGATGAATCGATATCGATCATCTATGTATGTTAATATAATCAATTAAAGATTCTAAACAGAATAAAGAAAGAAAGACAGTACAGACAGAGACATTTTACCTCAAAGCCAACGATTTTTTTGGGAAGGCTGGAAAGAGAAAGCAGTTAGTCTTGAAAGCCAACTATTGTTTTCTGGTTATCTTTGATGGGTTTGCTGACATGTTCTTGTTTTGAACTCCTAAGAAGACTCTCTTCCGAGGCCTGTGTGCGTGTGTGGTCTTAAAGGAAACACTTCAGAACAGAGAGCAGAGAAAGGGAGGCAAAATCAACAAACAAGGCTTTCCTTGCTTCTTTTGGCGGTTGGGATCGTTAAGAAATACGTGGCACGTAATGAGAGTGGCTACCTGTCTTTGCGGATATTAAGGATTTCGTAGCTGGAGAGCCACGTGGGATTAAATGTCCTATTAGTATGAATCTGACCGCATCACATAAGGCAATATTTTATTTTTTTTAAATTATGAGTGTTTGAATTTATTTTTTTTTTAATCATATTGTTAAATTGCTAATTTGAAACCATGGTTTAAAGGGTGGGTTCTACCAAAATTGGGAGGTCACGTGAAGCACCTTGAAAGTGTTTTTTCTAAGCTCAGATTTTAGTTTTATTTTATTTACCAACAAAATACTAATAAAAAAAAAGAGATAACAATTGATAATAACCAAATCAAAATAACCATTATATTCTTTTATCATATTTGTTTGCAAAACTCAACCTACTTGCATTCCCCATTCCGTGGATAAACTCGTTAATTTAATTGTCAATTATCTTAACTAATTGTTGTAAGTAAACAATTATTTTGTTTATTTTAAATATTTTGTTCTTGTTTTAATATTGAAATGATCACCGTTCTTTTCTATCTTTTTAAAATCAACAACAATTTATTATATATTTGAGTTTTTTTTATATATACTTGCAAGTTTGTTAGCTGTTTATAGTGACACCTTTTACTTTTTATGATGGCAAAAATAAAAACAATTCCTTATTGTTTTCTGTGATAGAGCAAGAAGAGAACCAACAAAAAACTTTCATAGAAACAGTAGAGAAGGTGTTTCAAAGTTGGTAATCTATTTTTTTCACAAAACCTTAACTTATACTTATAATTTTACTAAATTCAAACATATGATATTACTTATATGATATTACTTATTGATTAGTTTATTTTAAATTTTAGACTTTTAAATAGTTTAATTTAGATTTTATGTTTTAACACTAACATTCATTCTTTCTGCTTGCTAAGACTAAATATAGTTATTGATTGCTTGAAGTTCAAGTGGTTTTTTTTTAGGATTTTTCCCTGCTTGTTAATGCCTTATTATATATCTTTCTTAATAATAAATCTATTTTATTTTATTTCTTAACACTACTTCTTGAAATGCATTTCCATCAAAATCAATGATAGACCATCCATTTTATCAAAAAGTTACAAAAGGTTTAAGGATTGCCAAAAGAATCGGAAGTGAAATAGTCCATTGAAAATTGATCTTTTTATTGCTAATGCAATCAATGATAAAATAAAAAAAATATTTAAAAATTTAAAAATATCTTTGATAATTTTATTGGTATTAATGATGTGTCAAAATTTCTAATAGAATTTATTCTTATGTTTAACATCTTGTTAAAGTTAACAACCGTTAACGGTTAAAGACAAAACATAATTATATCAACATTTAGAAATTACAAATTATTAAATACTTACAAATGTTTTAAACCACTTAGTAAATTATTTATCTTGTAATTGGTAATTTTATTATTTAATAACATTTGAATTTTGAGATAATAATAATTGATAATTTTACCAATAAGGAAGTTAACTAAAGTTATTTTATAAGAGAATATAAGAGAAAAGTTTAAAAATATATATAGAATTATAAAATTTACTTACTCAATAAAAAGTATTGAATCATCACAACTAAACAATATTATATAATTATGTACTTGTCTGAATTCAATATTTGTCATAAATCTTTGATAATAATCATATGAAATGCAAATATATCAACAAATTTTCACTCTAAGGTAATTAACCATCATAATCATTACTTACTAAACAAAAGGTGTTAATTTATCACAACTAAATAACATGTAATTATATACTTATTTGAGTTTGATATTTGTTATAAATCTTCAATAATGGTCATTGAGATACAAAAATATCAATAAATTTTCACTTGAATGTAGTTTATCATCATTATCATTTTTTGAAACACAATTGATTCTTATTCTCGAAAGTTGCTCAAAAAATCTTGATATCTATTTAAAAATATAGGTCTCGAAAGATACAAAAATAACATGTATTTTGTTTTGTTTATCATCATTATCATTTTTTGAAACACAATTGATTCTTATTCTCGAAAGTTGCTCAAAAAATCTTGATATCTACATTCAATGTTATCTTGATATCACAACTAAATAACATGTAATTATATTTGCTCAATCCATTATCAATATGTATTTTGTTTTTAACTTTTTACTTAGACTGAGCAAATATTTGCATATAAGTAATTGAAGATGAATAATTAGATATTTTAAAAAAGACAATGGATAATTATTAAGGATATATATAATTCTTAATCTTTTAAATAGATACATTTATTTATATTATATAAGACCTCTAACTTTTACCTCTTACGCTACATGAATAGGTAAATGCTCAATTAAATCGAATAATGGAGTGAAGATTATTTCAAGTTTGTAAATTATATTGATAATGTTCTTTTCAAGTTGCTCTATATTTTAAATATGCAACATGTTTGAAAAAATATATTTAAAAAGGTGATTAATTTTTGTAAGTGTATTTGATATCTTTTTAGTAATAAATCTTTATAAGTAATTAGAATGAGTGTTTGTATAAACACATAACAATTATTACTCTTCATTTTATATAATTTGAATTCCCCCAAATTCATCAATATATCTATGTTTAAAGCATATTCATTAGAAAATCATAGACTCTTAAGTCATCTATAGATAAATAGTTGTGTATTTTTGTCTAATGCAATAGTATATTTAAAATTTGCAACATCGAACCCATCATTAACCAACTCTATATTCTTGTGGTCACAATATAAGGTTAAATTCATTCTCGCTTTTATATACTCTTTTGTTTTTCTTTTAATGTCCATGACCATATTAAAAATGTTGTTGAACATATTTTTCTTGATTTGCATAACATTTAAATTATAGCGGATAACATTGGTCTTTCATTAAAAAAACTCTTAAAATATACTTTGTTTTACCCAGTTATAGGTCATATCAGAACCAATAAACTTTTATTTACCAAAATAAAAACAAAATACAATGTTTATATAGTATGAAACTCCACCGTGCACATCTTCACCCAATAGTATTGGCATTTCACCCAATAGTATTGGCATTGCGATATTCATTTTAGCTTTACCTTTCAAAAAAATTTATATTATTTATGAATCTACAATAACTTGATAATAATATCTTCTGGTAAAAAAAAAAAGCTTTATAGCAAGATTAAAGTAAATGCTTTATTATTATTATCTATACAATAGGGCAGATTAGTCACCCACAGTCATGACAGTTTCGTTAATGAGATGATGAAGCCAAAAGATCTCATATCTACTTATAATTAATTTCTTAAATTTTTTTTTCTCGTAATATTATGCAGTGATAGTGAGAAAACTGGAATCGTCAACCTTGTCTCTCGCTATCATAGGTAATTGTTGCAGATCGTTCGGAGAATCTTCTTGTTTCGAAGCTCAATGGAGCTTTGGGGAAAACAATGGGTTTATATGCAATTGAACTTAATTTATGCTGTTGTGTTTCACAGGTCTGTCACTGGATGAGTTTTATCAAATCTCTGTGCAATTCAAGAGAAATGGAAAGCGAAGAGTGAAGGTGGCAAAATTTTCTTTTTTAAATACGATGGCAAAGTTATAATATTGAATGTAATAGCTATTTAGTTATTAATTAAAATATAATAACAAACTTATAAATTTTATTAACCAGATAAGATTAATGCTATATCATGAGTCAGACTAAATTATCTTCAATTAAAAAAAAATATTAAGACAATGCAAGCATTCCTGAATATACATGTATAAACATGTATGAGATTCATATCATTAAATAAACTCGATTGATCTAAATAATATTGATAAAAAAATAGAAATTTATTAAAATAAAAATAAAATTGGATGTAAAAAACAAATAAAAAGGATATATTTATATTTTGATAAGTAAAAATATATATATATATATATATATATTTATTGGCACCCAATCACTTCTCCTCCATACAAGAGCAGCACATATGGATAGATAAGTGAGAAGTTTCCAACACCACCTCACATGCCTCATAAGGGATGTGACTATCGCCTGCTTAATAGTTTGAGCAATGCACATATTAATAATTTTTTAAAATTAATATTTATATTTATTAAAATATCAAATCACTCTAACTTAATCAAAAGATTAAATCACTCTAATTAACTTGTTAACAACTAAAAGACCTGCTTTGAGAATAATAATAAAAAAGCCTTAGATGCAATCATGATAATTTTTGTTTTTAAAAATAATATAAATTTTATACTATTTTTTTAACATGTAAGAAGGTAGAATTTTCTTCTATCAACTTTTTAACCATTTTTTATTTGTAATGGTTATATAGTTTTTACATTATGCTTTTAAGATGTAAAAAGACTAAATTATCTCCCCTATAAGCCTTGTAGTAACTTTTACTTGCAAGGATATTACAGTCTTTATATTATATAAATAAAAGATAAAAATACAAAATTGCCCGATCAACCTTTCAATTTTTTTTGTTTTTACAGGTAATACAATTTTTACACACAGTGTATTTAAAAGATAATAATAACCAATTGTCTTCTATCAAATAAACTTTGTTGAAAAGATCACATTATTCCAGTAGCGAATTTTTTTGTTGAAAGATAAAAATGGTACTTACACTATTTCGTTGAATTCTCCATGCCAAACATTTTTTATTTTATTTTAATTGGCTTAATTCTGCTTCATATTGAATAGGATTAGGCTGTTTGTTCTAAATAGCATACTGGTTTTTTGTGAATTTGAATGTGATGTGCTGAATTGGAACCAAATGTAGACCTGGATAGTGGGAAAGTGGATCACACCAAGGGAAAAAAGTTGGGTCCCAACAGGAACAGATTTCCATCAATTTGTTGTGCCACCCCATTTTGTCCTTCAAAAGAGACTGCACTTGTGGTGATCTTGCAGCAATGAGACTACTTGACGATGTTCAAGGGTGTGGAAACTGCGAGTTAACAAGCTTCTTCAAGTATTTGATAGAGAATTAAATGCATCAACAGTTTCTGCTTCAACTTCATAGACTTCTCTAGCATATCATAACCTACCTGGATAAATTTTGCCCAAATGGGCCCTAACTCTCATTACTGAATACTGATCATCTTCATAGAAAAAAGATACTGCAGCCCTACCTTGCTCAGGTTAGTTACGTGTTGTTTTTGTTGGTGGGAGAAACCACTTGTGGTGGCTTTGAAACACTCAGATGGAATAAAACACACTCTTTTATTTCAAGAACAAAGTTTACAATAACATAAACAAAAACTTACAACAACCCCTCTCTTTCTCTCTTTCTCTCTAGTGTTTCTCTCAATCTCTCCACATATAATTGCATAAGTTTAACTGCCTATTTATACACGAAATCAAAACAAGAAAAATTCAACCTTCAAGTGTGAAGGCGGTTGTAGCAGACGGTGTGAAAGCGGTTGGCGGCTGGATGGTTGGGCGGTGACAGCTGGTGGTTGCCTTCCTTGACCTTCTAGATTGAGTTTACTTCAACAAATCTCCCTCTTAAACTCAATCGAGGGATGTCATTCCAAGCATGAATTTCAATCTGATAAATACTTCTCTCTTCAATGGCTTGGTAAAGATATCTGCAATTTGATCATCTGTCTTGCAGGATATCAGCTCGACTTCTTTGTTCTTTACATGCTCTCGAATAAAATGATGACGTGTATCAATATGTTTACTTCTTTCATGATACACCGGGTTCTTTGCCAATGCAATCGCTGATCGATTATCGATATAAATCTCTGTAGGATTTTCTTGAGGAAATCCCAAAAACTTCAGCAAATTCCTTAACCATATTAAATGGCATACAGCTGAGTTGACAGCAACATACTCAGCTTCACAGCTTGATAACGTGACAATCGATTATTTCTTGGATGACCATGTGAAAGATGTATCTCCCATGAAAAATACAAACCCTGTTGTACTTTTTCTTTCATCCAGATCTCTACCCCAATCACTATCTGAGTAGCCAATAAGATTGAAATTTGTACTTGAGGTATAACACATACCTTCATTTATTGTTTCTTTGATGTAGCAAAGAATTCTCTTGGCTACATTCAAATGAGACTGGTCTGGCTTCTCCATATATCTGCTGATCAGTTCGACTCCGTGGAGTATATTTGGTCTGGTACATGTCAAGTACCTTAAACTTCCTACTAAGCTCTTGAAGTAAGTTGGGTCAACATTTCCAACTTTACTTTTCTTCAATTCCACTCTATTCTCAATTAGAGTTAATACCGGATTGCAGCTTTTCATCTTGAACCTTTCAAGAATATCTTTGGCATAACCGCTTTGAGATACAAAAATCCCTTCTTATTTCTACACCACTTCTAAGCCAAGAAAATGTGCCATTAGACCAAGGTCTGTCATCTCAAACTCTTGTACCATGCTTTTCTTGAAGTCTTCGAACATGGTAGGATTGTTGCCGATGAATATTAAGTCATCAACATATAGGCACACAAATAATATATTGTCATCTGCTTCTTTCTTCACATAAATTGCATGTTCATATGGACATTTTTCAAATCCATTATCTTGAAAATACCTATCAATTCTGGTATTCCAAGCACGCGGAGCTTAGTTCAAACCGTAGAGGGCTTTCTTCAACTTGTATACTTTGCCTTCATTTTCAGCATCAATGTATCCAAGTGGTTGTTCAACATAGATCTCTTCTTCCAGGAAGCCATTCAGAAATGCTGACTTCACATCAAGTTGACAGATCTTCCATCTATGTTATGCAGCTAATGAGATCATCAGTCTAATTGTCTCTAGCCGGGTTACTGGAGCAAACACTTCCTCATAGTCAATGCCTTCTCTCTGTTTGTAGCCTTTCGCCACTAATCTTGCTTTGTATCTTTACACTTCTCCTTTTGCATTCTTCTTTGTCTTGTAGACCCATTTGACACCTATTGCTTTCTTGTTTTCTGGTAGATAGGTAAGCTTCCACGTATCATTCTTCTCAATGGCATGTATTTCTTCATCCATTGCTTTTATCCACTTCTCTTATTTGATAGCTTTATTGAAGCTAAGTGGGTCACTATCTACAAAAAAAAAAAAAGTTGTATCTTTCATTACTTGAGTGGTATCATACAGCTCTTCTAGATTTCTCATCCTTCTCGGTCCTTCTGATGAGGATGCTGATGATGGTTCTGATGATGATGGTGTTGATGATGATTCTGGTGTGTTTCTCCTGTTGAATACAGAAAATCTGTGTATTGGACTTTGTGGCTCATCTTCTAGTACTATCGGACCTTCTGCAAGTACTGTTGGTACTTCTTCATCTTCAAGGATCAAATCAGTGCTGATCCATTTAACTACTTCTTGGTCATCATTCCATTGCCAAGTTTTATCTTCTTCAAAGATAACATCTCTGCTCATAATTACCTTCTTGGTGATGGGATTATACAGATTGTATCCCATCCTTCTCTCACAGTATCCGACAAAGATGCATTTCTCGCTTTTATCATCAAGTTTAGTCCTTCTTGCATCTGGGACTTTTGCATATACCACACAACCAAAGACTCGAAGATGAGTAACAATTGGTTTGTGACCACTCCATGCTTCTTGTGGAGTGACAGCTTGCAAACTTCTGGTTGGGCAGCGATTTAGTAAGTACACTACACATGATATAGCTTCAGCCTAGTATTGCTTGGGGAGCTTCTTTGCTTTGAGTAGACTTCTTGCCATATCAAGAATTGTTCGATTCTTCCTCTCAACTACACCATTCAACTATGGTGTATAAGCTGGTGTATAAAAATCTTCAAAGTCATTTGCTGTATATTCTCCACCTTGATCAAATCTCACGGTTTTGATCTTATAGCCACTTTGCTTCTCAACAATTGCTTTAAAATCTTTAAAAAAATTGAACACTTCTGACTTCCTCTTCAAAAAATATACTCATGTCTTTCTGCTAAAATCATCAATAAAAGTGAGAAAATACCTATTTTGTCCATTCGATATAAGCTTTATAAGACCACACACATCTGTGTGCACTAACTCCAATGGCTTATTTGCTTTCCAGTTGACTTCTTTGGCAAAACTGGATCTGTGATGTTTGTTGAGGACACAACTTTCACAAACTTCATCTGGATGATCAATGTGGAGCATACCTTTGACCATCTTCTTGCTTGCTAGCATCTTCAGACTTGTGAAATTCAGATGTCCAAGCCTTAGGTGCTAAAGCCATTCTTCACTATTGGTGATGGCACTCAAACATTTTGCTGCATCATATTGGATGTTTAAAGGAAACATCCTATTCTTGGACATTTTCACATAGGCAATTAATCTCTCATTATAGTCTATAATTGTCAAATGACAATTCTTCATATAAAGTGTATAGCCTCTCTCCAGAAGTTGACTTATGCTTACCAAGTTCTGCTTTATGGCTGGGACATAGTAGACATAGGTGATGTAGCTATGATCACCATTCTTCAACTTGATTGGGATGTTGCCTTTACCTTTAAATGGAACTTTTGAGGTATCTCCAAAGGTGACAAAACCTTGTATGGTCTCATCTAGATCACTAAATAAATCTCGTTGACCACACATCTGATTGCTGGCTCAAGAATCAAGATACCAAATATTCTCTTGATTCCTGTTAAGTTCTTGTTGGGCAAATAATGCAGCTGCTCTTTTGTTGTTGACATCCTCTTCTGCATAATTGACTTGCTCACGTATCTCCAGTGGAGCTTTCTTTTGACATTCAGTGCTATAGTGCCCAAATTGATTGCAATTATAACACTGAATATTCCTCTTATCACGGTTATTATAACCACCTCATCTTCCTCTAGCAGTGAATACTTATTGTCCTCGACCTTCTCTGGTAGTGTTTCTATCACCTTTTCCTCTAAAACTTGTATTCCAAGAACCTCTGCCTTGAAATCCTCCTCATGTTTGTTGACTTCTTCCTCGAGTGGTGTATCCACTTGTTGAAATCTCCCCTTGCTCATATCTGTTTTTGAGAGACAACTTTGCTTGTAAGGCATGCTCAATTGTCTTATCTCCATTTCTTTTTACAATCTTCTACTCATGAGCTTGCAAAGAACTCATAAGTTCATATATTGTTAACTTGTCCATTTCTTTGGATTCTTCAATAGCAACAACAACAAAATTAAATTTTAGATCTAGGGATCTCAAAATTTTCTCTATAATTCAAGCATCTGAAAAGGCTTCTCCATTTCTTCTCATCTGATTGACTATCACCATAATTCTTGTGTGATAATCAGAAATGGATTCTGAGGACTTCATTTGTAACAATTCAAATTCACCTCGCAAAGATTGGAGACGAATCTTTTTTATTCTGTCAGCACCTTTGTATTTTTGTTAGAGGGCCTCCCATATTTCTTTTGATGTTTCTGCAGAAGCAATGATCTCAAATGTGGCTTCATCAAGACCTTAATAAATGATGGTCTTTGCTTTGTTGTCTTTTTTTCTATTGGCTTTGAGGACTTGTTTCTGTACCTCTGGTAAAGCATCTTCTGATTCTTTGGACTCTGGTTCATTATAACCATATTGCACAATATTTATACACTCTTGTGAACCAAGGAATGCCTTCAATTTGATGCACCAACTATCATAGTTGTCTTTGGTTAGCTTTGGGATGAGTGTTTGTATAATTTTTTCTAATCATTTTGCTCTTTAAATGACTATATCACCTTTTAGGAGTTGAATTTGGCAAAACCGACACTGTAGATGGATCCGGAATGGTCCAGATAGTAGGAAACTGGTTTGACTTTGTAAAAAATGGGTCAAAATAGGGTAAACCGGTCCAAAAACCAATTCGGGCGGTTTGCTGGGTTGACCCGGGAATATTCCAAGGAATATTCTTTTTGGCTTGGCTTCAGAATATGGCTCGGAGCTTGGCTTGACTTTGGAATATGGCTTGGAGCTCGGCTTGGCTTTGGAATATGGCTCGGCGTTCGGCTCGACTTCAGAATATAGCTTAGAGCTTGGCTCAAATATGGCGCTTATGTGGCTCAGTCATCTTCTTTCTCGGGGCGCGTGGGTATAGTACTGAAACTTCAAATGGAAAGTGTGGTCCACCCCTTGCTCCGATTGATCTGATTTTTGCATCGTTGAGTTCATATTGATGAGCTCTACACTTTGGAATGCTCAAAACTTGTTTTTGACAACTTTAAAAATTCAGATATATCCCAAAAATACCTCTATTTTCTAATGAACGGGGTTCTGATACCAATTATTGGTGGGAGAAACCACTTGTGGTGGCTTTGAAACACTCAGATGGGATAAAATACATCCTTTTATTTCAAGAACAAAGCTTACAATAACATAAACAAAAACTTACAACAACCCCTCTCTTTCTCTTTTTCTCTCTAGTGTTTCTCTCAATCTCTCCACACATAATTGTATAAGTTTAACTGTTTATTTATACACGAAATCAAAACAAGAAAAATTCAACCTTCAAGTGTGAAGGCGGTTGTGGCCGACGGTGTGAAAGCGGTTGGCGGCCAGCGGCCGGCGGCTAGATGGTTAGGCGGTGACAGCTGGTGGTTACCTTCCTTAACCTTCTAAATTAAGTTTACTTCAACAGTTTTTTGATTATTTAGCATTTTGGCGGATCTTGTAGCAGGGAAACGTGGTGGAGTTCACCTGCTAGAATGTTGTTCTACACTGTGTTTCAGAAAGAAAAAATATACTCTCTCGGTGATTGAAGCTACTGGGTCTTGTCTTGATTTGCTAATATATAGCTGATGATAATTTACAGAGTTGGATAGCTCAAATCCAAAGCTTACAAGCAAGTGACGTATTGCGAGGAAAGAATATGATGGAATTACTGGAACAGTGCTAGCAAGTCTGGAGCCAAATGAAGGGGTTTAGATTCCAGAAGGTAACGTGAGTTTCCTGTCAAGAACATGATGGGCATAAGCTGAAGCAGATTGGAGTCGAGGGTCTTTAAGCTGAAGAAAATTACATATAAAGAGTCGCCATAATTGTTTTTGATTGCTTCAGCATTCAATTTAGTTGAGGCGAGTCAACAACTACACCGATCGATGACAATGGAGTTTAACCAGTAATAAAGGTTTTCGGAGATATACGAAAGCGTTCAGATCAGGAATACAAGGACACTTATGGGATGGGATACAACGCACCTCCTATTAAAAACAAGACACAAACCATGGCAATCAAGGACGAGTAGAGAAAGCTTTCTTGGACCTAGGCAGACTAATTTCTTAACTGTTTGCTGGGGCCATAACTAGGCCATGCCTCCTCCTTGTGTACTGAAGATTTTAAAAATGCGAAGGACAACTCTTATCAAGTCTAAATAAATAAATAAATAACAAGACGATTATATATATATATACACACACACACGGGTTGATACATTTGTTGTTTAAACTAAGATATTGATTTTTTAAAAATATATTATCCTATAATTGTATCATAATAATAAAAATATTACTATCTTATTTTTTCTCCCTAGCTCTTCTATAAATGTGCATCCTTTTCTTCTATAGAAGACATATAATCTTATGTAATTTAACATTCTTTTGGGGCTTAATTAATTCCACTCCAATTTTCTATATATAAAATAAAATTAGTTCCACTCCAGTTTTATTTAATATAAAATAAAATTAATATATGTTTCTGTATATATTTTCAAAGTATACATGGGTAATTTTCAAAATATTATATCAAATATTTTAAATGATGTATTTTGAAAAGGATGTTACAAGTTACTTTCTAATATTTTTTAAAATTTAATGTGATAAAAAAAATATAATTTTACTAAAACCTCAAAAAAAAAAAAAACAGTTCGCAACTTACGCGAGTAATTCTTTTCATTATCTAGGTTGTCACAGCGCTCCATATTTCAAGGCCGCTCTTTAGTGCCAGGGGCATAAAAATAAGAGACTGAATTAATTTAGTAATATTAAAAATACCACATTTAATAGATATGTTTTTATGGAAAAAAATAGTTTTACGCGCAACCTAGGAACACGCCATTACCATGGACAAGTGATTTTCTTTTACTACTTCTTTTTATATATAAATAAATAGATTACAATAACCATCTAAAAATTAGAATATTTATTATATCCAGAACATCTTTAATTACTATTTAGAATTTCATGACAACAGAAATAAAATAAAAGCAGCATCTTCTGCTCCATTCATTAACATGCAGATCGAATTTTGGAAGTACCGATGACAATATATATCGCTTATGAATTTCAGCTTAAAACCACTTATGTGTTCCGCTCTCTGAATCCTTTTGTTTCTTCGTAACAAGGCATTCACATGGAGTTTTGTTTGGTGGAGTTTGAGACTGGTTTCAAGCCATGCTTTAATGCAGCATTCCAAACCACGTCGATTCTGTCAACATCGAGTGCCCCAACTTCATGGTGAGTCCAGCCTTCTAGCAGGTGAACCACACCACCTGCATGGCATGCGTGGACTACTCCTCTGTCCATGGTATACTGTTACATCATCCACCAAAATGCTAATTAATGAAACAGCAACACGTAACTAACCTCAGCAAGGTTGCTTGCTCATCATGACGACTGTGTTGGCTATAGCTAGGGTCTCCATTTTCTTTTTCCATGGAGATTATCAGTGTTATTCAGTAATTAGGGTCGGGGCCTATATGCGGGCTGCGGGCACTGGGATATGATATGCTAGGAAAGTCTATGAAGTTGAAGCAGAAACTGTTGATGCATTTAATTCTCTATCAAATACTTGAAGAAGCTTGTTACCTCGCAGTTTCCAAGCCCTTGAACATCATCAGGTAGTCTCATGGCTGCAAGATCACCATAAGTGCAGTCTCTTCTGAAAGACAAAATGGGGGGCACAACAAATTGATGGAAATGTGTTCCTGTTGGAGCCCAACTTTGCTCCCTTGGTGTGATCCACTTTCCCACGATCCAGGTCTACAATTGGGTTCCAAATTCAGCACATCACATTCAAATTCACATAAATCGAGTTTGATATTAAAGCAAACATCACAACCCTCTTCATTATAAAGCAGAAACAAGCCTCCTCCTTTTCTTTTTCCTGAAACAAGCTTTACTATCATAAATAGTTTTTGGTCACAGTACCTTGCAACTACGAGCAGCCTGATACTTTGTCACTTGGACAAAATAACTTTGATATTCCAGTGGGGCCTCTTTCTGAATTTTTTCAAATCTTTCTGTTGATGAAGTCAGCATCTACAGTATTTGTTTTTCTCCATCAAAACCAAAGATGTATACTTATATATAGCCATTAAAATTTGAAAATTATATATTGAAATAAGAAAATTTAATGAAGAAGATAGGTAGTGTGGGAACACTTACTAGAACTCTTACTCTCCTTTGGCAGAGGTAGAGGGCAATAGCTCTTCCAAGTTTGGAAGTTGCTCCTGTTAAAAACACTTCTTTCACATCCTTAGGGATTTCATTGAGAATAACTGCAGCCGTTAAGGTATTTCCATGGACAACTCGAACTCTAAGGTTTGGGTGCTTGTTCACAAACAGTGTACCACCTCCGTTCAGAGCTTCATTCTGCACATAGATTTTGGGGGAAACGTTGTTATTTTTAACTAGTAAAAATTTATGTTTTTATATTGTTTTGATGCATCAATCTAAAGAAAGAAAGAAAACTGCAACCACCATGAATGACTAAATAAAGAGACTGGCAACATCAATTACTTTGATGAACCTTTCATTCACTAATTTACGGCGGTGGCCTTTCCGGACACAAACCGCAACCAATATGACTGACTAATGGGTCCCGATGAACTCGAATCACTTAAGCATGTACAGTATTTTAGGAGAACATGATTGATGGAGACTATTTGCTTCTGAATATGCATTTACCGGACTGCCAAAAGTTTTTTTAAAAAAAAGAGTGAACCTACCTTTTCCAGCACGGATTTTTTTTATTTTTTCCAATTCAGAACATGGTTGATGTCTAGTATTCCTTCAACGACCACAATCAGAAATCACCAGAAGTAATTCTTTTTCTTGTTTAATTTCCAAAATAAGTACGATATGGCAAGGACAAAATCTATATATATATTATCATTAATTTAATTACCAACCTTGTTCAATGCAGCAAGGCTAATGATCTTGACCCCGAGCCTATCAGCCCTAAGAATGGCCTGTTCTATGTGCTTGTTGATGCCCTCTTTAGCAAATGGCAAGAAATACTGCATAAAAAAATTTGCATAAGAAATTTCCTAGCAAGCTTCAACAATGGGTTATTGCAGAGAATGCAAAGCCAAAATTTGAAGCAAACCTGAAAGCCGAATCTAGGAACGCTCCATGTCTCATGCAACCTGCCTCTGAGATTATAGAACGAGACTAGGAAAGTCTTAGACCAGACCCACATCATAAGCATAACAATAAATGCCGCAGGCCAGGAAACCAGCAAAAAGAGCCTTGTCTGGTAAGGCAATGAAGCAAACGAGCGTATGACAAAAGGGGCATGCATTGAAGATGTTACATCCACAACATGTGCTAAGAAAACGAAATCAGGTACAGTTCTCCTATCTTTTCCTGCATTACAGCAAATCATTTGTCAAATATCTTGACATTTTTAGCTTCAACTTGAAAACAAAGGGAAAATGCAAAAATCACTATAAAAAAAAAGATATAAGAATTATGAAGCATGTCAGAATGGCAAAAGGAGACGTTTTTAACTCTGCAACCTGCTTAACCAAGTGCCATCCCTAAAGAGTAGTTCTAGATTTCCATTATTGATTGTAACTCTGTGCATGTGCGATGCTCTACTGTCTACAGCATTTTGAGGTGCGCTATTTGCGCAATGGGTTCCATCAAATTTATGGAGCCACTTGATCGATGGTCCCCTATTGTCAATGTTCAATTTATTGTCATCATTGCTGCATGGATCTATTGTTGACTGACTAGCTTAAATCTTTTAGGCACAAAACTTGATATCACAGTCCCAATTATTGTATGATAGAGGAGTACTACTACTATTGTGTCTGGCTTGCCTGCATCTGAGCTCAATTTCTTGTGTAGTTCCCAAGACTTGTTATTAAGTGTCTTCCATATTGCATCAAAGAATGGCATGAAGAGGCAGAAATTGGTGCCCATGTCTGTATGGTGCAGGCTGTGGTATCTGTATCACCCACCAAAACAAATTTATCACTGCTAATTAGTAAATTTTCAGAGGAAAAATGTTTATTGTTAAACTTTGAAATAAGAATATTTTCAAAGTTTAAGAATAAAATTAAATAAATGTAAAATTGAAACGGGATATATTTGATATTTGAGTTGGATTGTCTAATTGGAGATTGCAATTATTTCCTCACCAACCTCACCCTATTGGTACATAATATAGATGGAAGTAGGGCCTCTATAAATTAGTCAAGAAAGCGAGCATATGGAATGGATTCTCCTCCACGATAGTACAGTGCTGTGGGAGCAAATGTTAATGCTACTTTTTGTTTCTTAATTATATGAATTGCAAAGATTACTACTTACGTTGGAGTGTAGAGAAGATATCTAAGAAAGGGAAGGGTCTCAAACAATTGATGAGGAACAACCTCCACATTGCTATGCCCCAAGCATCTAAGAAAATCAAACACCAAGGGGTACCCATAAATCATGCTTCTTGATCCGTATCCCATCATATGAGATACAATTATTGGAATTCCAATGACTGTGGATAGAGCCAGATGCTCCAGAAAGGTTGCATCTGCACCTGAATTACCAAAAATGAAATATCTTGATCATAAAATGAAGTTACGATTCTGTCAAAATCTGTGACATATCATACTGATTCTTTTTTCCTACCTGTATAAGGATGCAACACTGGATAAGAATGGTGGGTTGAATGGTACTGGGTGAAGAGATAACCTTTATGAAAGCATCTGTGAACCCAATAGTACAGGGGCTCTGAAATTCCCACATGGAGTGTCAAAATGGCAATAAAACCTTTTGTGTTCCATAGAGGAACATTATCAATGAATGGTGGGTAGATGTAACATGAAATGGATGCAATGAGAGCTTGAAGAAGTATGAAATTATCCCTGTAAAAATAGCCAGAAAAAATAAAAGCAGCTATAATTATGAATTGCGACAAAGCTTAAATTTTAATTAAAAACACAGATGAGATCGTGTCAGGAGAAGCTTGTACCAATCCCACTCTTTGTCTATCTGCTTGAAATCATAGCCTTGTCGATTAATCCGGCGAGTACGTGTTAGGAAAAGCATGCTGACAAAACTGTTCCACAGTTGATGAAGAAAAGCTCTAGCAATACATATAATCAAAATATGGAGACACCAATCATCCTTGAAAGAACCCTCTTGAGTCCTTGTATACAAGGCTTTACCAAGAAGAGGTCCGTATAGCAGATACTTCACACAAAATACACGAGAGAGAGAGAGAGAGAGCATAAGCATAACAACAGACTAAACAATGAAGAAAAACATACATTGATAATACTTCATTAAATTTCTGAGCAAAAGGAATTCTTGATCAAGGATATGTGAAAGTTCCTATACCTTATAAATGCCCAGGTTCTCCCAAGGCCAAGATGACAAAGGACCTGCCATTTTTTTGCAGTAAAGCACCTGATCTTTAACGGTTTTCTTCAATTTTTTCTTGAGTTCTTACTGGAGTATGCGTCTCAATTTTGCTCCAGTAAGCAGCTTTATCTTGTTGGGTAAAAGGATAGTTCCCTGGTTATGGCTCAAAGTGGTTAGCTACACCACAAATGAAGCGAAAAAACATGAACGCAAGCTCCAGATGGAGCAACCCTTGGAGGGTAAGACTTAAGAGGGAGAGAGAGAGATTACAGGAAGAGAGTATGAAGTTTAGTCTCTCTCAAGTTTAGTCTCTCTCTATGCTTTCTTCTCTAAGACTCGATATAACACTGTATATCTATTACTCGTAACTGCGATATCTGTGTGGAGGCACCCACTTACATATAGCTTGAAGGAGGACCAAAAATACAGTTGGAAGCTCTTAATCAATCTTTATTTAGTAGCTTACCCTTCCATGTTTTTGTCTCATTTCCACTTCTCCCTCGTCATTAGGAACACAGCTGGAGTGATGGCCTCCTGCTCCTAGAAATTAATGACTCTTTGGTTGGACGGTTGGAGAATTCAGCTCACGGTTTGTGCCCAATTGGTAATTAACTCAAAATACGTGTTTGTTTTTTACATTCTATTATAGATTTTTTTAATTTAAAATTAATTTTTTTATTTAAAAAAATTATTTTCATGTATTAATTTTAAAAATTAATTAATATATTTATAAATAAATAAAAATATTCTAAAAAACAACCACTATTAGAATACAAAATAAACTCATAAGAGATAAACATGTTTTATAATGGAAGTGGAAATAATAAATAACTTTTGTCTTGATTTAAGAACTTTTTTAGCTATTTTTTGGTTTTATCTTTCTAGCAAGGAAGGTTTAAGAAAATAAAAGATAGGGATAACAATAAATTAATTCTTACATATAAATATCTCTTTAAAAATTTTATAATTTTAATCTTTATGTTTACATCCTATTTAGACTAATAATTTCAACCAATTTAATTTTTACTATTAAATTTGGAAAACTCAATGATATAAAAGTAAATAATCATAAAAAACATGAAAAACATTTCTTCAATATTTAACATATAATTAAAAGACATCAATATTTTATTGTGGATTATCCACGGTATAACACATATTAAATCAATTAATTTATCCTTCAAAGATGTAAAAAAAAATGGAGTACAAAATGAAATGGAGTCAAAAACCTTTTCTAAGGGTAAGGGGTATTTTCTGTTCTTAAAACTTAGTTTTTGTTTTTGCAATTATCACGTGGGATGATGGGTCTTTTAATCTTTGTAACATGTTTATATAGTTTAATTACTAAATAATCCTTGGAATTAACTTTTTCTTTACTAAGATTGAGAGGTATTTTTAATTTTTTTAATCTTTATGCTTTTTTTAATTATCACATGGGGTCAAGGGTGTAATATCTTACGTCGGTCGGTGGATGATGATTTGGTAACAAACCTTATTACTAATGTTGGTGGCTAACTTATCAGACGTGTTTTGAAGCCATGCATAGTCTTCAAGAACAAATCTATGAGGCCTAAGAACCAAAGCGAACAATATCTGGCAAGTTGGGTCAAGTTGTTATATTTGATATCAAAGCCGACCTCATAAGTTGTTTGAATGTGTCGATAGGTTTGTTGAGCTTCTTAAAAGAGGTGGATTATAATATCTCACATCGACGGGTAAAGATTTGGTAACTAACTTTATTAGTAGTGCTGGTTGTTAACTTGTTATATGTATTTTAGAGTCATATGTAGTTGCCAAAAACAAATCCATAAGGCCTGTAATCTAAAGCAAATAATATCTAGCAAATTAGGTTAGGCTGTTACAAAGGATGTTCTAGTCTTTTTGTAGTTCAAAAATGAGTGGTTATGGCAAGCAGAGGACATGCCGGCAAGTGGAAGGTGTTTGTCCCTTTTAAGCGACGCATAAGGCACCTCTCAATGGTTGTTTTTAGTCTTTAATAATTGCATCCAAAGTGTCATGTCACACACCATATGGTGACCCGACACGTGTCAGCATTAGTCGCATAGTGGAGTTCATGTGAAAATTTTCTTCCCCCTTTATATCCTCACCTCAAAAGATGTGCTAGCCTTGCAAAGTTGCAAAACATTCCTCAATCTTTTAATTGTATCGAATCAGATTTATTTGTTGTTCAATTTTATCATTTGATATTTGAGTTTTTTTATGTTTTTTTGTTAAATTTAATTCTAATTCTTTTTATTTTACTTCTAACATCTTTCTAGTCAGAATTTATTTTTTAATTTAATCCATTATCATTTAATTTTAATTCTTTTTTATTTAAAATTGGATCATCATTTTTTGAATTGTAATTCCTTTTATTTTGATTTCTCTTCTTAATTAATTTTTTTGACAATTTAATCATTCATTATTTAATTTCATTAGATTTTCATTTCATATTTGGTGTTTAATTTTTTATTATACTTTTAAAACCCAACCTGAGATTCGACCTCCATCATGTCCCAAGTCACGGGTTGTGTCGAGTGATTAGGGTTACCAAGGTAATCGGGTTTTTTATTATGCCTGACGTAAAAATTATATTATTTTGATAATAAAAAATAATGGCAAGAAAAAAAATCGATGAGTGTTAACAAGATTTTTCTCTATCTAATCGCTTAATTTTTTATTCAGCTAAAAAGTGACGATTGTATTATTTTGATAAAAAAAATAATGGAGAAAAAAAATCAATTATGATCATCCTTCTTTTAATTGTTCTTTCTTTGTTTTCATCCGTTTTCATTTAATTTTGTTTTGTTATTATATCAAATATGGTATTTATTCTCTTGATTATTGGTTTTTTTTATCATTTTCTTGGTTTTTTCTTTCTTTCAATTTTTTTCTTCAACATTTTTTTTAAGATTTAGTCCTTTTTTTTATAATTACTCTTTTTCATCCTTTTTTTTAATTTTTTTCAATTTTTCCCCTCAACATTTTAATTCAATTTTGGTTGTAATTGCTCTTTTTTATCATTTTTTATTTTTTATTATATTTTTCAATAAAGTCCCTCATTATTTTCTTTTATTATTTTTTATATCAGATTTGGTCTTCATTATTTTAATTTTTTTTATGGTGAAGAATTTTGCTCATAATTTATTTTGATCTCTCGTATAGTTATCTAGATTTCATAATTAAATTATTGATTTTAAATATTTAAAAATTTAACCCGCTTTGTGATATAGCGGGGGTAAAAAGGAAAAAAATATAGTTTCTACTTAATTGAATCCAATATACAACTTCAACAACTAATAAGTATTGCAATTTTTTCTTAAATATTCTGGTTAAATTGCATCCAGGACAAAAGTTCAATGCTAACAAAGAAGTTTTGTATTTTATGTTCTAAAATAAGTCCTACTTGGAAAAATTCAACATCAATCCATTTCCTTCATTTTCGACTCCCTGCTTTCTAATATGAAGAGTAGCTAATTAAATGAAAGAAGACAAATCCTTTAAAGCAATAAAATAAATGGGAGTTTCTAATTTCATGATACTTTTTACATTTAACATTTTCATACTAAATTTCTGAAAATCACAGGACATCAAATAAATTCTTTAGATTTAAAGATAAATATTTCGCTCTTGTCTTTAATTTTTTTCAGCAGGCAACATAACAGCTATATATTGATCATTCATTTTTTAACATGTAGTAATGAATAGAGCAATAGTCATTTAGGTTAGTTAAGAAGAATTAATGCACATTATAAATAAAAATAAAAATAATTATTTTTTTTATTACTAGAGACATTGCAAGTTTGATGATAATGGATATAAAGGGTTAAATATATTTTTCAATATTTTGTTTATTCTAGTCTTTTCTATCAACCAAATATAACACATAAACATTATATTTTATTTTATCTTTTTTCTCTTAAACATCTCACACTCCTTTTACTTGAGATACCGACCAAATGTTACTTTTAGGTTCCTTCAATCCCTGTACGTTAATCATAAAGTGTAATCAAATCTGACATCATAGACTTGATCATCTTCATTCTAGAGTTGTTTATCATATAATTTAGCAGTATAATTTACCTTATAAGTAAGTCTTTCTTTTAGGAAATCAAGTAGACTATGTTTAAGTCCTATTGAAAAAGTTAGCTTGTACACCTCTAAATTTTATTTTTAATAATGTTTTAAGAATTTTCTTTAATAGATCTTATTGATGATCACAAGTTCTATATGGTTTTTTCTAGAGTTCCATTCTAGTATTGATGATTTTCTTGTGATATTGTCATGTATTTAATCAATCAAATGATCACATTGATGGGGAAAAAAATAGACTTCCTTATTAGATTTGTTGCTTTGTTGAAGTGAATTAACTCTAAGTAGTAGATTGTTGAATCTTGAGAGTAATTCATATTTATTGCTTGCACCAATTAACCAAAAAAATTATTTTAATGATAAAGGGTACAGTTTTTGTTGTAGTATCGTTTAATTTGCATTTCAACAAGGTAATGTGATTTAATTTGTTCATATGTGAATTTTTTAATATGCTTTTATTGGTATGCTAGTTTAACTAAGGAATATGTTGCTTTTTATGCATTGTTATTTTGTTCTTTGTAGTTCATAATTTATTGTTTGATCTAATATATAGATTTAATAATTAATGAGCTTCAATTTAAATAAATTTATTTCTTAAAAAATAAATTAAATTTTATCAACAATTTTAATAAAAAAATTAATGTTTAATTATTTTAATATTTTTTAATTTATAATTTATAAAGGATTTAATTCAAATTAATTTTATTTGAGCATTTTATTATTATTTTTTATTAATCAAATAATTATGCATATGTTGCTTTATTATTTTAATTTAGTGTAAAAATATTTATTAGTTACATGTAATTATAAAATCTTATTATTGTGCCATGCTATTTCTTCATATAAAAAGAAATG
Organism: Populus ilicifolia; assembly: GCA_015708895.1. Taxonomy (NCBI): domain Eukaryota; kingdom Viridiplantae; phylum Streptophyta; class Magnoliopsida; order Malpighiales; family Salicaceae; genus Populus; species Populus ilicifolia. Next base: position 1,135,383 of record SRLM01000269.1, read on the forward strand.
ACAAAAGCAAAAATATTTTTAATAGTTTACATGAAAGTTCAATCATCATATTTAGCTTTTAGTTTGGAAATATTGGTTTGATAATTACATGTTTGGTAATTACATGTTGCTTTAACAAGCATTGCTTGATAAGGATATTTTACCTTTATAATTATAATGCACGTTAAGAAACCTAAAATCATTACTTTTACATAAGGTGATGTAGAGAGGATTCTACATCATCTTAACTAAAGTCATTGTTTCTACATTAAGTAAAGTTAAGAGGATGAAGGTTACTCCAATAAACTTTTTAGATTTCTTAACATACATCACATCATATAAGATATTGTCTATTTCATCATCTTAAACTTGACAAAAATATTTACAGGAGATGTGTGAAAGCTATTAAAAAAATAATATGACATCGTTATATTGAAAGTTGTTGCATGTAAACATTTCATATAAAAGAACTATATTTTGAATTGGTTAGATAATACATTTTATGATGTGAATAATCTCTTTGATATGCTAAAACACAATAGAAATTCTCATGTTAAAAGTACAAGGATTAGAATGTTAGTTTGACCAAATTCATATTCAACAAATTTCTTGAATTTAAAATTATTAATTCAGAAAAATTTATGAGCCAAGTTAGTGATTTTCAACTTATCTAACAAGATATATTTACTGAATGATGATTTTGAGTAAATTTTTTAAGTAGCTACTATTATTTAGAAGTTGTTATCATTTTAAAAAGAGTTTAAAAATTATTTTAAGTATAAAAGTAGAAGATGAGAGTTGAAAATCTTATTCTTAGGTTTAAAATAAAAAAAAAGATAATAAATTATTCAAAAAAAAAGCTCACCCTCAATTACCCTAAGGCAAATATGGTTAACAAATGGCTAAGTCCCAGAAAAAATAACCAAAAGGATAAACTTATGATGATAATATGCTTATACTTTTTAATTTCTTAAGTCTTATGATATGGATAAACTGATGATGATGATGATGATGATGATGATGATGCATATTTTTTTTTAATTTCTTGAGTCTTATGATATGTAGCATGATAGTTTAAGATATGTAAATTATAATTATATACATAGATTAATTAATCTTAAATTGTTACTAATTATGATATGTTAAAAAAATCATAATTATGAAGTTTGTGTAAAATAAAAAATCATAAGAATTTCTTAATCAATTGAAAAAGTTGTGAATCTTTAATTCACTTATATACTAGTGATTTAAAATTTTTAAGATCTAGAGATAAAAATTGTTTTATATTATTTTTATAGATGGTTGCATGAGATAATATTATATCTATTTACTAAAAAACAAAGATGAGATTCTTAAAATATTTAAACATTGAAAGAATGAATTTGAAAATTAATTTAATAAAAGGATAAAGATAATAACAAGCAATTGAAATGGAGAATATGAGGCATCTTTTAATGAATTTTATTCTAAAAATTATATTATCCACCAAACTATCATTTCTTATTAAGCTTAACAAAATAATATTTCTAAACATAAAAATTAAACTTTAAAAAAAATAATGAATACTACATTGATAAGTTTTGAAGCATCTCAAAACTTGTGAGATGTAATTTTAAGTGCTAATTATATATTTAACAAAGCACTTCATCAAAAATAACAAAAAAAACATTATATAGTTATGAAAAAGGAGATGTCATTCCTATATATACTTTAAAATGTATGAATATCTGTAAAAGTAACAATACTTGATCTTAAAAAGGTCAAAATAAGATGTAAAATAATGGATTATATATTCATTAGATATGCTTACAATAGTAATGCATATCAATTTCTTCAAGCTAATACAATAATAGAAATGCTACATCATTTAAAAATATATAATATTATAAATAGTCACAATAAATTTGCTCTCTTAATTTTCTAACATATTATAAAATAAACCTTGAAGTTGTTATGATACAATGTTATGCCCTAAAGTTTTTTATTGGAAGGAGGCAATAAATAACAGTATTGAGTCCATCATGCAAAACTATACATAAAAACTAATGGATCTTCCACCTAAGAATGAACTATTAGATCATAAATTAACTTTAAAAAAAAAAGATGAAAGATGGATGAATAATTAATAAATATAAAGTATAACTTGTTGTCAAAGAATTCAAACAACAATTAGGTATAGATTATTTTGACACATTCTTGATTATATCAAGAATAACTTTCATATAATGGTCAATAATCATCACAACTATCAAGAAGTTTAAAATATATTAAATGAATATAAAAAAAAACTTTCTAAATAATGAACTTGACGAAGAGATATACATGAAATAAATTTATAGGATTGTAATTGAAAGGAAGGAATAGAAAGATTATAAGCTTATCAAGTTATGAAATGGTTTGAAACAAGCTCTTAAATAATATCATGAAAAGTTTGGTAATTTTATGTTGTAAGATGAGTTTAAAATCAATGAGATTAATAAATGTGTTTATGTAAAAAGCACATATAAAAGTTATGTTATTATATATCTTTATATGTATAATATGTTAATTTTGAGCAATAATGAATACATAATCAAGATTATTAGGAAAATATTGATTAATAAATTTGATATGAAAGGTTTTGACATTTGAAATATCATACTATGAATAAAAAAAATTTAAACATTGTTCTTTTCTCATTACACCGAAAAGATTCTTAATAAGTTATCTAAAATTCACAATAGCACTTTCAAGATAGATATTTGATGTAAGTTTACATCCATCCAAAAACAAAAATAATAGGATGCACTAATTAGAATATTCCTAAATAATTAGAAGTTTAATATATACTATGAATGAAACAAGACTAAATATTGTATACTTGTATTGCAAGTTGAGTAGATTCCTCAATAATCTAGATGTAGATTATTAGAAAGTAATAAATAAAGTACTAAAATATTTGAAACATATCTTACAATAAACTTGGTATCAAATGGTATTATAATATAATAATATGAATTGAATATTTGATATCAATGAATGTAGTAAAATTATAGTAAGACCAGGCAACTCGATGACGGAATTAATGACAATATTTTCTATTAAAAAAATAAATGGTGGTGAAATTTTTAATAGAAAATAAATGGTAAAAAATGATATTTTTTACCAAATATTTTTATGATGATTTTGTTGGTATTGAAAGATGTTGATGAAATAAAAATATTTTACAAGTTATTTCTTGATAGTATTATTTCATTATCTTTTTTTATCATCAATTTTCAATATTAATGAAATCTTTTTCATATGCTACAAAAATATTTTTTCAATATTTTTTTAATTTTCTCATAATGAAATGTACCCTTTAAGCGCCCGAGCATTAAATCCTCCCGATTAAAACCCCAAAACCAGGCATATGAATGGAGCCAGGTGCCCTATTAAGATTATTAATATATAATATCAAGTTTTAGTATTCAAATAGCAACCTCACAAATTTCTTGCTTTCCTTTTATTATTTGTAACAACGTTGCAAATGAATGTATCCTTGTTCAGGAGAGGGAACAAATTTGATGGGACAATTTCCTATTCTGAATATCTTCAAGAAATCCCAAAACATGAATTCATATTCCGAACAAATTAATAAAGTTCATAGCGACAGATTGACGTTGTAGGGCCTCCAAAATTAAGTTTTTAATCAACTACCAGCGGAAACTTGGAAACCAGAAACTACATGTAGCTTTAAATCTAAGTTACCAAAACAGAAACGAGTTAACATGGTGGGGTTTGGGCGGCGCTGCGTGTGCGATGGAGGGCTTGATGGTGCCACATACCGCCACACGGCGATCTGACTCGTGGTTCCGTAAGAACCACTCTTGTATTATGTACGTACCTACTTAAACCCTGGGTATGATATTAGTCCTTCTAGTTTCAATAAATACTTACTTGACCCTTATATTCTATATTCATTTAAACTTAATCCTTCTCTCCTTTCGCCCCCTTTTTCAATTTATTTTGTATTTTAATTCTTTTAAGTGAAGAAATAAAAGAGACAGCTCCTCCTAGGGTTTCGCTTTTCATTTTTTAAAAAAACAAAATCAGCAAAACACTATGACTGACTATAGATTCATTGTATTATGGATTTAATAATACTATTTTTTTTCAAACAAAATAAAGTGTCTTGTTGTTATAAGGGGTGATATAATTTTTTTCATATGATACATTAACTATTAAATTGATATGAACAAATAGGTCTCCTCATATTTCTTTAGAAAAGAAAAATGATTCAATTACTTTTAAAAGCAAAAAAATAAAATAAACTAACATTAAAAGAGTTTTTTGATTTTTTTTAAGCATTGTGAAATTATTGAATTATACCTAATACCATTTTTTTAACCTGGGTTTGAGTGCCCTTTTGCTTCATTATAATTTTTTTTTTGGTTATAATCAAGTGCTTTTATGGGATATTTGATAATTTGATAAAAATAAATATTAGTAAAAACAATAATTAACATATGTGTTGCACGTGTTATCGCGTGAGTGATTATCGTGATTTTTTAGAGGTACTGGCACATGTTTCATAGCCCGACAACTTTAAAGGTGAGATTTAAATCTTTTTATGACTTTCTACGACTAGGTGACACATATAATTAATAAGCCTTCAATTTGGTATTGATGAATCTTTTTTTCTCTCTCTTCACTTTAATTTCTATAACTAACCCTCTAAAATTTCATAATAATCTTTTAATTTATTTTTTATTCATATTTAATTTATATATATATATTTATTTTTTTATATAAAATAATTTATAAAAATATTTTTTTAATTTTATCATCCTTTAATTTTTTTTCTATAAAAATTAATATATGTTGATTGTTATTTCATTTATTTTGAAAAAAAGTTTAAATTAATTATTTTTTCTTGATTTTATATTTCAATACTAAAAAAAATTATATACTCACACTTGACTAAATCTAGAGATGATGAGATGATGGGTATGTAATAAAATTCATATAAATAAATATACTCCAGGGGTCGAAAAGAGAAATATAAAATGTACAAGTAAAAAAAAGGAAAGGAAACATCGATGGGCTGTAGACAGGCGTGCCAGGAAGGGAAGGAGGGATGGCGGACTCATAAATGTGGCCAGCAAATCGTATATATGTCAAATGGTCATGCAAACTGTGTGGAATATTAATGTGCCCAACAAACCACCGAGGAGCTTTAAATTCTCCAGTGTATCCCCCCAAAGCCCTATTTATTATTGATGGTTTGAAGTATAATTTACTTAGCACTAGGGAATTATATGATATAATTATATTTGAATCTACACATTGCTTTGTTATCTGTATTGTTGATAAGTAAATAATTTTTATTGTGAAAAGACCTGAAAACATTTAAGGGATTGATATAAATAAAGTGTTTTAATATGTTTTATTAGACTTATATTATATTTTGCCTCAAGGACTAAGGATATATCAACATAAAATTGATTTAAAAACTATATATATAAGTCTTCTCGATGACTCCCGCATCTTAAAACAGAAGGAAAATAATATGCAACCACTCAAAGCTAAGAATCAAATCTCTACAAATAATACACTTAACTTTTTAATGGATTTAGAATTTATTTTATAGTGTATTTACATAACCGATATTTTTTAAATAATTTTTTAAATTAAAAAATATATATATATTAATAATTTTTTTATTTTAAAAAAATTATTTTTAACATCGACATGTCAAAATAATTTTAAAAAATATATTAATTTTAAATAAAAAAATTAATTTTTAAAAAAACATTTTTAAACACACAAAAATAAATAGAAATTTATTTGATCTCATGTATACTTCAAGTCTTTTCAAAAATTTACTTTGATTATAATAGGTTTATTTGTATTTTATTTCTTACTAGAAAAAAATAAAGCACTTCAAGCCTTTTCAAAAATTTACAAAATAGTTCAAAAATAAAATAAATAATTTTTTTGGTTTTTAAAATTAGAATTGATCTTTAGATTTCAAGTATTAATATCTTTTAGTTATATTTTAAATGGAGTTTTCATTCAATTTATTTTATATAAAGTTTTATTAAAAAGCTTTATCTATTTTACATGTCCTGTTCGATGAGGTTAACCTATTTGATCTTCTAAAAAAGAGGGTAGTCGGTGTAAATATTATTTTTTATAGATTAAACTTAAATGATGAACAACACACAGCATGTATCTCTGGATAAAAAATCAAACGAAAGAACCTATTTCTAATACTTTACAGAAAATACAAAACATCATATCATACATTAACTAACATTCAAATTTAAAAGTCATTGTACCAATTTGCTTTTATTGCAAAGTTACCACGATGGACCGACGGCGTAGGGCCTCCTTAATTAAGTTTTTTTCTATCAACTACCAGCTGAAACTAGGAAACCAGGAAGTACATGTATTCTTTAAAAGTTTGATATTATTTTTTAAATAATTTTTTATATTAAAATATATATTAATGATATTTTTTTATTTTTTAAAAATTATTTTTGATATTAGTATATCAAAATAATTTAAAAATATTAAAAATATATTAATAAAAATATAAAAAAATTTCAAATCTTTATAAAATCACTTTTAAAATATAAAAATATAAATACCCTGATAACATGTGTGGCAGTGTGGTAATGGTTGCTTTTCAAATAATTTTTTGTGTCGAAATACATGTTAATAATATTTTTTTATTTTTTAAAAATTATTTTTAATATCAGCACATTAAAACGATATAAACCATATTAAATTTTAATAAAAATAAAAAATAAAAAAATTAAATTTTAAATCTAATTTACCAACGCAGAAACCACTAAACGTGGTGGGGCTGGGAAGCGCTGCGCGTGCGATGGAGGACTTGATGGTGTCCCGTACAGCCACACGGTGATCTGACTCTTGTGGTTCCGTAAGAAACACGTTTCTGCTGCGGACGTACCTAATTAAACCCAGGGTACGATATCAGCCCTTCTAGTTTCAATAAATACATACCTAATCCTCCTCTCCTTTCGTCTCCATTTCCGATTTATTTTGTATTTTATTTCTTTTAAATGAACAAGTACACGAGAATTGAGTAGATAATATGAGAAAAGTTCATAAGAAAATAAAACATCTTTGAATAAAAAGAACTACAGTGATGATGGTTGACGGATGACTCGTCGCAGGTTGAAGAGCTATTTAATTATTTCTTATAGCGTACGAATTAACAATCTTATAAGATTCTTTTTAATTTTTATTATGGGATTCATCAATTGATCTAAGATGATTTTTTTGTAATTTTACTTAAAGTCAAGAAAATATTACTGTTTAATTTAAATAAAACAATTGCCATAAAACTGAATTAAAAATTCGATTTAGTCAAAAATTAAACTTTTTTAATTTTTATTTTTTTGATCAATTTACAATTCAACCCATCTTCATAAAATTTACTTCGATCTTTTTAAAAAACGTATTTCTAACCTAAATTGTTTTTTATCATAAATCATTTACAAAAAAAAAACTCATTTTTAAATTATAATGCTAGGGATTTATTGTATATTGGCCCTTGTGTTGTTTTTTCAATGTGGCCCCTCCATTCTTTTATTAACTGGTCCCCGTACCCTAGTAAATTCTTTAGCTTCGGCTCATGATTGAATGATAAAAATGAACAAGAGTTAACACCCCGTGTTGAACAAAACCAACTTCGTTCGAATTTACTCTTTATTCTTGACATGTCCAAAAAAACCCGACAAGGGTCTTGCACATATCAGCCATTTGTCATGTATTAATGGTAAATTGGATGGAGTGATCACTTTGAGAAATTTACATGGGAAGAAGGACCGGCCAAATGAAAAGAGGAATGACAAGGATATAGGCAAGCAAAAAAATTAAAAAAAAAATCAAATCATAAAAAAATAATTAAAATTTTAAAAAATTAATCGATTCAATTCAGTTTAATTTTAAATTTTTTAAGTCTAAAACAAAAAAAAAATAAACCAAACCCAAGAAACCTAGTTAACACAAAAAAAAAATCAAGTTAAACCAGTTTTTATTTAAAAAATCAAATCAAAATTAGTTGGTTTAAATCAATTTTAGTTTTTTTTAAAAAAAATTTAATCTGATTATTTTTTTATATAAAAACTAAACTAAACTAAAAATAATTATTTCTAATTAAAAATATAAATAATACTTATTGCACATTATTATGTTTCATCGTGTAATAATTTATTGTCTTAGGAATAACCTTTTTTTTTTCCTTAGGAATAACTTAATAATAGTGTTGTTTCATTATTTTTACAGGTGAGATTTTTATTTGTTTTTTTTTTATAAAATTCAAGATAAATCTTATTTTATAAGAAATTTTTTATCTTTTTAAGCTAAATTCTAACCATTTTAAAGTTTTGATTTTACTATTATATTTATTTTTGTGTTTTTAATATCTAAAGATATATTCTACAATATAGTTTTATTCCTTCATATATTATTAAATTTTATGAAAATATACTTAGAAAAATTTTAGGATTTAACTGTATTTATTAAAACCAGAACTATTTTTTAAAAAAAAAAACAAGAGGAAATTAATTTACATTTTTATATTTTTGAACTTTAATTTTTTTAAAATATTTGAAGAAAATTAGGTATTTTAATATCAAATTTATATCTCATAATGTAAATATATAACTATATATTATAAAAAATTGATAGAAAAACATGTAATAAAATCATAAAAAAATTAAAAGGATTTTTTAATTTTTTTAACAAAAGGATTTAATACTACAATATCGTTTATTAATATTATTATTATATATTGAGCTGGGCCCAGCCAGGTAGACTAAGCCCATCCTTGATGATGATGGTCTGTGGCCAGTCCAAAAGCTGAAGTCCAAACATATTGATTTCGGTTTGCCAAAAGGACCTAGAATTTGCAATTGTATAATGTAGGCCAAGGACCAGGCTTTGTAATTTAGTTTCCAAATATCTTTCCATTGTCAGGCTGTCATTTCGGGCGTCAACGAATGGGCCCATTTCAGCTCCAAGGCCCTTTCCTTGTCTATCAACCAGGCAACCTGGATCAGATGCCCTGCTCTGTGCATACAAGACTTTGAACATGATCCCATTTAAGAGTAGCTAAGGAAAAACCATGAATCAATTAGTTCCATTAAGATTTAATTTTAAAAATTTCTGAAAGCCTTGTTCTATATCATTTATGTGGGCTTGTTGTTTAATGATGAAAGCTTTTACAAGATTTCTTGTGGTCTCATACTTGTACAAGTATACTAGTGATTTGTGCTGAAATTCCTTATTTAATTAGAAGAACGAGAGGGTAGGCTTTCAAATTCAATTGCTTAACTTTATCGAATAATCATTTTAATTTAATAATTTAAATTGTTTGATAATGTCCAATAACAGATATATGCACTGCACACCAAAAACTTGGACGACCCAAATCATGTGAGTGTATTTTTTTATGGAATCATAAACACGAAATAAGAAAGATATTGTCACTTGTTAATATGTCATGCTTCGGTTTCATATTTATATTTGATGCATCTATTTTACTTCATCAAGTGCTTTCAAAATTCCTTGGGGTTCAAAATGCTTTAAATTACTTGTTTCTAGTAATTTTTATGGTTTTGATGTGAAAATGTTGTAACTATTAACAAGTTTTTTAAAAAATCATCAAATTGGTAATTTGAATGTCAAGATATTCATGGGATAGTTGCATTTTGGTACACTAACTTTACACTTTTTCTCAATTGAGTACATGAAATTTGAGTATGCTGCCTTTTTTGGAATTTTTCAATCAAGTGCTTCTGTTCACTTTTCATCAAAAAAATTTATTAGATGATGTGCCATTTTTCCTTAAAATGCTATTAATACTCTAATTTTTAATTTATATCAATCAAGTGTATGAATTTCAATATTTTTATTTTGGTATACCAGTGTTTTTTTTTTCATTTCTATTAAGAAAATTTTAATGATATCAAGAGAATAGCCTAATGATATCAAATTCAAGACAAACACATGAAAAGGGAAAAAAATTTAATTCAAGACCTCCAAAAAAATATCTTCAATTAACCATTCTTTTTTCTACTTATTTTTGCCTCTTTTTAAAAAGTGAATCTAAGAAAAAATTATTAGAATACAACTGATTACTCCCTGAGCAGCACCATGAAATTACTTTAAATCAAGTACTTTAACTTAATTTTTTATTTTGTAATATGATTATATTTAATAAAAGTATCCTCTAAAGTAAGTCTTTGACTGAAAAGTGAAAAACCCAACTTTTTTTTATGGTTTTTTGGTCATTTAAGGGAATTAGGCAACATGAGAAATATATCTTTTCACACCAATAAAACATTATTAAATTGAATTTTTTTTAAGATAAAATATACATCTGTTTTAGATAATAACATATAAGCTAGGCATATGACCTTGAGTTTATAAGCCTAAACATGTTTGGGTTTAGGTAGAAGGTTAATTCGAGCAATGCCTAACCTTTTTGTATATATTTTTAGTTTTAATTTAAATAACAACCTCTTTTTATTTTTTAAATTGATTTGTTAATTTTTTTTAAATAGTAGTTATTTTTAAAAATTATATTTTGTATTGTTATAATTTGTCAAAGAGAATAGTGTCATTTATATTTTCATTTTTTTCTTTTATATTGGATATAAATAAACAATATTTGTATGATATATTTTTTAAAAATATTTTTTTTATGAGAAAAAATAACCTCTAAGAACAAAACAAAATAAAAAAACACAAATTCAAAAGAAAAGTGATAAATAAATATTTTCATAAATATTTATCTTTTTCTAGAAGAAATATTATTTAATTAGCATTAACCATTCGATTCAACTATTTTTAATTATTTTTTTTTTGCTAAACATATATAACTTCTCCACATTTCTCAATTAAAAAAATATATGATACACTAAAATATATATTTAATATTGATATATTATTTTAATATATTAAAAATTAACTTGAAATGTTACATACAACCAACACAAGTTTTAAAATTAGTACTCTCTAAAAAACAATTTTGAGGATAAAATTAAAAAATAATCTCCATATGATATAAAAAAATAAATACAACAAGACAACAGAAAAAATTATGAAGTGTTTTTGTTCAAAGTCCATTCAAAGGGCACTAAATTAAAGTTAGTATTAATTAACAGATTTGAGGACAAAATTAAAAAATAGTCTCTGTACATACAAAGGTGTGATTTTTGTCGTGTCTTATGTCAAAATTTATGTTCCACCTATTTTCCCAGGGACAAACTTGTCATAACCCACTTGACAAAATTTATATAAAAGATTTTCAAAACTACTACACATGACCATTCCCTTAAATCCAAAAATAGGTTTTTTTTTTCTTTTAGAGGTGGATCGTTTTTCATATGTTTTAATTATTTGAATCAAATTAATATATAAAAAACATATTAGCTTTTAAAACAAAAATAAATTCATCATTTTTGAGAATGATAAAAAATTAATTCAATTTTCATAATAAATAAATAAATTAGATAAATTATTTTTCTTAAGACATTAAATATAATAAAACTATTTTATTTTTGAGACTAATCAAATATGTTGCAAGTAATAAAAATAATTTTAAAAAAAGAATAGAATGGTTATTTTTATTTTTTACTTGGAAATAATAACGGATTATATTTGGTTATGAAAGATAAGATAAAAGAAATAACAGAATAATCATAGGAGAATAATTATTTTTCATGAAAATCTAAATAAAACAATATAAAAGGAATTATTTTTAACATAATAATTAGTTTTATTAATGAAAAAAATCAATAAAATAATTATTTCCTAGAATTAATTAAAAATCTATTTATTTTAAAGATTTTCAAATTATTATTTATACGTTCATATACATGAGAGACGATGAAGGAATTATAGCCACAATAGCATTTCTTTTCTCATGTTTGCAAAACGGAAAACAGAACATTTAATTGTCTGATTTATTTATTTATTTTATAAATTGTTTTCTAATTGATAAAATAACCACGTCTAGTTCAGCCTGTGTTATTCCTTCAAATATATCGAATGCATAACAAGTATAATTCAAGATTATCCTTCACTAAACCAGTCTATTCAACATCATAAATAAGGTTTGTATAATTTGTTAATGAAGAAGACAAAACAAATCAATACCCACCCGCCATGAACGAAGCTCCAAAAGCAATAACTCGGCACTCACAACTTGGTCACATGGAGGACAAGATTCACTAATAATATAACCATGATTCTCACTTAATATTATTGGTAACTCTTTTTTTTTTCTTTTTTATTATTTGGCTTTAGGCATGGGAGGAAGCAAAAATTGTTGACAACTTCTCCCTTCATCAATTTTTTTTCTATATCTATTTAATATTTTTTTTCTATATCTAGTAATATCATACATTTAATTTTTAATATTTTAAATATTAAAATTATAATGAAATAAAACAGAAAAAATATCTTTTTTAAAACCCCAAATAATTATATCTTTAACAAGTACCATATAGGAATTTGGAGCTGCTTAACCTTTGAGTTGTGAGATATTAATATTTTTTATTTTTTTTTAAAAATAATTTTTCTTGTCTTATTCATAATTCAACTTAAAATCAAAAAATTATAAATTGAAAAGGCAAAATATAAGTGGCAATGTTATTAGGAGTTTCATTATAAAATTATATATGTGTGTCTACACACTTTATTTTTTTAGATGATTGTGTATAAAGAAAAAACTTTAATTCAAGTGTTGCATGCTTCTTTTATTATAAATGAGAAAATATCATCATATGTGTTTTTGCTTACTTGAATGAAACATGAATGAATAATATAAAACTTTATATCTTTTATTCTTAGGATTGAATTGTTATCTTGGGGTTTTATAAATATGCTTATTGTATTTATCCTTATCTTCATGATTATGCTAAAAAAAATGTGTTTCAAATCCCATGCATTTGGATCAAACCTCTCTCTAACACGCACAAAAAAAAATGTTTTGGCATCTATTTAAATTCCATGCAAGTTTGTTAATTATCATGTTATTTTAGTATTTTTATATTTGCACATCTTTTTTTCTAAAAAAAGAAAAAGTATTTATCATATTACATGTTTATATATTGATTTTTATAATTTTTTTATAAAACTCATTAAAATTTGACTCATATTAAAAAGATCTTTATAGATTAATATTCTAAAACCCTTCTAAAAACCAAGATTAGTCTAATATAATGTTTTAGTATGGTACCATTTGTTGTCAAAAATCTACTTTTCTGAAAGAAATCAAAGTTCTTTTTTAATTGATGAAATCTTATGTTTTAGTGCAGCCTTTTCATGTCATCGATTTCATTGTTCATCATCTCTAAAGTATGCTTTTGTATTTTCTAGTGCATTCAATCTATCTCTTAGCATGTTCTTGTGTCCATTGCCCGCAAGTGGCAGCACCTTAGAAAAACTCTCTTTTTAACTTTTATATATATATAATATATATATCCCTACCATCCTAGACACAGCTGTTACGTTAGACGCTATCAATTGTTGATGTTTTTAAAATATTCGGGCCCAAGAGCCACTGAGCACAGTTTTATGGTCCTTTGTGATTTATTGATCCTCTTTTAAATCTGGAGCAGCAGCAGCCTCAGCATCATTCATCATCACGTGTATGCTTGCCTAGCCTGTATATACCATACACAAGGGAGCTTTGTAACAAGCAAAATATATATAAAGCAGTTTAATTTGTTGCAATTGACAAGCAAGATATGGGTGCATTTGAGGATTCCAAGCCTGTGCTGGCTATGTTAGGAATGCAATTCAGCTATGCAATTGTTTCTCTAATCACAAGAGCTACTCTTATACAAGGAATGAGTCCTAGGGTCTTCGTTGTCTACAGGCAAGCTATAGCAACTGTGGTCATTGCACCTTTAACTCATTTCTCAAGGTATTTTCTATATGCTTAAAATCTTCTGTATATCTACAAACACACACGCCCCAACTTTCGTTTGATATTCTCTTTCAATCTTTTATGTTCACGGAAGAAAATCAGGTGGAACTTCTATGGGATTGAGGAGCTTTTCTTTGGTGTTTTCGGCCTCGCTTATTGGGTATGCAAGTATATACCAGTCTAATTTAATTTTATTATTTGGCTTCTATGTGTTGAAATCGAGCAACACCAGCAGCAGCTAGTATGATCATTCCTGACTTTAACCTGCTACAGTGTAACAATTAATCAGAATGTCTTTGCTGAGGGACTATACTTGGCCTCATCATCAATGGCAAGTGCAATGGGCAATCTCGTTCCTGCAATCACATTTGTCATGGCATTCCTTATCGGGTTAATGATTCTAACTTTATTAATGATGGTTGATGCACTGTTAAAACTCACATACAGAGGCACTAGTGAAGGTAGCAGCTATCAACACTTTGAATTATGAGATCAGCCGACAAGACTTGTATACAAGGCCTAAAAGAAAAATAATGGAATGCTTAGTTCCACATAAACTATAGAAAAAACCTCATTAATTAATTAGATTTTCACTTCTTAGGTTGCATACTCCAAAATTAATGTGTAATTAACACTTGCAATTTATTCTGAAATTGAATAGATTGGAGAAGATTAATATTCGAAGCTTCAGAAGTATCGCGAAAATAGTAGGAACAGTGATATGTGTGAGTGGAGCCATATCAATGGCATTGCTCAGGGGACCAAAGCTGCTTAACACAACCATTTTTGAGTCGGGAGGAGAGGATTGGTTGCTGGGTTGTCTGCTTATTTTTGCGAGCACTATTTGCTGGTCAATTTGGCTGATTTTGCAGGTGTGTGGATCTAAAATTTCTGCTCACTCATTCAGAGATCTTGTTTACTAATATAAGATTACAAATTAATTTTAACAGGTTCCGGTTACAGCTAGCTATCCTGACCACCTGTCCTTGTCAGCCTGGTTGTGTTTCTTGGCAACACTGCAGTCAGGGATTCTGACTTTATTCTTAGAGAAAGACTTGGATGCTTGGAAACTGCATTCATACTTGGAAGTTGTTGGCTGTTTATTCACAGTAAGTAGCTCTCTCCGTTCCTGACATTGGTAACAGGCTGGCATTTTTTATGCTCTGGTCTTGACAGATATCCCAATTACTGAAGGTCAATTTTCTGAAATGAACACAGGGAATTATAGGATCTGGGATTTCTTTCTTTGTTCAGGCCTGGGTAATTTCTCGAAGAGGCCCTCTCTTCTCTGCAATGTTCAATCCTCTATGCACTGTTATTGTCACTATACTGGCTGCCATTTTTCTCCACGAAGAGATTTACACTGGAAGGTAATAGGATTTGAACTTTTATCTTTGTCGACGCTTTCTTTTCTTTTTATTTGTATACTGGGTTCTCATCAAAGCTCTCTTTTGCAACATGTCCAGCTTGATAGGAGCAGTTGCTGTGATTATTGGTTTATATATTGTGCTATGGGGAAAAGCCAGAGACTTCATCAAGGAGGGAGAAAAAGTCGATCCAAAGCTGGAAATTGATGGAAGGCAGACAGTTAAAATCACGATTGAGGAGTCTAGAGGAGACAAGCCTGTCTTGGAAGAGCCCCTTTTATCTGATAAATCAAATGACATTGAAGAAAACAGTAATGTCCATCAGTAATAGAGTGGATCAGTAGAGTGTATCATTTCACAGTTCTTGTGAGATTACGTGTATCGAACATGACATAATGATAATTTTGAAGAAGTTTATTTCTCAATTAGTGCTCATCAAATTAGTAATTATTTCACGAAACCTGCTGCGAGGAAGGATGGTTTGGAAAAGACCTTGGACCTTCCCGATGCTATTTAGACATTGCAAGCCAAACAAAGGACAAAAAGCTTCCATCTCGAAGACCTGTCAGAAGTAATCCTGCTTATGTCAAGCAACACGTTGAAAACTCTTTGTCATTAGTGATGATCAGCCAGCCTGGTTCGTTCACCTCTGCTGTCCCATTAACCTAGTTAATTAAGAAGATAACTCCAAAACCCTAATTAATCTTGCGCCGCCACTCGGTTCCATTTCCGTAAGGCGGTGCCATTTCTATATGATTGAAGTTTGGACACTTAACTTCACTTCTTTTTGTATGTTTTTGAGTTTAATCATTCCAATACATTTAAAAAATATTTAATCTTCATCTAATAATATTATAATTATATATATATAAAAAAAAAACTGATAGCCCTTAGTTAAACACTGTAGATAGTGAGAGGAAGCACTGTGCTTCTTCCTTTTTTAATCCCCGAGATTCTTTACACTTTAATCTTCAAATTTCAGTGTTTCTAAATTGGTCCTTCAAAACTGCCTTGATTTGCAATTGGTCTTAGTAATTTATTTTCCAGGGGCGCATATGGGGATCTCTAGTTGTTGAGAAAATATCTCGCAACTTGACTTCTTCTTTTTTTTCAATTTGATCACATTATATTAGATTTATTTAGGATTTAATTTTATAATTTGTTTTTGTTACCTTAATATGGGGATCTTACAATACCAAGAAAAATTTCCAGTGCTTTGTTGATGCTTGGTTTTACAAAAAATAAAAAATAAAAATTGACTATTTAAAATAATTATTAAAGGATCAAATTAAAATTAAAACAAGTGTAAGAATTGGGATAAAGGTCATGTAATTAATTTACTGTATGCAGCACTTGCGCTAATAGATAGGAGACATTCATAGTCTTTCGATGGTGCACGAGGAGGCTCTTTAGGGGTGCAATTTGTGTAGGTTGTGGTATGGATGTTCAGCTCAGGCAAACTTTTTTCATCTCCTTCCTCTTTTCTCTGTTATTTTTTTTTTTGGAATAGCACTTGTCTTTATAATTTCAAAGGTGTCCTGTTATTTGTATTAAATTTTATTTTTATTTTTTAATTACTATTTATTTTTTTAATTTTATTTATTGATTTTTTGTTTTATTTAATTCTTATATCAAATTTAGTCCTTAATATTTTATTGCTCCTTTTTTTTCTCAATTTTTTTATTGATAATTTTTTTCAATTTCATCCATCAACATTTTATTTTATTTTTACCTCATATTTATTTATTTATTTATTTATTGTTATTTATTTTGTTATTTATTAATTTTTTTAAGTTTACCCCTCAACATTTTATTGTTTGGGGGCTTGGCTCAGTGATTTTCTTAGGTTTATTTTCTATAGGGTTAGTTTAAATTTTATGATGCAAGTCATGAGTTTAAAAAATTAGTATAAGTTGACTTTAATATTTTTATAGGTTCTTTTTTAAAATTATTTTTTTAATTTTATTATTTAATATTGAATTAGTTAATAATTAAATTTTATGAATGTTTTCATTTTATTTTTATGAAGTTATCAGGATCTCATGTTGCGGGTCACATGCTTAGTAGGTTAAACTAAAGTTTACTTGATTTTTTATTTTTCATTGTTTTTTTTAATTTAGATTGAATTTTCTTTTTTTAGTTTTGCCAATTAATAATATTGAATTATTTAAGATTTAAATGTTTTTTATATTTAATTTACTTTTTTAATGGTTATCTTAGTCTTATTAGCAGACTATGTATTTATTAAATTAACTGAGTTGTTTTTTATTTAATTTTTTTATAAATATTTAATTTTATTTTATTATTAAATATTGAAAGAATATCTTTCAGTAGTATTGAAAAGCACTTATTTTTCAGATGATCATGGTATATAATAAACAATGATACTAAGTAAAATGGAATACATATAGTTTAATTTACTCAGTATTGTTTTTTTTTAATTATATTATTAAATTAATAATGTTTATTGAATTAAATTGACTCAAAAGACTGAACTAATTTTTAATTTTTTTTTTAAAAAAATATTAACATCACCGGAACATCTTATATTAGAAAATTTTGAATCGGCCGGCATGCCTAATCCAGGGGACGCTAGAGTGCGTGGTTTCTCTATTTTTCTAAGAATTAGATTAAACTATGCCTTATTTTTTAATTGAAGCAATATGCGACCACAAAGAGGGTTGATGTGACACGAATATTGTCAAAGACCAATAGCTATTTGATCATTGGATTTGAATTCATTATTGTTTTGTTCCATGTTGGCTTTGTCTAGGCTCTAGGTTTATTTAATCTTTTGCTTTTCTTATTCTCTTCGCTGCACATGGTTCCCTTGCAGCCTCTCTGTATCGCTTCATAAAGTTATTTTAATGCTTTCCATTGGTGTTTTAATGTTTTCCATTGCCACTAACAAGTTTGATTATTGTAAATCTAGAAAATTATTAAAGATTTACATAATTATTAATTTTAAAATATATAAAATTACTGGAGACATGTACAAACTAATTCGGACAAAATATTGGTAATAACCATAATAATAAAATTTTATTCGGATCCTGTGATTCAACCGTCATTTGTATGTGGCCCTCGGTATTGATTCTAGAATAAGAACCAGCCTATGGGAACTACGCCTGCCCATATGGTGAGGTTTTCATATGCAAGAATCGTTCTGAATTTTCTTCACAGGCATCAGCCAGCGGGGCTCGTCTAATTCAGACATGGTCGCCTTTCAAAATCGATGTAACAATTTCTCATTCCAGAAGAGTGGAACAAAAGATTGGCCCATGGAGGTATGGCTGATTAGCGTTTATATTAACAGAACATGAACAAAGAGGAAACAAGCACAGCAGTAACATCCTGGTTTCTGATGTCCAGGAAGTCCTTGTCAGAATAATAACAAGAAAAAACGAGGCACATGCATGTGGGAAGTCTGTTCTTAATTTTGTCTCTCTTCCTTAACTTCGATTTTTAATTTACACTGGCAGAAAGGTTTATAATACTAGGAATATCATCGTCACCTTTTGCTAATACCTGGTTTAACGGTTCTCTTGTCCATGAAAGAGCACTGCATACACGTGAGATGAGGTGTGTGCATCAGTGCATGTCACAGCAGAACTTTTATCGTTGCCCTAATCTCAAGCCTTGACAGAGAAAATATGGGTGGATTTGATGATTACAGGCCTGCAATGGCTATGTTTGGGCTTCAATTTGGTTAAGCAGGAAAGGCTCTCGACTGCTAGTTATAAGGATTTCAGGCCTATAGTTTTGAGTGGACCTGCTCTTACTTTCATTTTTGATTTCTGCCCACACCAGGGTTCTTTTTAGATGTTCAAATAAAAAATAATAAAAGATTTTCCACTACCAAAAATTAGATTTTTTTTTAATGTTGATTATTGTCAAATAAAGAAGAATAATATATATAGTACTTTGATCATTTTCTCAAATTTAAAACTTACTAAAACTTTAATTTTCTAAAACTTTAACTATTATTTACTTCTATTCTTTTAATTACATTTATATGTTTTTTTAAATAATCTCCCAAGCAATAATTTAAGCTATCCGTAATAGTAACTTTACTTTAAGGAGGCCATACAGGCTTGAGTTGCAAGAAAAAATCTGGACTCCAAATTTAGAGGGTGCTGCAGCCCAACTGCCGTAGAACAACGGACGAGCGCCGCTTGAGAGCCCTGGTAGCAACCTACCGTTGTAACTCTCCCTTTCAAAAAACTAATTTAAGAAGGACGTATATTACAATTGATCTTTTTCAAAAGGTAGAGGAAGGTATGGTTCTGCCAGAGCCTTGAGCTGCCTTTGATAGTGCCAACTATTTACACTGTTTCTCATCCTTACTGGTGTGGGATAAGCTCCGAGCCATATCTCTGCTGATTTCCTCCTCTTACTGTATTGGAAAATCTAAGCTTCAGGCAACACATGTTGAGTTGCTGACCAATTGCTACCATTCTGTTGAACCTGACAGAAAACTTGAGCGTGCTTTTGGCCAAAGTCATTTCTGCTACTAAGAAAGCATTGGTTCTGTTCTTTTGAAGTGGATGCCTGTTTTTCTACTTGATTCCCTGAAATTAATCAGATTGGAGAAGGTTTATATCCGAAGCTTGAGAAGTATTTCCAAGATTCTTGGGAAAGTAATGTGTGTAACTGGAGCCATTGCAATGGCACTACTCAAAAGGCCCTAAGCTGTTAAGCATTAACAAAGTACTGTTACAACCAAGATCCTTTCTGAGCCCTGGAGGCGGCAATTGGTTATTGGGGTGTCTATTTCTGTTCATTTTGGATGATCTTGTAGATATACAACTTCCCTTTCAATTACTGATCGATCATGGGATATCCTGATGACTAAGTTTTTTTATTCAATTTATCTACAGGTACCTGTTTCGGCAAGTTGCCCTGGCCACTTATATTCATCTGCATGGATGTGTTTCCTCGCGTCATTGCAATCAACTGCGATTGCATGATTCGCCGAAAAAGATCTTGCTGCTTGGAAGCTGAATACACGTCTTGAAATTGCTTCCTGTTTATACGTGGTATGCAGTCTTCTTTTTCCCATGATTGTTTTCATTTAGCGTTGCTTGTAATTTTGGACTTGACGCTTTTATTTTTGTTACAGGGAACTGGACAAGATGTGTCATTCTTTGTTCAAGCCCGGGTAATTTCTATGAGAGGTCCCCTCTTCTCTTCAATGTTCAATCCTCTATGCACGGTTATTGTCGCCGTTTTCTTTGCTATAGTTCTACATGAGGAGACATAAACTGGAAGGTAATATCTTTTCCCCTATCATTTTCTTCATGTTTAACTTTTATGACATGGATCCTGGCTGTCACAGATGTTAGAGGAGAGTGCAACGGTATTATTACCTTCAAGAGGACGACCAAAGGTCTTCTAAGGTTCAAATTTTGTCCCAATCTTGATATTTTTTAATTGTCATCAGAAAATGCTACAAGAAAGGTGCAGTAGAGAATTTACCAGCATTTTGGTATGAATTTGTTTTATAGCTATCCCTAACTTTTTTTCACGAACTAGATGAATTTTGAAACTTCAACACAACCCACCCCCCCTCCCCCTTCCTTGAGCTGCTCCAATCTGTTACCCTAAAACTGAAACAGTTGAAAGGTAAAACAAGCACTGATAACAATTTATAAATATTAGTACAGTTGTTACAATGTGACAGCCTGAAAGCATTCCAAAATGGATTGACAAACTGAAAGTTTGTTGATCAAAATTGAAAGGGAAAAGGTTCTATGATACAAAAGATCAACTCTAAGAATCCCTTTATCTTGAGAATGTTCCGAGGAGATTATGAATTTAGTTTTATGAAAGTATGATGAAGTTGTGAGTCTTATTGAAACATCATCTGAAGCTTTCTTTTGCAGACCAACAATCAATTCAATTGCCTTTTTAGAAGGCATATTTTTATCATCCTCAACAATGGCAAGCACAATGGCTAATTTAATCCCTGGACTCGCTTTTGTATTCACAGCTACCATGGGGTAAAAGTAGAAATTGTAGTTCTTCTACTTTTGTTCATCATGTGCTTTCGATTTGGATACATATAAGTGAAGAAAACTATAATAACCAGACAAGTTCCTTGAGGAGTCTTTAGCAGCTGGAAATTTCCACCATAGGATTGGAGTCTCCAAGCAATCTCAATATTTGTCACTCTATCTGTTTGTCAACAAGGATAGATAGGGGAAGGGGAAAAGGATACACATTGTTAACTAATCCATCTTACAAGGGAAGGAAAGATGTTGATCAATCTGTCCAAATTAGATGGATTGTAATTACAAAAGGGGAAGGATAGGAAGCATACTTGCTTTCCTTCCTTGGGTCTCCAGCCATCATGTGCCAACAAGGAAATTATCTCACCCATCCAACCTACCATACTACTCAACGCACAAATCCAGGCAAACATCCGAAGTCTGGAAAGCAAAGAAATCTTGTGTTAATTCTGGTGTCAGTGAACATGAGAGTACACAGTGCAGTTACAGTTTTAGAACACATAAGCTGTATTCTAAGGGCTACCTTAGTAGCTCCATCACTGACCAAATGGTAGTCTATGTTGTTTTAGTCCATGTTGATTTTGAGTTTTGTATTTCCTATCCGTTAAACAGATGAAAAGACACGAACCAAGTTGAGGCACCAGGTCATGGCAATGGGCAGCCTAAGCAGTGAAATAATAAATTTACCCAGCTGGCAAACGTACCTATACAACTGTCTAATCTTTGAATTATGTTGATATTGAAATGTCTTATTCTTTAAATTTGACAGAATGGAGAAAGCTAATACCCGAAGCTTGAGAAGTATCGGGAAAATAGTAGGGCATGCATCTGTGTTAGTGGAGAAATGTCCATGGCACTGCTCAAAGGACCAAAACTGCTTAGCACAGAACTTCTACCAATAAAATCTTCCAGTACTGTTCTGGAAGCAAGACTTGGTTGTTGGGTTCAATAATCCTCTTTGGAAACAGTTGTTCAATTGTAATCTGGAAGATCATGCAGGTATTTGCTCTGTGAGTTCATTCCAAATTTCCTGCTGTATCAATATTAGTGAAATCACATATCTAGGTCTACATGTTTAATGAAATTCAGAACAGGTTCCAATATCAGCTAGGTGTCCTGATCCCTTACTCTCTACTGTTGGGATGTGTTTCTTCGGATCCCTACAACAATAGCAACTACGATCTTCATAAAACCAGATCCACAAGCATGGAACTGCATTCAATTCTTGAGCATGCTTGTTTACTCTACATAGAATGTAGCTTGCTCTCTCAGTACTCTTGTCTTGTGCACATATTTGGTTAATTCAAAATCATAAACATGTCCTTATATGGTCTATTTAAATAGCTGTAACCAAAACCTTTTTTGACCAGTGAATTGCTTCTGCAAGCATCATTATTCTTCAAACCTGGCGCATTGCACAAAGGGGACTACACTTCTCAGCAATGTTCAAACCTCTGCCACCGTTATTGGGACCGTCTTAGCTGCTACCTTTCTACATGAGGTGATCTACACATCAAGGTACATAACTCCTCGGAATGTTTTCATGACAATTTATATTCTTTATGAAGAATTCTGTTAGTTATAAAAAGAAACAAGTATGAATAGCTAATTAATGCTGATAATATTGGTCATCTGATATATTTATCTCACTTCAGCTTGTTTGGTGCTATTGTTGTGATTTCTGGTTTGTGTATGATGATAACGGGTCAAGCTTCAGACCAACAGGAGATCAAACAAGGGACAAATTTTGTGCTACAAGCTGACGGGACAAATATTCAGCAAGGTTCTGTGGATGGATCTTCAGGACATAACATCTGTAAAAAACATTTGGAAGAGCCACTTCTATATGAAAAACTCCCTAATGTGGACAAAGTGTGATGAATCTGAATGACATACTCAAAGTTAGTTTTTTTCCTTTCGGAGATGCAAATTTCATGTCGAAATATCCTTGTGCCATGCTTCACTCAGGTTCCATCTTCAGAACAACTCTTCTGTGGTTACTTTCTGAAATTGTGATGTTCCCCGTCTCATCAAAGTTTTATATAGAACAAAGTAAATCCCCTCATAAATAGATGACACATACACGAGCAATCGAAGACAGAGAGAATGGATATCAGAACTCATTTTATAGCCAACCCGAAAAGGTAACGCCATATTGAACTCTGTTCATTTGTTATGTGTTCAGTGTTTATATTGATTGACATCAGATTTCAACTATAAAAATCCTCCTAATTATTGAAGTTTTACTTCTCAAAGTTTCTGGATCAATATAATAATGTATGTGGTAAAGTAGAAGACTAATAATTTTCAAGGATCATTCCTTTTCATCGAGGCAAATCTGCAACACATAATCTTCTTCTGCATTTCCAATTCAACAAAAAACATTTCCACTAAAGATTGTTGAACTCTCACTTTGAAGGCATTCAGTTCGACATGTGTATTAGGCATTTAAAAAATGATGATATCAAAGATCAATTCTGGATACTGAGTGAAGGAAAGTGTAGGATATAGAATGGTAATATTAACTTTTTTTCTAAATCTAGAAAGTTACAATTTTGCTTGCCGCCATGTTGATCTACAAGAAGCAGATTCTACAGATGACATGAATAGATATCATTCCATGAAGAAGAAAAATGCTGACATTACCACTCAAAGACTGACACAGATAAGAAAATGAGAATAAATATCATTGCCAAAATGAAAAAAATCTATGGATAAAAAAAAAAAAAAGAATTGATGAAAGGCATCCTTCCTTCATAGAACATTATGAATTGGTGTGTTGTCTTTTTTTCCCGGTTATTGTTTTGCTTTAATAATCAATTTTATTTTTCTTTTTAATTTTATTTTTTGATATTGTGTTGTGTTAATATGTAGTTGAAATTGATGATTTGTTTTTTATATTATTATCAATTTTATTCTTTAATATTGTATTGTATTGATATGCATTTGAAGTTAATGATTTATTTTAATTTGTCTTTTATGTTATTATTGAGATCTTAAAAAGTTATCCTAACATCAAATTAGTGCTCGGTTTGACAAAAAGAATTCAATTTATTGTTTGCAAGAGATTGAAAATAAAGGGACCAAACTTGAAAAAAAATCAAAACTATGGTGTGCACTTTGGTCCTTTTTCTTCTTTTTTTTTGCTTTATCCTCAGTTTTTTTTTAATTTTATCTTTTAATATTGGATTAATTAAGATTTGAGATTCATAATTTATTTTAATATATTTTTATATGGTTATTTTGATCTAAAAAAATATTTTAATGTTGGGTTGATACTTGATTTTATAAGAAAAGAATCTAATTTTATTTTAAAAAGCATTAAAAATGAGATAACAAAATTGAAATAAAGAAAAAATAAGTCCCTTTCAAAATAAAATGGTGTTAGGGCTTTTTGTTTAATTTTTCTTTAGGATATTTTCAAGTTGTCTTTTTAGTCATTTTAGCTTTACAATTAAACAACTTAGTTAACATCGGATGAGAGAGAAAAAGATTAATTGATAGAATTTTAATAATAGAAAAAAATAAATTTAATATCAAAGTTTTTCTTTTAGCAAGAAAAATTCCCTCCATTAAAGTGTTTTTGGACTTCCCAATTTCCTGAAATAATAGATTAGAGATTTTGTGTTTTGTAATTGATCTTGAGTGTTTTTTAGTTGAGGTATTATTTCTTTTAAGGTTATTAAAGTGTTGTTAAATATAAATATGTAAAGAATTAAGTTTTTAGTTGAAAAAAATACCAAATTGTGAAGCCACCTTCATGGTTTGATAAGAGCACATAGTTAACTTGTTTTTTAAAAAAAAAAAAAAGAATAAGGGATGGCAATTCAAAGAATTTTTTTTTTTAAAAAAAAAAGCTATCATGCACCCGCACCTAAGCTTATTTTATGGCATGGGATGTTGGGTGACCAATTCTACATGGCTAGTCTATTTTTTTTATATATTTTTTTAAATTTAATTTAATTTCTTAAAAAAAAAACAAATTAATAGAACTTAACTACAAGGATGAATATAGAATTTCACATGTTAAAAAAGAGGAATTTTAATGGTAGGATGAAAAAATTAGAAAGGTATATAAAGAAATATAACATAAAACAATTATACTATTCAATTATTTAAAATTTTTTATTTCCTGTGGTACTTAATTTTCTTTATAATTAGTGATTATATTTAAAGTTTTCTCATCAAGACTTTTCAAGAAAAAATGGACCCCATGGGTCATCATTAACAATAATAATTTAGAATATATAGATATTATTTTAGAAATAAATATCGATAATAACTCTATTGAGATAGAAAAACACAAGAAAAAGATAAGGATGAATAGAAAAAATTATTTTTTATTTTAAAGTTATTTTTATTGAATATAAAATGAATCTCTTTATTCATATGCGTAAGCCAAGTCCCTCAGCAATGCACCCGACAAAATGCTTTGCATATTTTCATTTAAAAACACTTTTGATAACCTTGAAAAAATAATTCCTCACCTAAAAAAATAATTAAAATTAGCATACATAAAATTAGTTTATCAAAATTAGAATTTTTTTTCACATTTTATTTTGAAATTTAAACCCTAATAATTAAGAAAGGATACCTTTAAGCATCCGAGTACTCCCTTGTGCTAGATAAAGACGTTCCAAAGTGCATGTCAATTTGTTTTGTATGATTTGATCTTCACCAAACTCTGAGACAAGGCAGTATTTTGGCATGTATACCTTTCTTCTCACTGTTGACGTCGAAAGACTTTTCGGAGGAAGTCCTCGTCCTCTCGTTTGCAGTCAACACGCTTGAGGAGAAATATTTACCATTTTTTTTTGTTGATTTGACACCTCGCACCCAGCATTTAAGTATCTGGAATAAGAAATGGGACCCCTGCAATTAATGGTGTGTTTCCACTCCTGCAAAACATGGCAGCAACCGCACACAAATATAGTGAAATCAGCCTTCTGCATAAGCAATTAGCAGGGTTCAGTTTGTAACCACAGAATCCACACCTGGAAACCGCAGAAACCCAGTTTCCCTGACCTTATTTTTATCAGCAACCGCAATTAGCAGGGTTCTGACCTTATTTTTATCAGCAACCGCAATTAGCAGGGTTCAGTTCGTAACCACAGAATCCACACCTGGAAACCGCAGAAACCCAGTTTCCCTGACCTTATTTTTATCAGCAACCGTGGAAACCGCAGAAACCCAGTTTCCCTGACCTTATTTTTATCAGCAACCGCTTAACACACCATGGTAATGAATATATTAAAGGAATAGTATTAAAGCTACTTCACAATGTCATATTCCCCTAAGAAACAGTATGCGCATTAAACCAATGCATGGTTCGGCAACTGATGCATTAAACAAATCAGAGAAGAATGATCAAACAAGGTCTCAGATATAGAAAATGTGAGCTCCACGGAGCATACAAAGGCCATATCTAACCAATATGTTCCAAAGATAATAAAAAGAAAAGCATAAGAATGCTATACAAAGAAACCAACTGTGGAGAAAAAAAATATATAACATCAGAATGCGCAGCAAATAAGTATGCTGCCTACAACTAAAATCCTAAGCGATGCTATCGGCATCCATGCTAGCTGCAAGAATTCTCCAAGTTAAGGGTGCTTCCATCCAGAAGAGTAAGCATTGTTGTCCCTTCTGTTGTTCCTAAAAGCACAGCATCCGACGGAGTACACAATGATGAGGAATACGAGAAAAATAATGTTGACAACAGCCACCTTCTTCCAATCTCTCTTGAGGTTATCCAGCAGTCCAGCTTTGCAAGAGTTGCAGTTAAAGCAGAGAACATCTGTTTGATTATTCCATGCATTACAGTCAGGATCGGAGGTGGAATTTGTAGTTGTCTTCTCCCAGTTAGTCGGTGATTTATAAATAAAGCCACAGCTATCTGATGGCTTACAGCAGCCAGACTGCAAAAACAATAAAGAAACATCAGATCCCAGTGTAGTGTTATGAACTACATTTTACCAAACGTGAAGAACTACAAATACATGAAGAAGAAAGTCTACTGCGACAATACCTACATAGAACAACTATTTACCAAACGTTCATAGAAACAATTGCAGAACTACAGAAAAATTATGTCAAATAAATAAATTATCTAGGGGTAATAATAACCCCTTTGGCTAAAGAAATGAATCTCCATTTTCTTGTCCCAGGGCAATCAAAAGTTCATATTGTCAAATGAACTTCCGCATTTACACTAAAAGATCATCATATAAAGTTAAACTAACCACCGGCGCACACAAACATAAAACCGCAACAACTCAGTTCGTAAGGCCGTGAAAGGCCATCGAGGAAAAGAGACCCCACTGCCCCATACAAAAACAATTGGTAGATGATAAAATTATTAATGATCAAAGGTCATTAACCATAATGATCGAGGATAAAAGAGGGCCCTTTCCCCCAACTCATCACAACTCAAGCACAAGCACAGGTAAAGCTACGCAAAATGAGGTATATTTCACATATCAGCACATAGGAAGGATCACTAGACACAGAATCCCAACGAAGGATACTGCAAAAGATAGAGCACAAATGCTTCTTTCATATATATATACATACATATATATATATATAATCTAAGTTTGTGCTCTTGCTTTAACACCATATGATGACAAGAATCAACTAATTCACCAAAAAGAATCATACTTTTCATACGGTAACCTAAAAGTGCTCTTGCTTTCCTTTCTAAAGCTATAATAAACTAGAAGCAACTGCGAATAATCCTAAAATAACAATGAAAGAAAAGAAAGAAAAATAATTGAAAAAATTCCTTTTTCCTATATCACAAACAAAGCCTTTTTCTTCTTTTTTTGTCATTATGATAACATTGAAACAACAAAATCATAGAACATGCTCAAGAATAATGTTTTATACCATAACCATATACATATATATATAATCAAAATTATTAATCACAACATTCTTAATCCACAATTACACACAGAAAATTGTACTGACATCTAAAGACTACCAGTAACCCATCATGACTCACGAGTGACATCTCGTTTCTTCAATAGGAAAGAACAATACTAATATTGAAAATTATCATAGTAGATTTAACATTATTTCTTTTTAACAACAAAAACTTAGATCTAACAAAAGAAAGAAAAACCGCAAAGTCAAACAATAACTTAAAAGCTAAAAAAAACAGATGAAAAAAAAATACCTGAAGAGAAGACAGATGGCGGGTATACAAGACGTCAACAGTATCATTCACGAATTTCTGGTTAAAATCACTGCAAACTTTAGCATCAATCAAACAACTCTTAATCTTCCTCCAGTTCTTCTCATTGCCCACTCTCTTCTGCAACCAATTCGAATAATCTCCCAACTTATACTCCTTATACCCCTTCCCGGACAAAACTTGACCGGCACCTTTGTTGGTCACGACAAAAGCGAAAATCGTGAAGCAGAAGAGCAAGACGATGAGGAGAAACATGACTAGGAGGTAAGTCCAGAGAAGCCATGACACGCGACAACACGCGCCAATTAGGCCAGCTAGAGAGACTAGCAAGAGAAAGACACCCAAGACAATAACTGGGGTGTCGAAGAACTTATCACATTCTGATGTCCCTTTGTTTTTTAACCATATCCCTGCCCACAGGATGGGGATTGAGAGCAGGAAGGTAATGAAATTCAGGATTCCTACCAAGTTGTTGCTTAAACGAAACATTGTTCTTCTTGTTTGGTTGCGGAGAATATGAGACAGAAAAGAAAGGAGCGTTTGTTGGGTTTTGACAGGGAGAGGGGAGAAGGCTATTTATAATGATTAGTGATGGACGAGGGGGAGGAGGTTGCAGGGAAGGTTCTTCTCTTTAGCCAGGGAGGTTTCGACACACGCGCTAAAGGACGCGTATTTATTGAGTTACGCGTGGTTTGTTGAAAGACGTAGGGTTATATATTTTGGTTTTTAATATTACAATCCCCAACGGATACAAACAGTCGCGGTCAACGTGTATGGATTGTGATGGTTTAGTAATTAGCAACACTATCTGTTTCAAGAATTTTTTAACCTACTTATCTCTTCTTTTTAATTAATTAATTAGTGTAAATCCTTCTTGTACATATCTTGAAAAATCTAATGTAATTTTTCATTAATTGCATTTTTTTTATGGTAGAAAAGTGGTTTAGCCAAAAAAGAAAATATTTTATTTTTTATGTGTTTTTAAATAGTTTTAATATATTTGTGTTAAAAATAAATTTAAAAAAATAAAAAATATTTTATTTCAGAGTAAAAATATTTTATGAAACAATTGCTACCCCAAGCTCTCATTCACTTCTAATTTTCTAATAATCAATATAAATTTATGATTTTATAAGATAAAATAAATAAATAAATACATTGTAGTTTTTCAAGATAATAATACATCATTGAAATTTGTTTCATTACATTTAAAAAATTTGTTTTTTTTAAGAATAATAGTACATAATTTTATTTTATTTGAATAAAATAAAATTATGTACTATCATTCTTAAAATTTTTGTTAATTACATTGCAAATCTAACTATGAAATAGCTGTAAAATAATTAAATTTTTTATTTTAAAAAATATTAAAAATATTACTCACAAAATGTATCAAAGAAAGAATTACATATTAAAAATAAAAGAAAGAATTAGCTATTCAAGACAAAATAAAAATAAGAAAGGATGACATATTAATTATTAGCCAATTACATGTTTTACAAATTACAATAATGAAATGATAAAGTCTTCCTTTGAAAAGCAATTGATAAAATAAAGTTTCAGAGGGAGCCGTTAGGTAGCAGTCTTCTGGCGACCCCGTGGGCTATACTACCAACATGCACCCGTCACGTGTCACCCATCGCAGCTTGTCGGCGTGGTAACTATGAATGAGGGGTAACCGGCATGTCCCACACGCGTCCACTTCTAAATCAGGCAAATTATCATTATTATTTTTTGCTATTTATGATGACAAAAATCCTACATCAGTCAATGTATGATTTAACCACGTCTACTGACAAAAGGGGGGTGAACTCAAGTTTTTAATTTACTGATTGTTTTTTTAATGTTTTTTAAATAATTAATTATAATACCAATACATCAAAATAATATGAAAGCATTAAAAAATATTAAATTAAAAAAATAAAAAACTAATTAAACCTAATATTGTTGAAAAGGAAAAACAAGATATGTATGGATCTAATTCACAAGTGAAGCCATTCTAATTTACAAGCTACAATAAACCAGCATAGGTATATAATGTTAATAATACTTGAAAGCTTGGCTGAGAATGAGATGTTCAAATTGTCCATCTTCTTCTTCTTTGTCAAAACCAAGCAGTTCCCAGCACTCCTAAAGTCATCCAACCAACGAAGAAATTAGGTAAAATGCTGGCAGTAATTTTCTACAAGAAAAGGGATGTCTACACGGCAGACACGAAACCACTAGGATGGCTGGC
Organism: Populus ilicifolia; assembly: GCA_015708895.1. Taxonomy (NCBI): domain Eukaryota; kingdom Viridiplantae; phylum Streptophyta; class Magnoliopsida; order Malpighiales; family Salicaceae; genus Populus; species Populus ilicifolia. Next base: position 1,166,110 of record SRLM01000269.1, read on the forward strand.
TGGCTTTACTTCAATGTCCGTGCTGTCACCGACGACTTCTATGGAAATATTGGTACGAAGAAATGTGTTTTTAAATTTAAAAATATATTGGTTTCAGAAAATGTTATTTTTATATATATAAATCTTAGTTTAATAATGATAAAAATAATCTTCTTCTTTTTTTGCTATAAATTCTAATTTTTTGTTTATGTTTATCATAAACAAAACAAAAATTCTTAAAATATTTATCAAAAAATTTCTACATCATAAAGTAATATTGTTTTAACTCTGTAACAAATATAACAAAAACAATTAATATCTTAAAAATAATAATATTTAAGTCTTAAAACTTGTTTTTATACCCACTAACTCAACAAATTTAAGTTATTAATCTGCAATGCAATCCAAAACTATAATGCATCAAGAGTTTGTGGAGCATAGTTATTTTAATGAAATAAATTTTGTTTATTAAAAAAACAAGATAATGTTCGTGTTTATTACTTTAAAAATCTTTTATATTCTTAATTGGAATCACTTGAAATTCCTGTATCTATATTTGAAGACAATAATCAATTAAAGACAAATCATAAGAAACAATATCACGAGATGAATCGTAAAAGGAATTAATACCTCGAAATTAATAATCTTAACATCTCTAAATCTGTTTTCTATGCCCACATTTGATGCAATTAGAAAGTAGAGAGACTTTATCTTAATGTTTTTGTAGGGTGCACTGAAAAATATACGTTATTTATCGGATGCTATCTGAGCAAGAAAAGGAGATAAAGCTGAACAATTTGATTTTTGAATCTAAGTAATCTGGCCCTCTTGTTTGTTTTTTTTTAATGTTTGTGTACTGTGCTTACCAAGTCATTTTTTAGCAATTTGCACTCTAAGAAATATAAATAAATAATTATAAGGTTAAGAAAGAGGACTGACGGAGAACATGTAGAGCCGTGGACTGTAGATTGTACTTATCAAATAAAAAGAAACTATAATGTATGAAGTTGTGTGCAAGTTTCACATGCACTGCTAACCCATATACTAATATTTATCAAAAGGACAACGGGAATTGCCTAGAAACTTGCAATGCCGCGTTTAGCTCCAGAAATACGATGGCCCTGTGCTTGAAGGGTATAATATATTTTGCCAGATTTATTCATTTATTTATCTATTTTGAACAGCACATTTATAAATTTTGTAACTGTGGTGCCTTTTTCTTCAAATAGAGAAGCACACAGGGTCATGGCATACGGAGGGTGGAGATACCAATGAGAGAATACCTCTTTCGAACCAGATGACATTTTGGACCAAGAACTAGTTTTGTGACCTCTTCTGCGTTAGGTGGTCAGTCAACATATTGCCCCTGCATCTTGAACTTGAGTCTTGAACTTGTTTATTACTCAAGTTCAATCCATCCCCTCTCTCTCTCTCCTTTCCTTCCTTTTGTTCTTTCTTTTAATCTATTTTTGTTATATGCTAACCATTCCATGACGGTTTTGCAGGCTCTGCCACTATATATTGTCACAATCCACATGATCTCCTCACAGAAACAGAGCATTGAAGCAATAAGGAGCCAGAAAGCTACGGAAATCACGTTCTATGCTATTCTCATTTATTAAGACGATTCGTTCTTATGCCCCTGCACATTGTGTTATGTGTGTGGACACAAATGTTTGGTGGCAGCCATGGTTGAAGACATAGTCAAATGGTAGGTGCCTAACTTGCCCACCATTGTTGAACAATCATCTCCCTCATCAGCTATAAATAGATGTGCATTGATAGCTGAGACAGAGCACGAAATAGAGAGAAACACAGAGAGAGAGCTAAGGGTGAGAGTTGAGTTGAGTTGAGAAGTTTTCTCCTCCTCCTTGTTTTCTTGTTTGTATTGCTTTTGAGCTTGATTAATACAAACCAGTAGCTCCGTGGAGTAGGCAAGTTGCCGAACCACGTAAATTTGTGTGTGTTTAAATGTTTAGATCACCTAACAACTGGTATCAGAGCTTGTTCTTGAAAGTTCTTGAAAAAGAGGGTGTTTGATCCAAACTCAAAAATCAAAGTTATCAAAACGTGTTTTTGAAGATACCACCGTGAAGAGGACGACGAGAGGAATCCACGGTGAAAACCCGACGAAAATCCGACGTCCTGCATGCCCGCACGCGCCTGCACGCGCCACCACCAGAACTGTCTACGCGCACAGACGCGCCGAACGCGCGTCACGCGTCTTCCTCACCGTTTCCTGCAACTCGACTCTGCCACGTCATCAGCCACGTCAGCCGATCGACACAGTCAGTAGCCACGTCACCTGCCACATCAGCCGTTTGACACAGTCAACCGCCACATCACCACTCCCACGTCAGACGAAAATCTCCGTGGATCTGCCATGTCAGGTTTGGTGGGCCCCACATTGTCTACGTGTCTGACACGTCATCTTGCCACGTCATCATAACTGGGTTTTGATCCGGTGTGGCGCAACGACTATTCCGCCTGCCACGTGGCTTCATCTGCAGCGTCCAGTTATCCCAAACTTTGATTGCTTAAATCGGAGCCATCCGAAGTCCGATTTGGGTGATCTCAGTGTCGTTTCCAGCATTTTTGGCCATTCCGG